>OX375766.1:7417500-8017500 GCA_947359385.1 Chesias legatella
ATGGGTAACAGTTATGAATGTATGTATGTATGTGTCTTTTTTTCCGTGGAGGCCTGGTGACTAGTAACACAGGCTTCTAGCCTACATTGAAATCTGCAGATTATAGTCTACCTGATGTTTGGCGGTGTGCCTTGCTCATATCAAACAACAGTTATGATAATAGTTTGGGTCTTCCCCGCAAACAGGCGTATAATTCTCAATCTAAATAGATATCATTACCAATTCAATCATTCAGTAACACCAAAAATGTAAGTGAGCTTTCACACATTTCTTCATAGTTTAAGTATTTTCGGTCAGAAAAATAAAGATTATTTATACTTCAAGTCCATTTTGTGTGTATTGGAACCAAACGCAAATGAACAAAGAAAAATCATTGTAGAGAGCAAAATAAGAAAACCATAATTGGTTACGTTCATTGACCTAATTTTTTCGCATTAAATTCAACACAGCAGTCACCAGGGTCAAAAAATACTGCGAAATACTAATATTAGTAATCTTTTGTGGTATTACAATCTTCAATACTAAGTAACTGATGAATTATAAAACTGTATCTTGATAATCCAAACGGAGATTATTCAGAGACTGCACTTATTTTGATTCCACATAAAGCAAACTACATCACGAACATACCTGCACAATTATGTGTAGTCGCATTAATAAACACGTCCCCGATAGCACATTACAGTCATCAACTAACTAATTATTACATAAACACACGCACAGTTCACTACAAATCATTTTCGCTGCCCGAAACTGGTGGCGAAGCGCCGGAAGACAGATGGGCACATTAATCAGTTTTCTTTTTAATTTACGGTGTGGGTTGTCGACTTTGGCACGTGAGTCGGGTGGATTTTGGTTGATTAATCGAGTGATATCGATTTATAGAGTATGTAGGGAGGTGCCGCGCGGCCGACCGGGCGGATGGAAGCGACCTGACGTCTCTAGGACAGGAGCGAGCGAGCACCGCGCCTGCGCGCCGACACCCTGGTTTTGGTCACCCATCCACGAAGATACTTTTATCCTCTTCTTTATAAAAGGTTCGATTCATCCTTCAGACACTTAGTAGTCGCGTTATGTTCTGACAAAATAATTGAGGTAAACTAAACACTTAAACTGAGTATCCATTCGTTTTTTCTCAATTTTTTGGCATGTCTGAAAATTTAATCCACCTGAGTTTGATGAACAGGACATTATCATTTGTGTATAGGTAAATAATAGGCCCATTTGTGGCCTAGTTGCGGAAACCAGTTCGCGCTACAAGTAACAAGTAACAAGTAGGTAAATAATAATTATATTGTTAGCAACACGAAAGCTTGAACAGTACCCCGTATTATCTAAATAAACGTTATCATCCCATCTAATTGACAAATGACGTCAAAAACAAATATTATCATGTAAATTTTTTAAGAGCTTACATCGTTTTACAACTTCCGTGAAAACATTCAAATGTGATTGAAAGTGAATAATACGGTTCATGCTTACCGTAGTAGACAGAAACTCTGTGTGACCATATATTGCAGTGGATGGGTGAGTAAGGTTTCGCCGCCCGCCCGAACACGCACCCGCCGTCCGTTGAACTCACGTCGAGGATTCGCATCGTCAACGCAAATTGTCTTTTCATTATTCACACCGCGATTATTTAGCCCTATGACAACAAAATAAAACTGCAGAGTACCATTGCGGTCAACAGCCGGAAGGACTGGCCACATTGACGGTTTTTGAGAGACTCATTCAATTTTCCCTCTTCATTTATGTTCCGACATTCCCTTATAATATAAAGTTTAAGCTAAATATTTTAGAATATTGAAAACTAAGTAACTAGTCTTGTGACAAGTTTGCCCGGAGAAGTACTGCCACCAAACCTGGTTATTTGCCACAGTGATGCACTCGTGTTGCTGTGTTCCGGTGGAAGGGAGTGGGTGCCGGCGAAATTGCAAGCGCGTGAGACGTAACATCCCCGTCTCGAGGTGATGGACGCAACGCAGTGCGACTTCAGTCATCGCGTACTATGGAGAGGACTTGAATGGTATTGCTGTTGTCTATGGGCGGCGGTTACCACTTAACATCATGGGGCCGTCAGCTCGTTCCGTCACATCAATTATAAAAAAAAAACTAATTTGTTCCTATGCATGCAGAATGGTGTCTCTTATGTTATCATTATTTCAGTGCGATAAATTCGCTGTATACGACCGGTTTTGTCACCGGGCAATATGAATGGAATTCATAAAGGTTTTTGGCACACGGTTGGATAAACAGGAATGGCGGAGAGTTGGGGCCGTCTGCTACTTACTACTAAGTACTACTATCACTGGAGTCACTGGTTCTCTGGAACCAGTGTGGTGAATGGATCTAAGTGCGCCTCAGAGAGATTCCTACCCAGGATAAATATTTTTGTGTGACGAACACAGATTTTTGTTCTGCGTCTGGGTGTTGTATTATTATTATTATGTATTTACAAACAGTATACAAGTATTATATCAGTTGTCTTGTTCCCATGATACATTACTTTGGGGCTAGATGGCGCTGTATTCAATGTCCAAAATATTTATCTATATATAACAAAATATTTTTTATTGTGCCAGTAAACCTTTATCCTTCTAAATGAATATTCTACGTTTCCTATCCATTTCAATAAAAACTTCAAAAAATGCACGCTACCCTGGAACTAACGTCTTTCATAGATCGTATTAGATGTTTCCGATGTTTTATGGTACTCGAAGATCTTAGTTGCATCAGGGTAGATAGAAAATAACGTGTTTAGGGTTTTTGAAGTAAAATGTATGTGCCTGGTAGTTCAATCAATCAGTCACTTTTAAAAACACAAAATTGAGTATTTCAGTATTCATCATATTCTAGGATAACGGTAAGATCTTATTTTCTTGCTACTTTCGACATAATTTTGAAGACTAATTCAAAAATGACAAAACGCTTATTTAAGTATTCCATAGCCTTTCTGATAAGGATATTCTTGGAATGAATACGAGTTTGAGCAACCATTCCAGAAATTGAACTTGGTAAATTGAATTTTAGGAATAGGCACTTTAAATTTTTCTACCATTGCTGCCAAATAATACCAGGAATAGATTCTTGTATACTCCAAATAAACGACAGGTTTTTAAATTAAAAAGTGTTGTAGACAACATTATCTAAATCAACGAATCAACTTTGCCTAAAAGCAGAATGGCTTCTTGAATCAATAACAAAATAACTACTCTCATCTGATTTGAAAATTATCATGTTACTCAACCTACTCAAATGTAATCCAAAGTCATAAGAAGCCACCCGTGAACATTGAGTTTAAGTGGTTTAATGTAAGAGCCAAAAGTATGCTTTCAGGCTGGTCTGAATGGGCCCGCGGTGGATACCTACTAAACTTGCACTACATACCGAGAACCAATCCTGCTTTGGCTCTTATCCAACGGATAAAATTCAGGCAAGTCGCATAGTGACATGATATACTACCCTGTCAATAACTTGAACTTTCTTGAAGAAATGGAGAATATTTTTGAGCCTGAACCAACAGAATAGCCCCAATTTATGCAAATAGAAAGGTACTTGTAGAAGTAGAAGGTCATCTTGCGATCTCTAGTGGGTTCAAATCTTACCTAACTAACAACGTTTCCTTTCGATAGTGTTTATAAATAGCAAATAAAATAAAAAAACGGCTAAGTACCTACTTAATAGGTCCCAATTATTCAGGCTATAATGAGCGTATGTGGGACAAAGGGTTAAAGGTAGCATGTGTGGGTTTTCCTTTTCCAACATATTAAGCCGCGTTGCAAGAAACCTTTCATAATACAGATTAAATCTTCAATCTTATCCAAATCGTGTAGAGATCACTAATATTTTTAGAAAAATAGGAATACTTTTTCAGTCATATTTATTTATAACTTTTAAGATTTTCCTTTGTTGTTTAGTTCTTCAAATCAAATATAAAACAGACCTAAAATATACCTAATGTATTATAACGATAACAGCAATCCATCAAGGGGCACCTTGGGGATGAAAGACAAGGGGATCAAAATGTAGTTTGAGTGTTTAGTGTGAAGCGAAAACGCTGTGTATCGGAAAAGTTGAGAGTTGATCTAGTGAAGCAACGTAGGCGAAGCAACGTGTAAAAGCTAGGTAAAAATATAAAAAGTTAACTACAGCTATTGCTTTTGCACTAATGCATTTGTTTGTTGTCTATTGGAACCCCGTATAGATATATACTACTATTATATATTGTAGATTTAATTTATAATTTACGAGTTAATTAAGACCCACTTAAGCTAATTTCAAGGTAAATATATATATATATATATATATATATAATTGCTGTAGCGAAAGTAACATGCTGTAAATTTATAAAATGAAAGTATGGAATGAATTTTAAATTAACTAAGCTACTTTCCGGTGTAACTTTTAAAATAATGTTTATTTTACATGGACAAAGTTTCAGACAGCTAATACAATGGCCGCGCGCAAAATGAAGAGTCGCATTTCTAGCAGCAACTAACAAGGTACTGACATGAGACAAGTCAGCTAGCTTACAAACCTATTAGTTCGGTCTTCGTAAATAAAATCTACTACATAGTGATACTACCACCTGGTTACCACAGTTCTTGTTGCTAAAGAAGAAATATATTTTATCAGTTCGTTCTGTATGTTATGTACGGTGCTGAAATATTTATTTTATTTTTATTTATTAAGAAAATATGGATACTGGACTAGTCCACCAATTCAAAAAGAGTTTTTTTTATGCGACAAATTTACGGAACGAGCCGACTGCCCACCTGGTGTTAAGTGGAACCTCAGCCCATAACAACCGATGTGACTTGGGTCCTCCCCTACTAGGTACGACAAGACCCAAGGCGCATCGTATGCGCCCGTAACTCTGAGACGTGTAGGTGGAATATCTCATTTGCCTTTCACCGGCAACCACACCTTTCAAACCGGACAAACACAGTAACGCGAATGCGTTACTGCTTGGCGGCAGAAATGGGCATGGTGGCAGTACATTCCGACGAACTTGGCGTGAGTTCTACTGCTCTTAATCTGAAGGATAAAATCAACTACCAAATTATGCAACCGAGTACCAAAGTAATCGACATGGCAAGCGAAGTGGGCTGTTGGAGAACCGATAACCGTTACGATAGATTGCTTTGCGAGTGGAGACTTCGAGTAGGCTTAACAGTCGCTAAATATATCTACTAACTACAAACTTCGAATCAACAAAGCATTTGTAATCTCAAACTAGATATAGAAATACAGGATCTCGAATCAATTATCGCGAGATAGAAATTTTTCTAGAGTCGCAATTTGAAAACACTATTCATTTACTCGGAAATACACATAAGAATAGAGAACGAATGGGTAAAATGTTTCATCATTTTATGTCAGGCTATTTGGAATTCAGCTGAAAGTACGTAGGTGTATATTAGTAACATTTGATATGCTACTGAAAATTTTAATTATATGCAAAGATGTTCTCAAGGTTTTTTGCCATTTAGGTATTTAAGTTTGCTCGTCATATTGGTGGATATTCCACACGGCGCCCCTTGCGTCCAAATTAAGCCCAACTTGTATAATAGGTTGTATAATAGGTTGTATAATAGGTATATATACGTTACATACTAACACTCAGACACCAAAACGAAGATCTATGTTGTCATACAAATGTTTTGTACTGGGTGGGAATCGAAACCACGACCTACAGATGGCAGTGTTACTGTCAACTGAGCTGTGAGGCCAGACAACTCTACATTTCGTATTTTCCAACATAAATGTTCCAACATTGTAGCTATATAATAGCATGCTAATAGCATGGACTAATAAATATAATTAAATAAATAGCATTCTTTCGTATATTCTATGTTAATAAATAATGTTTTCTACTTGGATATTACATATTATCTAAAACTATAAGCAGCTTTACTGACGTCACTTCAGAATCAATCAATCAATTCGGACTAAACATAAGTATCAAGATCGGGTCAACCATAGAGCTAAATCTGTATGGGATTGACACCTATCCAAGTAATCAAACAATTCCGGACTACAAGCTATGTTGTAATTCAAAACCAAACTTTTTGGTTGATTCAATACATGGGATAGTTGAGGCTTATCTCCGAAATTCACATAGATTGAATACACTCAACAACCCAAGAAGCTGAAATTATTTGGAACTTTGGAATTGTTTGCGAGATAATTTGCCTCAGTAACTTTGGATAGCTGAAGACGTTAGAAACATATTAATGAACAAAATTTACCGTTTTTTATGAGTTCTTTGGTTTTTGCATATTTGATAGTAAAATGCCAGTTTTAACCTATTTCGCAGTATAAAAAAATTGGAACAGTGCCTTAAAAACTGCTTTCGCATAAAACCCCTCAATATTTTTGCAAATGACTACATAATTATATATTATTATAATGAAATATTTTATTTTATTTTTGTAGAAACTTTCTGGAAAAAATATTTAGTGTTTAAATTATAGTTGCGACGAAAACTTGATAACAATTTTTTTTTTTTAGAACCAAAACAATATTCGTACATAAAAAAAATACGTGACATTTTAGCTATTATGTAATTGTATCGGTTTAGGCAGTCAGGGTCTTCGCGTAATAGCTGAAGCTTTTAGAAGCTCTAAATTATTCCGAGAAGCCATTAGCTAATACCTTAATATTTAATCAAAGAAAAATCACAGAATACTATAAACAGATTGCTACTCTGAATGTGTTGCGTGTAAGCTTGTATTCAGCAGTAAAATTTTCAGTTTGAACACCTTGACAGAACCTGTGGTAGCAAATCTGCTCGCAAATGGAAGTAAACTTTTGAGTAATATACGTAAACACTTGATATTGAGAATTGTTTTTTTTTGTTTTGGGAATCTGCCACAGAATGAATTGTTTGAAGATATTGAGCTCATTTATTATATATATTACACCAACCCCTTCTATTACTATTACATATTTGGTCCATCCAAAGGTTACCTGTAAGGAATCGCTATTAGCGATAAGGCCTCCCGTTGTATTACCTTAGCTTAAATATTAATCTTTACGAAATTTCCATGTATGGATAAAGTATTATCTATCTATCTATATTATAGTAACCGTTCAGTACAAAATACAGCTGTATAATTCAGAAACAAATTGCCGGAGCTTAATTGCACTTAGCATTAACCACATCAAAGATGTGAACGTGATCGATAGCGCTGGTACAAAATTATTGTATAAAGTGGTTAACTGAAGCATGAAACGTCATTGTTTACTTTGTAGTAGGTACCTAATCTTATATATTATATAAAAATTTCGTGTCACGATGTATGTTCGCGATAAACTCCGAAACTACTGAACCAATTTTTATCAAATTTTGTAAGCATTTGTAATTTGGTCCAACTTGGGAGATAGGGTAGTTTTTATCTCAATTATTGATCTCAATATTTGTTATTGCAAATTAAATGTTTATTATACGACTTTAGTGCGTATTTATCGGTTAGTTCTATAAAATCCTAATAGATGGCGGTTTGGCATCTAAGTTTTACAGATATCTGATAGATGGCGCGTATTTCTATTTCTAGATTATAGATAGCGCGTTTGAATATAGGATTTATATATATTTTCATGCTTATAATATATTTGACCAATTATATCACGAACAGTTTGGCTTCACACATGTTTCATCTGAATTATAGTGTTTGTTTGATTCCATGTCATTTTCGTTTATGTTCTCAACAGAATCATACTATAGGCCTCTTGGATATCGTGGCGAAGCTACGGCTACGCCATCGGTCGGTTGACGGCGGCAACTCGAGGTCGTGTTTCTCATAGAAGTAAACATATGATTCGCATAAAAGTCACTGCACGTTTTTGGTGGTTGTTTATTTTAACACAATAAAAAAGTATTCAATCAAAATTATGAGCCAAGATATTATTAAGTGTGGATTATAGAATATTTACGCGGACTTTTTCCGCGGAAAATCTGTGTCGAAAGGTAAGTAAATACACGAACCATGAAATATTCTTTCTAATTCATTGTATGTCATTTTTAATGCGCATTTATTTAATTGTGAGATCATCGTATCTATACAAAAAAAAATTTGGAGTGTCTGTTTGTAATGTTAAAATAACCGCTTTTTACTAAGTGTAGTGCATATATTATGGATGTATACCCGGTACATATACCAAAACAATTTTTTTTACTATTTTTGTCTGTCTGTCTGTTTGTTCCGGCTAATCTCCGAAACGGCTGGACCGATTTTAGCGGGACTTTCACTGACAGATAGCTGATGTAACAAGGAGTAACTTAGGCTACTTTTCCGAGGCGTAAAATAGGGGTGCGTGATAAAACCGAATTCCACGCGGACGAAGTCGCGGGCAACAGCTAGTATAATATAAATTGTATTGTTGCTAATATTTGAATTACCCATAAGAGCTATGCAAAAGCACTTTAATGGAATTTCACAATGTTTGCGCGACGATTCGAACGGACTTATTTTTTGAAACATTAAAATCTTTACTTTATTCTACAATAAAAATTGACATTTCCAAACTACAACAATATTTAGGTACCGGTGTAACCGATGTTAAGTAAAGACAAAACTTTTGTAACAAAATGTTACCTACATGTGAACAGATAAAAATATCATACCTACATGAAACGTGAACTGGAACGCTGAATATGCTGAAATGGCGTTAAGATAATGACGTCATCTAACAATTTATGGTGATTGCCTACCCGCTAACCGCTCATTGTTTATAATATTATATTACATGCCATTACTGCGGAATAAACACTTAACTATTCCTAACAACTACCTACTATCTACCCATGTCGTCGCAACAAGTGTAAATATAATGTATCTACTAGTATTTGCGTGGCACGCTGTATGCTGAGTGCTGTGCGCTGTGGGCTGTGCTGTGTAAAAGAATTATAAGCAGAAAATCATGAAATGAGCGGTTAAAAAAATTTGTACCCCAAATTCGGACTAAGCGACCCCAAAAACTCCCAGATTATGAATTTCAGCCGAATCGAAGAGCAATTTTCAAGTAAGGTGCCATTTTTTATCGGCCATCTTTAATTTCAAAAACACCAACCTATCTTCCATAATTCATAATTATTTCATAATTAATGTCCAAACAATTTAACTATCTCTAACGGTAAAATTATTAATAACAAAAAAATAGTGAGAGTTAAAAAAAATCGACCCCCAAATAAGGATTAAGCTACCCAAACACCCCCAAATTATGAATTTGAGCTGAATCGAAGCAATTCGCAAGTCGGCCGCCATCATGGAACGGCCATCTTTAATTTTGAAAACACACCATCAAGTTGTCCATATAAACATTTATGGATTTGTACAATCACAGTTCGCCTATCTAATAGGAAAGAAGTTATCGCCGCCGTCCCCGCGAACAAAATGGTAATGTGCAATAACCATAGTTTTATGTTTATTGTATATTCAGTGTCTACAGGTCCGATTACACCTTATAAATTTTTTTCATGTTGATTCTAATTTAATCGCTCGACCCCCTTTCCAATTTTATTTTTATTCTTATTACATATGGTATACAAACTACCTTTTTATAACAATTGAAATTAATTTCGATACAAAAAGAAACTACGAAGTTTAGTCACTTGAAGAGATTTGAGAAACAATCTTTTTATTTAGTTAGTACCATAATTGTAGTTATAAAATTATCATAATAATTAATAAATAAGTAAATTATTAAAAAAGGACTATTATCTGAGTGGCTATTTTAAAAGTCTGGGTCAATCTGATTGTTTTTTTGCCGACAGGAAACTCTGATCATTTCTCACAAACATAAACATTAACTTACAAAATATCGACTGAACAAAAGGATCAGAAAAGGTGATCACAGTTAGACGCAGGTCAAGCCTCCATTATTTAAATAGGGTGTTATACCCTCATCTTTGATACCGAAGGGCGACCGCGCCGGAACTTACCAACATTACTTCGCCATCAGACCAGTAACATGCCACGTAACACGGTATACAAAACCTTATCTCCTTTGGGAAGAAACTGTGAACTTTGTGGATACCCAATATACTGAATATGTATGTGCTTTTCAAACTTTAAAGTTGCTTTTAGTTGAGCATCAGTTAAACAAAGTAGCATCTTTATATCATAGCTACCCAAACAGTGAAGTAATTTCCATGCTATTTTAAATTTGATACATTGGTAGACGTTTCACACAAGACCCAAACTGAGTAATACTTGTGATATGGGAACTTATCCATGAAACATGTTTTGTTTTTAGAAACAATCCTTAAATAAAGAAAAATAGCAACTAATGCTTTGTCAATAAACAAAAATGTGCACACAATTGCATCTCAATCGGTTAGAGAGGACTGGTTTAAAATTCATTTGTTCCATGATGAAAAACAGTCTTGTAAAAAAGGGATTGTTGCCTGTTTAAGGCTAATCTAGAGCCAATTAGAGCGTTACAGGCTATTTCCGTTTTTGGAGATACCACTGCCAGACTCCATACACACTTCCCTCTTTGTGGTGTATACTAGGTAAATAATTATCTCTTTGAACAAGTGTGTAATGATTTTGGTTTGTCTATTCGATAAGATTGTCTTAAATTGAGTCGTTTAATTTGTATTGGATAAGTGAGAAATCCTCAGAATTCACAGAAATTGTAGTATGATATTAATTCGTCAAAAACGCTTCAGGAAGCTACTGCATTTCTGGATCACGAAAATAAATCAGTTTTGCTTACAAGCAACAACATGGATGTAAGTTAAGGACATGAAACTTTCGAAACCTTTTACATTATGTTAAAAATACCGTGTCTTACAGTACGTGGTGTGAATAGTATTTCCTCTACCTGTTCTGTACGTGGGTTTGTTTTTGTACGAGAGCATGTAAGTGGGTAATATTTCATTTTTATATCTACCTACCCATGAACATTGCTACTTTAATATCACTAATATTCTTGAATTCTCATTTCTCTGTCCACTAGTTTGTGAGCTTTTGAATAGTGTGAATGTTTTCTTCATAAAACTATTTTCATACGTTTTTTTAAATTGACGTTAGATACCTGTAAGATTGTCAGTCATATAAATACATTTGTTAAAGGCTCTGACAAATAATTTAATATTTGATGGTGAATTTCACTATAATCCAAACATAAACATAAAATGATTAATATTCTTGGTCGTATCACATTTTGAACTTAAATTTTGGCTGTAGGTCTTTAGTGTATCGTAGATATATATTTTTCATATTAACAGGAAAACGTTATGCTATCTATATTTAATCTATATAATCTATTTTATAAATAAATATGCCATCACTCGCGATACTTTTTTTTACTTTGTACAGTGTATGACGTCGAGAAAGTACATAGACAGACGTAACTTATTAATTTTTCACAATAGAAAGATGCCTGAGCTACGTAGTAAGCATAAAGACACAGAGTGCAGGCACACAAGCATGTTATTTATTCATTAGTACGGAGTGAGCGCGGCGATGTTTCCGCCGACTGCCGTGAAATCTCGTATTAACTTGTCTACTTTCAGACTCAAAGAATTTATGTAGCGAGGAAAATTGTCTCCGCCCTGTGTTGGTGGGCTTTATCATATTTCATATGCATAAAGTCTGTTTGCTTTGAGAAATTTTCGAAGCACTAAGGCGAATGGAACATCAATCTCAATTTTCGGAATATAAAGAACTCTTGGCAAAAAGTTTAAAGTAGAGTCTATGCATTATAGAACAATATTTTATTCAGAATTTTTTTAGTTTAAATATTACAAAGCTATAAAAGTGTACAGGGTTCAGTCTTTTCTTTTTATTTGCGATAGGCTACCTACGTTGTTTTGTAAGTTCTTCTGGAATTCAGTGTTATAATGAAATACATGTATTATTTCAAGTAAAGCGCTCGTTAACCGTGTATTTACCGTTACCGTGGATAATCAACTTTTAACTCTGTTGTTTGCAACTCTGTTCATACATTCAGTGAACTAGAGAAACACATTTTAGACATCAGAATTGACTTTGATTAAATTTGACCCAGATTTAATATGCATAATATAATATTTAAATAATATTTTGATTTAAGAGTATGTGACCAAACTGCCAGCGACATTTCCTTTATTGATTTAATAAATTGTGCTTTGCCATTTAAATCAAGCAACGTATTTACCAATCTAAGTATTTATAAACCTCTAGTTACCTACATTTTTTGTGCCAAGTTTTTTCTTATTTAACAAAAAAGCCGCAAGTTTACTACTATTTGTAACTCAATTTCTTTAATCAGATAACAATGATGGTAATGTTTAGATTTCACCGAAAATTTACTTATTTGTAAAAATAAGTATTTCTAAACTTTGAAAAGTGCCATCATAGAACGAGTTTACTATGAAGTTGTTCCACGATGGCACTTTTCAAAGTTTTAAAGGCAAGTAAAAGGAGATAGTCACATAAATGTATTTTAAAAGCCCCTTTTGTTTCAACAAGCCATTACTGCTCTCAAAGTCGGGGACAAACGGGTGTTTTATAAGACGTCGCTTTTAATGGTCTTTCAATGTTTCGAGTCAACGAGCTGGGACCAGGGTTACCAGTTATTCAGTCAAGTTTAAGTCAATAAACTGATTTAAAATTAAAACTTATTTAATACTAGTAAATTAGCCTACGGACGTAGTGAATAACGTTGTCACTAAAATCAAAACTTGGATTAAAGTAGACTGGTCATCAAAATAATTTTAATGGAAATACTTTTAAGAGCAGTAGAACTCACGCCAAGTTTGTCCGGGGAAGTACTGCAATCATTCCTATTTCTGCCGTCAAGCAGTAACTCATTCGCATTACTGTGGTCTGGTTTGAAAGGTGTGGTTGCCGGTGAAGTTACAGGCACATGAGACATTCCACCTACACGTCTCAGAGTTACGGGCTCATACGATGCGGTTCGGGTCTGGTCGTACCTAGTAGTGGAGGACCCAAGTCGCATCGGTTGTTATGGGCCGAGGTTACCTTTCAACACAAGGCGGGCTGTCGGCTCGTTCCGTAACTGTTTCACATAAAAAACATTACATATGATAACGAGAACATTAACACAAATTAATAATTCTGATGATGAAGGTACAACAGTCGTTCCAGGAGTTCTTCTGCTAATAAGTCTAGGTAAAATGGTGAACTACTTATTCAGTAGATGATTTTTCTTTTAATTTGAGTTCTGTATTTACATTTAATTATTTTATTCAACTTTACACATTTTGTTTTAACAGAATCCCTAATAGAACCAAATAAAATAATTGTGGCGTTATCAAACTATAAAACGCCGCAATAGCTTCCGAAAACTGCAGTATGCGCCAAATGTTTCATACTCCTGGCAACATTCGCTTAGACTGAAGATTTTTCAACATATTTCATCTTGATTAATAATACAAAGGTTTTCATTGTTCCGTTCTCATTTTTCTTTCCGAAGGCTCATTCTTGCTTGTCGAACGAAAGCCCAAAGTATTTGACCTTTTTTGGGATTGCTCTATATTGCGTAGTATTAGCCCGATCCTTCATCAATTTTTGTTTGCTTGACGGCCCATATCAGTAGGCATCGTTTGGCACTCTATGTTCGATGATCACGCATTTGATGTCGAGATTTCTCTTTTATGCGATAAAGTTATTAAACAAGCAGATGGCCCACCAGGTGTTGAGTAGACACACAAGTACAAGAAAACAACTCAACCTAGGTACTGTATTTAAGTAAATTAGCTCATGCTAGGTCACTCCAAGGCTAACACGTGTAATTCAACATTATTCTTGGGGATCACTTGATCACCAGACAGTAATCTCAGTAACGCACATTTGAGAGCGCGGTGGCCGATTGTACAGACGCCGTATTAGTTCGCTGCTTCATTTCCAGACGGGGACCTAAATTAGGTGGTGTAGTTTTTCGCTTGAAATATGTATGCGCGCGCGAAATAACGCTAACAAAATCTACGTTCTCAAACCGGCAAAGAAATATATCGCAAGGAAACCGGCTCGTCCTAGAAACAAAAACTCGAAGACAACGTGCCAAGTGCACAAAGGAAGTTTTAACACGATTAGTAGTAACACCCAACAATTTTCACTACTACTTACTCACCAAACTTGCTCCTGTGGTGTCGTTCAGAGTTTCGAAAAAGATTGCAAAAAAAAAAGGAAAAAAAAACGAATCTGTTATTGGCTGTAAGATTTAATTTAATAGATCGCTCATTTATTGTTATGAGAGCTGTAGTAATATGAAAAAAAAAAAGAAAAATGCTGGTCCTCCATTTCATGGGCCGGCATTGTTGCAGAAGTCCATAATGCAAAGGTAACCACTTTCCGTCAGGTGGCTCGTAAGCTATACCTACAAATTTAATATGTATTGATAAAACTAATACCATATATACCATAAGAAATAATGCTTCCCCTAAGGCAGGAAAGGACACGCGAGCTGCTAGAAACATGTGCTGAGACAAATAACAATAGAGAGGGGTAAGGTCAAGTGAAGTGCTCGACAGATGTTGCCCGGGTTTACATACAAATGCGAGCGACCCGATCGTTGGGCCCAAATATATCAGATGTTTAGCATAAATTGTTGTGGGAATAAAACAACGGCCCCGAGTTGCGAACGTGTGCTGTGTAGCCTGATGGTTATGCCCTGAGGAATTGATACTGGTAGGAATACCAGCTGGGAAAATTTCTAAATAAATAAATAAACATTGGTGGCCATTTCACACTGGGCCATTTATACAGCCCCAAAATAAGATAAGCATAGCTTTCATCATGGGAACCAGACAAAAGGTAATAAAAAATCGTATATAATTTTTGAAAAATAGTTACATACATATAATATTACCACCCAAACACCGCACAAACACCTATGTTTTGCCTAGGTGGAAATCGAACCCACAACCTACAGCGCAGAAGGCCGGATACTTCCAACTGCGCTGTGAGACCAGTCAGAATATCGTAGTCATAGTCATAATGTGCTAGACGCTACGTCTTAGGGCTACTACGACTATCATAATACGATGGCAAAACTGTATTTCTAATAAAATCATAAATTTCTTGTAAATTTAAAATAAGGAGGGCCTAAGTCGCATTACTTTTATTATGGGCGGAGATAACCGCTTACATCAACTGCACTGCACTTTAAAAAAAAAGATTATTATTTGTGTAAGTAAAACTTTGCTAATACAGAATAACTTGGTGGTTTACGAGCTGATAAACAAAAGATCACGTTGTATAGGGATATGGGAATATCGATTGGACAGTGGTCTCTGGTTGCGGTCTGATCCGCCGGACCAATCAAGGCAATTCATTACGTAAGTACTTCCAGTTAATTAATTCATGGCCATTTATTTTAACTGGTAAAAACATTGTAGTTTTTATACTGAAGTTTAGGCTTTGTAATAGAAAACTTATTGCGTTCTGATAATCGTTCCTATTTATTGACAATTAATTTAGATTATCAACTTCAGATACCTAGCTTGTAGTCTTGTTTTGAAACCTGTATATGGAATATCTAGTTAAGAATCTACTGCAAGCCATATATCACTCAGTCAAAAATCTAATCTAAAATAAAAGCTTTATCGAAATCCCGATGCTATTGAAGAAATAACTGTGCAGTAAAACCAATGTTGAATTAGGCGAAATGTGGCTCGGCGGCTGCTAACAAAACTGTGCAATTTGAAGTTTACGACCGGAACATGCAGCTTTGCCAGCTGAGCAGTTTCGAGGTAATCCCATCCTCCTCCTTTTCTAGACCCACTAAAACTGTGGGTTGTCCAAAAATCCACAATGCATTGAATTTTGCGTCATTTATATTATTTCTGGCCGGTAAATCTGATGTTCGAAATTTTGTGAGATTATACTATGAAATGACTGACATTAAAGTAGCTCAAACTACTTATAAACATGGTTTATTGATGAATATCCAAGCAAGGTGCACAAGAAGCAATAAGGTCCACTTTTTGTATTTTTAGAAGGCGGAGTATCATCAAAAAAATCTAGTCTTTGCCCGTAAAATATTCAAACGTTAACTGTTGAACCCTTGAACTTATGAATGCAATTCTGGATCTGATTCGTCGATATTGTAACACGTGGTATTCTTACCGAACTGTTATAGTAATGAAATACCTTCTTAGGTGCCAGTGTTTAAAAAATCTTGGTGGACGTGGGTCTGAAAAAATATTTAGACAATCGTTAACTATTTAAAATAACAAAAAATAGTTATTACTAAATAGTCAATCAGTCGAGTACCTACTTACGTAGATCCAAGGTTCTGTTTGACATTACATTAACGATTATTGGCTGAATGCGAAGGTACACACCATATTTATATACCATATTATTTACCATATTTTGTACATAGTTACCTACTGATGCTGGAATCAAACGCAATAATACAAAAAATTAACAAAATGACTATTACTTCTTCAGCCCACTCAAAGTGTCTTCCACACTTTTTTTTTTTTTTGAGGCTAAACATTTTATTTTTGTTTATATACACAAGTAGGAGAGTAACCAAATCATAAAGGTGATCCTGGTGGGCCACCTGGTCTTATCATAAATTATAAATGAAAAAAACCTCTGATGACTTCGATTCGTATTCATCGTTCGTAATACACAACAATAATGACGCGTCGTAAAGGCGCGACAGGCCTTTTTTGCTCTGTGTCACCCTAAGTACGCAAACTATTAACTTGCCTGAATTTTTGATATTTTTATATTCAGTTTAATAGTTCCGGCATTTATTTCTACATACAAACAACTGAATTTTACCGCAATATAATATAATCATACCTAAATTAAAGCCACACATGGTGCACAGTCATGCCATCTTTCGGCTTATTTGCGATTTAGTTCACTATAAGCTTTTCAACTGGCAACATAAAAGTGGGCTGAAAATTCAGTAGTCGCAACTGAAATTTTCCTACTCCCGCTACGATTAGCTTCATGTCTATGTTACTAGATGGTGCTGAAAAAAATATATGTAAAATTGTCTGTGGACGCGACCGTGACGTCTGAAGTGAAGTAGTTATATTGTGATTGGGATAATTAAAATCCCCTGTGGGCCTAATTTCCTAGAATCCTTTAAGAGTCCACGCAGGGGAACGTATTAAACTGTTCGAAAACGAAAGATTATGTTTGACCATTTACTGTGGCAAAATTAAAGTTTATCTAAAAACAGATTTATGAACATAAAATTTAGATCATTTAGGCAACTTTTTTTCTGTAATTTGATTTCTGCTGCAATTACGCTTCTGCTTTTCATAGGTGACCTCTTAAAAGAGTTTATGTCCTAAAAAAGAACCCATACAACTTAAAAGAGTTTACGTCCTAAAAAAGATCCCATACAAAATGATTGATTTCCAGGCCTTATAGTTAGTTATAAAAATTTAATGTCGTGATTGTACCAATGTAGGAAACAACCGAACAACAAATGTGAAAGCATACTCTTTGTTGGTAAATAGGTAGGTACCTACCCGGGATAGGATTAGATTGTAGAAGGGAAGTTTTTCAGGTAACCATTCTCTTGTCAATGCCCTTCTCATTAAGTACTCCACTCACTGATATACACCTACTGCTTATTATTTATTCAATCAATTAAAACTAGATAACATATCGTCATAGAAAAGGAAATGGACAAAAAAATTAATAATTTTTGTATTTTTTGTTTTCCGAATAAGGGACAATGGTACATACGAAATATGTAGATCACCAATTAATTAATTTTCTTCAGTGATTATTTCTTTGATAAATAGGAAGTTCCAACGAAGAATACTTTCAACCCCTCTTGAAGATTTAATATAAACATGTTGCGAGTATGATAAGATTCATCAAAGGCCTCTTTAGACTCAGATTTAATAATCTAACAGATTGTCATACAGATGCATGCAACAAGTCAGTGTAACCGAATAAAGTGCACTGCTAAATATAGAGCAGACACTCTGATATTAGAACCAATGAATAGCGTATCTACCAATTAGATCCCACTATTGTGTCTCTAAACTCTTATCTCAAAATAATTTGTACCCCAATGTTAAAAAGATTAGATCATGAGGTTCAGTACTTTGTTGATGCATTTTCTTTTTCTGTGTACAAAAGTCTGTGGAGATAAAACGATCGGTGAGTGTGCTTTGGACTGATCGATTTCTCCGATTTATTAGATTGAATCTTTCTATTCTGGATTTTAGGCGCAATTTTCGATGACGGTGGATTTTTAATGGAAGCTGCATTTAATGTTGCTCTTGCGGCGGCTTCCGTGGATCAGGAAACTCCTTTTGTGGCTAATGTTATACGGACCTCCCCGGGAGATATCGCTGAAGCTGAGAAGGCTATGTGTACTCTGCTAGAGGTGAGTGGTTTAAAAACTTTGTGTTCCGAGAGATTATTATTCTCACTGTGCTAGTTTCTTAGTAAGACACAGGTAATAAATAAAATTACCCTCACCTACTGGAAGAAAAGAGTTGATAAAATAATAAACTTTGGATATAGTTTGGAGTGGGAAATTCAAATAATTTGTTTATATTCATTACATAGTTTTCTTGATCGTGTATACCCATAATTTTGTATAATTGATTGGAAACGTCTTAAAAATAAGGATATATCTCAGGAACACGTAACTGTTTCATGATTTTTTTTATTTTTTTGGAGGCACTGATGTGTTGGCACTGATTATGTTTTTCTTCGAGTTATCAAATTACATATACTGCGGTAAAACGTTTGATTTTCAGAGTAGCGTGTTCGCAGTATTTGGTCCGACAAAAAAAGAATCTTTGCAGCATGTACAGTCGATATCAGACTTTCTTGAAGTTCCACAAATATTGACTGACGCAATGGTGATGCAAAATCGCAAATGGTCAGCAATAAATCTATATCCCCAGCATATAGCATATTCACAGGTATGTTTCTTCACCATAATATATTATTGTAAATTTTTGCTTATTATTTAGGACTATTGTAGACTATTACATTAAGTGTTAAAAACACAGTTCTTAGTTATTTCTTCGTCCTTAGTACTTCATTTGAACATATATTACCCTGTTGATAGGGTAACATGGATTTTAAAACCAAACCTAAAGGCAAACCTCTCGTAACTAACACAGGGTTTTGATCTGTATAGGTATAAAACTATTCAAGGAATACCAATATATATATTATAGCAGATATCAATATATTTGACCTTTGTCAACCATTATTTACTATCGCAAACATATTTCGGCTGAGCGTCAATCCACCGAACTTTGACAACGGATTACACATTTTGTTTTCGAAATCAATAAAATATGGTAAAATTTTGTCTGATAATAATTAGCTATGAATTACCTTTTATCTCTTGATATCTGCTCACAGCTCAGTTGGTAGTAACGCTGCCTCCTGCGCTGTAAGTCGTGGGTTCGATTCTCGCCCAAACATTTGTGTGACGAACATAAACGTTTGTTCTGTATCTAGGTGTTAAAATTATTTATGTGTATGTATTAAAAAAAATAAGTGTTATATTAGTTGTCTGGTTCCCATGATACAAACTATGCATAGCTTACTTTTGGGTTAGATGGCTCTGTGTGAAATGTTCACCAATATTTATTTATTTATTATTATAGTTATTTACCTGTTCTCGCGGGAATTTCGAAAAGGTAAATACAAACACACTTATATCGAAATGCAACGTTGTGTATCGACTACTCTAACTTCTGAGTTAGCGGACACAAAAGTAGGCAAGATAAGATAATATTTTTATATTATTTAACTTCATTTGACGCTTAAAATTGTGACAAAATTTAATATGATTAATTTCGTACGAACATTACGAAAGTACAAAGTTTTCGTATATGTAGGTAAACATGTAATAAAATACCTAAAATGATATGTCAGAGACCGGATTCTAATAACACAAAAATCAGCATTTGTGACAGGACCTCACATATTTTTAACAAATTGTTATATTTCAGGTTTTCGTCGACATTATTGCAATGAAGGGTTGGAAAGAATTCACGGTAATTTATGAAGGCGCCGAACTTTTACCATTCGTAGAAAATTTACTTAGTATTCAGGATTTAGACTCAGGAGAAAGGATTGTAATAAATTTCGTCCAATTACCAGATGGCGAAGACTTTAGGTACAGCTTCTGTTATTACTGAATCACAAGAAACAGCTTGATTGTTGAAACAAACGCGTTTTACCTCATCACACACAGATACAATCCTGACCTGAGGGGTAGGCCGTGCAAAATGCTTTGATTCCCTATTGGTTGTCCTATAGTGGGAGTATAAACGTGTCAAATGGAGACCTAGGTAGTATTTAGTGACGTCACAAGGCCAATAGTTAATCTACACATTTAAAATTATTTATAAAACAAATCGTTAGTGCTCTACATATATTTCATAACAGCATTTTTAAATACATTCCTGCCTTTTTTCGTTAGCTCATTCCTTAATTGAGTATACCTATTAGTACCTTTTCTACAGGCCTAAACTGCAAGCAATTAAAGCCTCCGGCTCAGTTAATTACGTCGTTAATAGCGAAAGGACGAGCTTGGAAAATGTTCTACAGCAAGCCCAGCAAGTTGGGATTATGTCGGATGACCACAGCTACATAATTATGAATCCGGACTTCCAGACGATCGACATTGATCCGTTTAAGCACGGCGGTTCCAATATAACAGGTCGTATTTATAATATGTTTATTTATAATAAACTAACACAATACTCCTAGGTGCGTAGGCAGTAGGATCTTGTGTCACATGTGGCATGAATAAACGAATATCCGAGATCCAAAAACAAACTTTATGCTCACCACACAAAGTTTGCCCCAGCTGGGAATCGAAGCAAAGACGCTCGCTTTGCATGCAGAGCTACTATTAAATTAGCAATGGAGTTTCTAACTTATGAGGCTTTATTCCATCTCTTTGATTTACGAAAGCTGTTGGGCGTAGTATAATTAGATTTTTATCAAAATAAATCTGCTTAAAAATCTTTGGAATAATTCAAATCGAAAGTAATCTTTAGTTTCATGTTTCAATATTTGTGAGTTCATTTGATATATGGCTATGAAGTCTACTTTTGTGATTTATATTTAGATTTCTTATATCTCTAAGCGTCCCACTTTTTAATGAACTCCTTATTAAGTGCTTGCAGTGATCCAAAAACAACCCACTAACACTATACTGAAAGCTAGATTTAAATACTCGATCTATGTAAATTAAATGATGAACTGTAACTAGGGGTTTTCAACGAGTTGTTTACTTGGTATGAAATGGAACGTAATTTACGGAGCAAAGATTTAACAGTCAAAAACAATCCATCAAGATAACGGAATGGTATTGTTTTTCAGGGATACGTTTCTTTGATCCCAGCTTGGAACCGATTCGAAACTTCATCACGTCGATAAATGAGAAAGTAGTGGAGCTGTCTGAGGGTCAGATAGAGAAAGCAATCACTGAAAATGGCCTCACTTTGGATCTGGCGTTGGTTTACGATGCCGTTACACTGTATGCTGCGGCCGTGAACGCGATGGGACTCGAAGAAGCCGCTAACGTCACTTGTGACCAAGACGACAGCTGGAGTTTTGGTTCTACGATTATAAACTATGCTAGAAAAGTAAGCTGTTTTTAGATGGATTGTCGCTGTTATTTTTCCTCAAATTCGGTGGAATTTAACAGCACAGTGAGGTATTTTACATTTTAAATGCAGTTTCATAACTTTTAATCAGTGAAGCAAATAGTGTAGTAATATGCATACCTAAATTTTAGTAAAAAGGTACGTTCTTTGATGATTGCAATGATATTTTGTTATATGCTATAAAAATACTGCTAGGGACCTCTGTACATAGGATGATAGTTAAATTATCATATCGCTGTTGGCCGTAATTGAAGTCAGAAACTGTGAAAACATCTCAGCGATGTTACACATTTTATTTTATTCATAGTACTTCCTCTATATTAGAAGTTGATATTTTTAGGTTGGACAGTAAGTTTAATTTTATTTGCCGCGTTTTTTGAATTGCTGTCATAGGCTAAGTATTAACGAGAATTAATTTTAAATTTTTCACGGTGATACTTGTCAATATATCACAATAATAGATATATTATTTATTGGTGTTTATAATCCGAATATGTTTACTTTTCGACCGAAAATTTTATGATGTTTCAAAACACGGCCATACGATGGACCGGAAGCGAGATAAACCAAGTAAAAAATAAATTAATTAAAAAACTTTTTCTCAGATGGATATCGATGGTTTCACGGGAGTTGTGCAATTTGATGAAGATGGATTCCGCTCAGATTTCGAAGTAGACGTCCTTGAAATCATGGCACATGGTTTGGAAAAGGTAATTACATACAAATGCATGTCTAGAAAGGATAAGTTAAACTCATCGCTTCTATTGTTTTCCCACAAAGACTATTTAGCTTCAATAAATCATTCTTAAATTTAATTTAACCATGACAAATCTTCATAACAAAAATTTTGGATTTTAATTTCGTCTGGGACCTTATTCACAATATATTTTTCTTATTTCAGGTGGGAATATGGAATGGAGAAGATGGTTACACTGCAACTAGAACTGTAATTCCACCGGTGGAACTCGAAGGGTCTGACTCAATGAAGGGAAAGCATTTCATTGTAATCACTGCTCTGGTAAGATGCATTTCGTAGGAGCGGAACTAAATGGTTGTGCAGCCTTCGTTCTGGAAAATACTGCTACCATACCCTACACTTGTATATATTTTTCCCTTCTCTGTTTTTTTTTTATATTATTAAACTCCAAGTTAGGATTTAACTATTGATTAGTTACCTATCAGTGCGTAGCTTTGCTAAGTAAAGTTGTCAATGTATTTGCTTAAGATCTGATTAAATGTGTAATTGTCTTCTAATGTTTTTTTTCTTTTTGTTCATGTTATATGTAAACTATGTATGTCAAATAAAAATTATTCTATCTATTCTAAATTTAGCAATCTAGGAAGAGAAATAAAAAAGCACATTTCAATTTTTTTTATTTCAGAGCGCGCCTTACGGCATGCTGAAAGAATCTTCGAAAAACTTGGAAGGAAACGATCGCTATGAAGGGTTTGGTATCGAAATAATAGAAGAACTAGCGAAAATGAACGAATTCAACTACACTTTTGAGATTCAAGCTGATGGCGTGTATGGGTCTCTGGATAAGAAAACTGGAAAATGGAACGGGATGATGGAGAAAATCATGGATGGAGTAATTTTTTTTCACTTCGTGTAATAATATTTCATGGAATATCTGTATATTTTCCATATTTAAAATAGCTGCTAGTCGGTTAAAACAAGTCACTAATAAGATGTAGGTAATTATTATTGACTTATTTTTAACCGACTTTGTGTTTTATATTGTTTTCCGTGCGACTCGAAAAAAATAAAAACGATTTAAATACGTCATTTTCTTAGAGCTCATACACGTAGATAAAATCTAATTTTCTGAATAGAATAGTAACAGTAGAGGAATTTGAGCGTCTGTTTAGTAATTCTTATTATTTTAACAATAGTAACAGTATTATTACATCGTTCAAGCTGCACTATTATATAATGATCAAAACATATGTCTTATGTTTTTAGAGAGCGGACTTTGGTATAACCGATTTGACAATAACATCGGCCCGACAGAAAGCTGTAGATTTTACAAGCCCTTTTATGAATTTAGGAATAACAATACTCTACAAGAAACCCACAAAAGAGCCACCAAATTTGTTCTCCTTTATTTCACCATTTTCTATGGGCGTAAGTCAAATAATTTTCCAAAAAAATACTTTTCTTAAATTAGTAATAATTTATAATTAAATTTCAATCTTTATTCTCTGGACTGTTTGAAAAATTGAACTTTACGCATGTGGAGTAATGTCGTCAATGAATTAATGAATTAGACGGTGGTGAGTAAAGGTCCAGCCTAATTAAAGTGACCGTTCATTTTCACTGACAGGTGTGGACGTGGTTGGCGTTAGCTTACGTGGGTGTATCAGGACTGCTATTTGCGTTAGGTAGAGTAGCTCCTGAAGAGTGGCAAAATCCATACCCCTGCATCGAAGAGCCGGAGACTTTAGACAATCAGTGGACGATGGCTAACTCGTTCTGGTTTACACTTGGCAGTGTGCTAACTCAGGGTTCTGAAATCGCGCCTATGTGAGTATACAAATGGTTTGAGATGTTCAGTTATTTTTATCAGTTCGGGATAAGGAATATTAACTGTTAAAACGTGATGTTAACGAAATATGTCACTAGTTAGTTGATATGCATCGATATATAAGTTTTTTTGTTTTTTTTTGTTGTCTCACGCAAGTAAATTATTCATTGTTAGGCATAATGTTACATATGTAATATTTAGTATAACATATTAATTAAAAAAACTGATATCCAGACTTAACTTTTTTGAAACACTCAACTCAAAAATATTCATGAACATTCCGTTGAAGTATTTGACTTCACCGGATTACTATGATGCTGGAAAAATTATTAGATTACTTTACGTTATGTCGCTTTATAGTTCCGAGGTATAAATAAACGATGAGCATTATACAGTTTCATAAAAAAATAGAAGCTCATTGAAGACATAATAAAATATTTCCAGTATTAGTAAGGAGCACTTGTATTTGATCTGGCACATGATAACTTTTCTGTTTTAGCGCTGTGTCTACTAGAATGGCGGGCAGTATGTGGTGGTTTTTCACATTGATCATGGTATCTTCGTACACCGCCAATCTTGCCGCCTTTTTAACTGTGGAGTCAAAATTCTATGCAATCAAAACTGTACAGGACCTAGCTGGTAATCCATATGAAATCACTTATGGTGCTAAGGCTAATGGAGCAACGTTCAGTTTTTTCAAGGTATTTAACAAACAGTTAAGCGTTCTGATTTCAATAGTTAGTTTATTTGTTTATAATGTTAATTTGATATTGATTTTTTTAGGAGTCAGATAATTTACTTTATCAAAAAATGTATCAATATATGGAAGATCATCCGGAATACCAAACTGCATCTAACGATGAAGGATTAGAGAGGTATTAGGAATAACACAATAAAGTATATGTTTATGTTTTTATATGGAATATAATGTGCCTTAAGAATGCATTTAATAGGTTGTCATCACCATTGAACTTATTTTTAGGGTCAAATCTGACAATGAAAACTACGCTTTTCTCATGGAATCCACATCAATTGAATACATGGTGGAAAGAAATTGTGACGTTGCGCAAGTTGGAGGGCTGTTGGATAGCAAAGGATACGGCATTGCCATGAAAAAAAGTGGGTCTTATCTTCAAAAATTCGGTTCAATATCTTTTAAAATTTGTTTTTCTTCATTATGTAATTGAATTCCACATGTACTAAAACCCCATATCTTATGTGTTAATGTTGTAAAACTTTATTTGTTTATCTCATTTTTTTAAACAAATAACTTAAAAAGAAAAATTAGAGAAAAAATAAAGAAGATAAGTAAGTCTTTAGAGAATAATCTTGTCAAATATTAACCAAATACTTTATAGATTCTCCGTATCGTCAACCGATGAGTGAATCGATCTTGCAACTGCAAGAGCAGGGCATAATAACTAGAATGAAGGACAAATGGTGGAAAGAAAAGAGGGGTGGCGGTGCATGTGCTGTAAGTTATATCCTTCGTTGTAGTTCATATTTATGAAAAACTTTAATATTGCCAGGTTTCCGATACAACTTTAAGAGAGTAAGGAATTCAAATATTCCTTATTTTTTTTCAATCTTTGTGTGAGGGCTGGTGAGTGTATTACTCTGTATTTTTAAGGTGTTATTCGTGCATTGGAGATCACAGGATCATTTACTTAGGTTTTCAGCATTTTTTGCTTTTTTGCTAGCCAATGGCCGAACATCGCCTGCCGAGTTCTGCTAACGTGTTCTATAAATTGGTAGTCAAATTACATTGTACATTCTAAATATAACATTTAGTTTTAAAATCCATACAAATAAATTTACAATAATAAATATCGAACTAGATTTCTCTGTGTGCCTGTAATGTAAGCCAACCTAGATGTGTCTAGAATATGCCTAAGTTTTTTAAGGTGATTTCACTTGATACACTAGCCTCACAGCTCAGTTGGTAGTAACCCTGCCTTCTGTGCTGTAGATCGTGGGTTCTATTCTCACCCAGGACAAATATTTGTATGAAAAAGTTTGTTCTGTGTATGGGTGTCAATATGTATTATATGTTTGTATTTAGAATTTAATAAAAGAATATAAGTATTATATGAGTTGTCTGGTTCCCATAATACAAGCTATGTTAGCTTACTTTGGGGCTAGATGGCGCTCTGCGAAATGTCCACCAATATTTATTATTTGTTTATTTATTTTACGTTTATTTGTTTCGCAGGATGATGATGATGGAGGCGCAGAAGCACAACCTTTAGTGCTGGCAAACGTGGGTGGCGTGTTCATCGTACTCGTAGCTGGGTCAGCCATGGCCGTCATCTGTGCGTTCCTCGAAATGATCTTCGAAGTTTGGATGGTCTCACACAAGATGAAGGCATATAAATATTTATATTTGCTGTTGGGTTTTCAGTGTAAATTTGTTAAGGCAATTTTTAGACAAATAGGTCTAACGATAGAGCCATCGTTAGGACTTCCGAGTCCGAGCCTGTTTCACCCGATTCTTAAAATCATAAATTGGTACCATGCGGCCACGTCATGCAAACAACTGTAGCTGAGACGAGATAGAATGTACAATTCTAGCAAGTGCATGATGAACACTTAAAAACATGTAAAGAGTTTTAGCCTAAGTCATTATATTACCACACGCGTATTGGAAAAATTGTTCAATCGATCGAGTCCTTATAACATTGGTGTGATGATTTATTTTCCATCAGCAGAAATGCATGACCCCGCGTTACCCTGAAATGCATGGTCAAGTCCATCCACTGTTTGCCAAATTCCTCCCCTGAAGCAAAAAATTTACATGCAAGTTTGCGATATTTGGTAAGTGGAAATTTTTATTGGTGAAATCATATCCATTGCCATTTCTTGAACCAAGGTATTAAATTTTTCACATTTACTTTCAAACATCTTGGTTTCATAAGGTTCTGTGTGTAGTGCTTGCCCAAGCATTGCAGTCAATTAAGTATATATTGCACTCGCATTACTATGTACTACTTTGATAAGTATGAGTGGCGGTAAATTCAAGTACTATGGGTTTGATCTTCAAGTTTAAAGGTAAGGCACAAAATGCGCTACTGCCCAGGTGTGACTTGAGTCTTTCTTACATCAGGAAGATCGACTGTTATCGTAGTAAGAAGATGTATAAACTTAAAATGACTGTCAGGTTCTTAAAGACTTTCAACCAAAGCTAAATCACCGTTCTCTTTTAGGTCTCCTTCATAGAAGAATTGAGAGCAGAGCTCAAGTTTATATTTAGCTTCAGCGGAGATACAAAACCGGTACGTCATAGAGAGTCCACTGGCAGCGGTTCATCAGGATCTAAGAATGTGGAAGAAGATAAGGAAGCAGCTGACAAATGTGAAGATGTGGTCTCTGAGAAAATGGATGATGAGGACCCAGCACCTACCCCGAGGTCTCATAGATCCACTCATTCAAAACACACGTTGCATATGAGTAGGAGACAGAGCAATGCGGTTCAAATTGCCAGACAGAGGAAATATACTTAATCAAGCAATCAATAGTGCAAACTGCAAACCTGTGATTTTGGTAGTTATATTTTTTACTTTGATTATGTTTAAAAATGTTTATGTAGTTGTTTCCAGTTAAATATACAGGTTTGTTAACAACAGAATGTATTAATAGAATATAACTTAATTTAACATTGATTATTTACCTTATATACCCTGGCCATTAATAACTTCGAAGTCTGATTCAAAACAGTAATTATACATTCCCAAAAGCGGTTTAGATTAGGAATTTGTTACAAGAAATACCTACAGACAGGGTTGGCCGCAAGACAGAGGCACTTGCTAACAATTAATCTGCTGGGTTCGTAAATGAAAAAAATGTAATCTGTTAACTTTTACACGCAGGTTTGCTTTGGTGTTTGTTTCTAACTTATCCATGGAATTTTTCCGGCATGAACTGCAAGTTCAGACTTACCTTATCAGATAGAAGTAAAATATAAACACTTAAACCGAAGTCAAAATCCGTCCACAAATTCCCAAAGATTGACCTCTGGGAATCAGAGAAGGCTTTCAATCAGGAGTCTTCATTACGGACCCTCTTCAAGTGGACGCGATACGAGGACCGACAAGCCCACATTTCTCAAACAGCTCTAATTAAGTGTAGTAAATTCAGGTCAGATTCCGTTCGGGTCAAGTGTGAGCATACGTTGTAAATTCTAGTTTCACTCTGATGAACAGAGGCCATCGCCAAGTGGTCAAAAGATCTATCAAGGTGACATGATTAAAGCCTTAACTGAAGTGATTATTATAACGAGTATTTTCACTAATAACAGTCTACAATTTAGAATTACTACAACGGGGAGGAAACATCATCATTCACACATTCATCTTATAGTCTGAAAAAAGTTCCCTTTTAAAAGTTATTGACAATTTATTTTAGTAAAAACAGCCACGTATGGATTAAACGAGTTTACATCACACTATTTACTAAAAACGTAGTTGTATGTAAACCGTTAGACGTGTAAGATTTGAGCTATCAAAGCTATCCCAATGGAATATACAGCATACTTATCATTAAAGTACTATACTTATCATTTTATAGTATATATATTTATAGTATACTTATCATTTTAAGAGCAGTAGAACTCTCGCCAAGTTCGTCCGGGGAAGTACTGCCACCATGCCCTTTTCTGCCGCCAAGCAGTAACGCATTCGCGTTACTGTGTTCCGGTTTGAAAGGTGTGGTTGCCGGTGAAATTACAGGCACATGAGACATTCCACCTTCACGTCTCACATTTACGGGCGCATACGATGCGACTTGGGTCTTGTCATACCTAGTATGGGAGGACCCAAGTCGAATCGGCTGTTATGGGCCGAGGTTACCACTTAAGACCAGGTGGGCCGTCGGCTCGTTCCGTAAATGTATTACATAAAAAAAAAAAAAAAAAAAAAATTAAAACATTGAATTATCTGGTTTAGTAGGTAGCTACCGTAACTACCACTGAATTTGGACATTAGCATGTAAACTAGATGTGAATCCCACTCCAGAACTTAGACAAAATAAGAAGGTTGTTTTTTGTGGATAAACTATGTAAATCGTTCTGAGATGAAGGTTGTATAGGGAAGTAATTTATGTATTGGTTCATTGATATAAAAACTAAATTTGTATCCGTTGCTTCTTTAGTTAACACAACTTTTTGATTATTGTTAAAATAACCACTGATGTGGGAAAATCGAATTTATGAGGAATTTAGTTTTATAATTGCTATTATAATTCATAGAATAAAAAAAATGGATTTTGCAAAAAGCTTGTTGAGTAGAAAACTAAGTACAAAATATTTATTTTAGTAGAAAAATAATACATTAATTAATGACTTAATACAATTCTACGACTACTAAATTTGATACATACTTTATTTCAACAATCAGTTGTGACACTTTTATGAAAACAACTATCAAAATAATCAATTATTGTTTTGACCAGCCAATGTTTTCAGTTCTGAAATACGGGCTTTTCCGTGACGACTTATTTATATACGGTTATTAATCGCTGGTAATAACAGCTTATGTCAGAAAACAAAACTCGACACTTAAATGCATAGTCAATTGCAAGCCAATGACTTTCTTTTTCGATATAAAATACGACCAATAAAGGGATAAATTTTACATACTTATACTCCTGCATATAAACTCCTCGAACCATCCTACAAGAAGTAAGATAATTAAATGGAAATGGACTTTACAGATAGTGTACATGCGATTTATATATCATTATTAAATCTAGCTATACTTCCTCCTCCTGGCAAAAGCAACAGCCAAACTTTTAGAAGAGTGCTTAGAACTATGCGAGTGGATGGTTTTGTTACTACTGGTCGATCGTCCCGAGCGTGACGTCTTTATGGATGGGAGTGACAGTATCTCGTCTTTCCCCTCAGCCACGGCGAATGCTTCGTCGCTGCCGTCAATGGTCTTCGCTTTCCGTTTAACTGGTTTGACGTTGCCGCTGAATTTGATAGCAAATTTCAATTCTTCTATCAGCTCGTATTTGAATGTTGTCTGAAATAAAAATATCTCATTTGACAACTGTGAAGGTGAAGCAAAGAACTGCCGAGTGTCACCACAGCATCACTAATAAACTTCCTAGCTAACATCATACGGCTGAAACTACGAGAATAATATTATCCACGAGTATATATAATAATATTATATTATTACCCACGGGGTCTAATATTATCAGATCTGTTTCATCCTGCTTCGTTGAGTGGTACCCAAACGTGGGAGAAACATAGTGTATTATTCCACAGAAAAATGCATAACAATGCAGTCTCATGCAATTGACTGCACATGGTTTAGAAATTTCCATCTGCCTGAATTACTCAAATGACCGCACGCGCGGTTGCCCCCTCAATGAATCAACCATCTAAATCGGTATAAAAGATTAAACACAATCTGTGAATCAATGACGTATTTATGATAGTTTCGGTTGCATAATACAATTTATAATTTACCTGTATTTGAGTGGCCTCACAGCTCAGTTGGTAGTAGGCCTGCCTTCAGCGCTGTAGGTCGTGGGTTCGATTCCCACCCAGTACAAACATTTGTACGACGAATATAGATGTTTGTTCTGTGTCTGGGTGTCAATATGTATTGAATTATATGTTTGTATTTAGAATTTAATAAAAGCATATAAGTATTATATCAGTTGTCTGGTTCCCATGATACAAGCTATGTTAGCTTACTTAGTGGATAGATGGCGCTGTGTGAAATGTCCACCAATATTTATTTATAATAATTTTCGAAATTTGCTAAAGGTAGACTTCGTAACTTCTTCATTTTTTCGGCTGTCATTTAAATGTAGGTAGGTAACCAATGCAGTTAACTTACGCCATACTTCAAAGACCGCTTGAATACCCCCCACAGCATGTCCAGTGTTGAGATAAATAGTCCGATTAGGCAGCCACCGCCCAGAACGACGAAAGCTCCTAGCATGTTCTTCATGCCTAGTTGATTTTGTTCCTCGCTTTGTTTTTCCTGGAATTAAGGGCTCTGTCAAGCTTTGATTCCAGAAAGTGAAATGACATTTTCCCAATTATTTTCAAAATATCAGATTTAACCCATGTTTTCTAATATTAAGAAAATAACAAACCGATGAAGCAATGTTTTTGAATGATACTTGGGTTAACATCAAAATGATACTATAACATAAGTGTAACAGATGATGATCTCGAAAAGACACAGATGATTCCGTGGGCAGCAGCAAGTTAACCACAAAATTGAAATCCCGAATTCAATCTATCATGTCTTTTTTCTCTGCAGTTGATGTCATTTTATTAAGATACTGTTTAGTGTACAAATAATTCGGTGTTAATTACTTTGGTGGTCTTGTGTCTAAAAATGTGATGAATTCCTCATTTGAGCCGCAACAATAGGTATATAAGAGTTGGTCCTGTCAGCTAAAGGAATGTGCTGGGATGCGGGTTTTACGCAACTCACTGTATGTAATTATTGAGCACAACTGGTCGTGGAAGGGGAAGGAGGGGAGAATCCCCTGTGTTTTTATTATTTTACGAATTAATCAATCAATTTACATCAGTTTGCTTTTATCAACAAAATCTAATTTCTAAGTAAAAAATGACATTGTTTGACATAGATTTGTTCTTGTTAGGTCAAAAGTTGTCCTGATATTTTGAGTAGTCCTTTAAGCCCATGTCCCCGATTCCTATTGTTACATTTGAAAGAGACGAGGATAACTTTATACATTGTCTAAAATTAGACAAAACTTTATAATACAATAGATGTCCATATAAATAAATTGTCCATATGAAAAAACCTCATGCATAATGCTCACTGTTCAATTTATACACATTTTCATAATGAAGTAGATATATTTCATTATGAATTGGACAGGATTTTTACATATATTTTGTATAATACTTCAGTAGATAATTTACAACTTTGAGTAAATACTCATTTGGATTTATTATTTGGCTTTGAATTATTAACTTGGTGAACTCAGTAGGTAAAGCGGAAAATATAGCATAATTTATGAATTATGTGCGAATACATTATTGAGCAGTAGACAAGCAAAGAATGTCGGGTTCCGTAGTGTATAACGTTCAACGTGACACCGACTATTTATTTCGGGGAAGAGGTACGACTGTGTGTGTAACGTACTTACCCCACATTTTCCACCGCCGTATTTTTCTTTCCACCAAATGTTCTTCAACTTGGCTATTTCTCCGCTTTCCTTCATTTTTAGTAGTGCGTCGTCAATATATTTTTTGTACGGTGATTCTGTACAATCGACAAACACGATTAAATATTAGGATTCAGTGAGATAAAGGTAAATACTTGCAACTTGATTTAAGGAATATGGGATTTGCTATGGAAATATCATAAAATATAAGAATTTTTTTAAATGAATTATGTACATTTGCTATTTATATACCATACAAAGATAAACGCCCCAAAAGTGTAGACAAAATCACGCCTTGTTAGTTGCAATATCGTGGGAACGTAGCCGTCACAAGCAGAGAGTTCATCGCCGCCATATTTTTCCGCTAATGAAAGCTTATATTTCTTAGAGTAGACTATTCCTTAATCCAAAAAATCTTACATTTTCGATATTATCAGTAGGTCTCAAGTAAATGTACATTTTATCCAATAGCAAATGCCAAATCTGAACGAATTTCAAGCATCATTTGTTCTGCTATTGATGTCCACTATCTAAGTTAGTGCTTTCTACAGCAAAAGCAGTGCAACTTAAAAATAATTTATCAATCTATAACTAAAATACATTACTCTTTTTCATTCCTATGCCGTAGCTTTTTGAGTCGAGTAAGTCACCAACTTGAAGCAAATCACAATGTCTGGCCGTAGTGTATTCTATGGATGTAGATTCCATGAAAAATGCATAGGTTGAATTTTCGGCTCTGGAAATATGGCACGAATTTTACTTTCCAATTCATCATTCGAAACAATGTTTTATTTATGACGGCCCGTTGCTGAGCTGCTAGTAGCGGCGCCCACAAAGCAGTTCCAGTCCCATTCCCGGCCGGGGGAAATTACACGATGGATATAGTTGTATGAAGTTTATTAAGGGTTTCGGATGGTTATATAGCTGTGAACGTATGAATTCTCACTGTTACATAGGGAATCCTAGTGCAGAAATATGAGTGTGTAAAGTGTAACAAAAAAAGACAATGTAAAAAAATATTGTATATCCTTACCTTTGCACACCGTGATCATTCTCTTTGACTAGCCATTTGTTGTCTTTCATTTTATTGTACATCGCCTTATATTCTTTTTTGGTGGAATCCTGTACGTAACATTATATTTGAATATTTTTGACCCAAAATTCTCACTATAATGTATTTAATAACACAACACGTATACATTCAGAAGCACTTCCTCAATTCAAGTCGTGTGATCCTCTAAAGTGGCTGCGGACGGTTTTCTGTAGTAGGGCTTTTGTATAGTTGCGAAATGTTAGCAGTAAAGAGGATTAGGTGATACAGGTATTTTTAATGTTATGTAAGGTAGAACGAGCTGACGGCCCACCTGATGTTAAATGGTAACCACCGCCTATAGACAACAGCAATACGTTTCAAGTCCTCTACCACATTACGAGATAACTAAAGTCGCATTGCGTTGTGTCAATCACCGAGACGGGGATGTTACGTCTCATGCGCCTGCAATTTCGTTGAAACCCACTCCCTTCCACCGGAACACAGCAACACGAGTGCATCACTGCTTGGCGGCAGATTACCAGGTGTGGTGGCAGTACTTCTCCGGGTGAACTCAGCACAAGTATTATTACTATATAATATTTAAGTTACTCGTACAAATTAATAAATTAATATTACCCGAAAAAAATCTATAGTAGAACCGGTGTCCTTGGCTCCGTACATTATGGACTTGTGATGATATAGTTCGTCCACTGTTTCGAATGGCATCACGTTTTTCTCAATCGTCAGAAAGGCAACCAAAGTGCCCACGTATGAGGCTACCATTACAAGAGTAAAGAACCACCAAATACTAGTAATCATGCGCGGCGCCAAGGCACTGAAAGAAACCAAATACTTAATATAGATATCTAGGGTAGAGAGTACAAGGTTAGTGTTACCTATGATCTAAAAATGGCTATTGCAATAATAGTCCCCAAAATAGCAGCAAATTTTTATATTGGTGAATAGATATGCCATATAGCCCCACATTAAGCGTAGCTTGTTCTATAGAAACTAGATAACTGACAGAATATACTTATTGGTGTACACACATATAAGTAAATATCCAAACTCAGACATTATTAATAATAATAATAATAAATAAATAATAAATATATAAATATTGGTGGACATTTCACACAGCTTCATCTAGCTCCAAAGTAAGCTAAGTAGATAGCTTCTATCATGGGATCCAGGCAACTGATATAATACTTAAATACTTTTTTTGTAAATAAATATGAACACCCAGAACAGAAACACCTATGTTCGTCATACAAAATATTTGTCCTGGGTGGGAATCGAACCCACGACCTACATCGCAGAAGGCAGGGTTACAAATGAGCTATGAGGCCAGTCAAATTTATTGATAATTAAATTTTATTAATTATAATTTAAAAAATTAAAATAAACAAACATACATAGGGGCGATTTCGGATCCTTGTTGCATCACCGAACCAATAATGAGCCACACAGAATTGGCGAAACTGAACTGATTGCTCAGCTCCTCGGGTTGTTCTATGCAGGGCACAGGGTTCTGCCACTCCTTGTTGGAGATCCGACCGACGACAATCATTATAAGTCCCAGACCAAACTGAATCAGGAGCATGTTGATCCACACCTGTTTTTACATTAACTATTTTGATCAATATGGAATAAGAGATGAAAATAATGTTATTAACTTTAGTATTCGTTTTATTGGTCATCAATGACAAACTTTTGGTGAATTAGGGCTTTTCCAGCTTCAAAATTCTTCAGTTTAGAAAGAAGGAAAGAAAATAATTTGTTTTCTCAAACTGTACACAACACGGATCACATACTTATTATGCATGTGCTGAGAACACAAGATCCCCAGCGCTGATTTTCAGCACAAGCTTATATTGTTTACAAATTCTTAGATTTTAACAACGTCAATGTTGCCTATATAAATAGCGAATGTGAAACCATATTACAACTAATTTACACATATTTTATTTATGTATTAAGTTTTACCCAGAGATCCCACCCCATCCCAAGGAAAATTCTAGTAGAGTTTCTTAATATTGTGTAAATTACAAAATAATTAATTACTATTATTGTAAGATAAATTTGCAACACAATAAGAGTTGCAAAATATTTCGATTCAAATATGTTTCAAGACATTAATACTGCATTTCTTTTTTTAGTACAATAGATCGTTTACGACGACATTGTTATCCGCTTTTAATAACGTTAGCAAATCCTCGTTTTTGTATATCTCAACGTATATATTTCAGCACAATTCTACTGCTTTTTTTAACTAGTTACTACGGATCGTTATCATCGACATCGTTATCCGCTTTTCACATTCTCAACAAATCCGCGCTGGGTGTGCTATTGTATCATTATATTGTGTACAATATTGTTTCTATTTGGGTTTTGCATATTCTGTGTTGTGCTCTATGGCATGTTGTTGTAGTAATCACCTCAGTGGAACTGTTTCAGATTAATTTAGATATTTTGTCAATCATAAAGGCGGAATTATATTACATACTGATGTGTGGTAGGTCGTGATGGCCCAGAATTCAAATAATATTTTATGGACATAATTACTATTACTTATTACCAATAGTTACTACTAATTATCAATAATTGAAAATTTGGTTTACAATTTATACGTGTTTTAGCTAAAACTTAGCCATAACTTTTCTATACATTTAATATAGAAAATAATTCATTATAATTATACAAAATATATGAAATACCGATAAGCTACTGGCGCGTCACACACCCACACACCCACTACTATAACTCGAGTTAAAAACAATTCTGCATTATGCATTACTCACTTCTTTAGAGAACACAGCCATGAATGAAAACATCGCCGGTGGTTGCTTGCTTGGCTGTTTATACAATATACCAATTCCCAAAGTCATGAAGGGAGTGGAAAAGTCAATACCTGACTGTCTCTCAGATGTCATCGTGAAATCGCAAATAGCTAAATCTGCCTCCTGATAAAATAAATGATTCATTAGATTTTCTTAAAACAATAAGAACCACGTGACATTAAACGTCAGTCTTGAGTAGCCTACAAATATTATAAACGTGAAAGTTTGTGTGGACGTATGAAGGTTTGTTACTTTTCACGCAAAACCGGCTGGAATCAATTTGAATGTTTGTTACCAAGATAGCTAATGTCCTGGATTAATACATAGGCTACTTTGATCCTGGAAAAGTGCAGTATTCCCGTTGGATGACTTAATCACCGCGGGGCGAAGCTAGTTTCATAATTTAATTAATAAGTCTAAAGGATACTGATTAACTTCCGGTGGTCTCGTTCTGAGAATTTTATGACTTAAGAAAACATAATTAATAAGTTAAAATGACGGCTGGGGTATGTTATATAATAGGTGTTATTTTTTTTAAATGCATCTGTTCCCCGTTTGCGGTAATGATAATTTAAACTTTAATTAATATATTAATAAAACTTTGTCATCTCACTGATGACACACAATGATAAGGCAAATAAATTGGTGTACACTTATATAAGTTTCTGTGTACTTTTCTTCGTTGAGAATCATTACATTACCTCATCTATAAGTCTCTGAACCATTCCATTATACTTTCCGTTCGCCAGTTTTTTCCCGTATGTTTTCTCCACCTCAAAAACATAGCTGAATCCCAACACATGTGACAGATGATCTATCAGGTCAATGGTAAAACCTTCGTAGCGATCATTACCTACTAATTCCTTTTTCGCTTTCTTCTCATAACCGTAGGGAGCCGTCTGAAATGTTTAATACTGCCTTTACACTATCGCCCAGTCCCTAACTTTATTGAATTTTTTGTTTCTATTCGTGAAACAAACAGTACATGTTATGTACCTAGTTATAAATAATACGGAAACCAGTGAAGTTTCCACCACAAAGTAGTACAGTTTAGGAAGCTTTGTGAACTTAGAGAATATTACAAAAACAACACGAATATAAGATTTGCAAATGTCGAGTAAACCGGTCCAAGTCCACTGATTTCAATGAGTTCCATAAATCAGCTAATTTTTGCTGAGCTCTTGAACTAGGGCAAAACTACGGGAACCATGCATTCACTAAAAGAAATTTTGTTTAATCTATTGTTGAATTTGCGAATCTGAACTAACAACAGTTCGGAATTCGACATTCGACATTCAGCGTGACATGGGTTTACACACATATGTACGAATTTATGAAACTTTCGTGTGGTTATTAGAACCAATAGCAATTAGCAGAAGGAATCGTATACAGTTTTTCCGGGAAGTACTGCCGCCATACCTATTTCTGAAGCCACGCCTATTGAGTAATGAACTCGGATAGCTGTGAAATGGTTTGAAAGGTGTGGTACTGGTGAAATTACAGGCATATGAATCTATAAACCTATATGAGACATTCCAACTTCAGGTCACAGAGTTGGGTGTTGAATCGATGGGCCATAGCTAGTTCCATAATTTATTGTCAAAAAGACTCAGATTGACTGAATACTATATTTGAATTCAAAGGTTAAAAGTTGTTTTTTTGTTTATGTTGTTATGTTCATACCGTGGATATTAATACTTTTAAGGTTTTATTCCTTAATATCGATTCTTCTCCAATTTCAGCATCAGGTGATAAAGGTCTTGACATATTCAATTCATTTTCGACCTTCCATTGCCCAATCTGAAAGCGGTTAGAATATCATGATTCAATTCCCATGGTGGTTAAATTTAATAATTATTGAAAAATCATATCCAAGTGATGACGGCATCGTTGGGAGTGATGTCTATTTATGATTTTTCGGTTGTGCGTCGAATCATAATATGAGCTTGATCTTCTGGTGAAGGAAAACATAGCGATGAAACCATTGCATGGTTGTGGCTTGCAAATGGCTGCCTTGCCGGCTACCCTGAAGTTGTTTCGCCAAGCACGTAACGGTGACTGCCAGTAGCCTCAATTGGATTCCAATTCCCAATCCAGACATTGCTTGGTGCTACCATCGGCTACAAAGTCACTTTACACCAGGTGGTAATAATATGCTGTCAAACGCAACAATGAAATTAGCAGAAAACATTAATCAGACTGAAACTTACTGTTTGATTTCCTGATGATGTTACTTCCAAAATATCGAAATAAACTTGCGATCTCTGACCCATGCCGTCAAACAATAGAGGTCCAGTTATGCCGTCAATTTTATTCTGCAAAAGAAAAACAAAATGTTTGCTCAGGTAAACGCATTAATTATTACGTAAATTTAACAAATTCTAGAGATTGTCGTATAGAATTCACCTAACGTTACTCGTAGGTTCCCATTTCGAGGGTTGGGAGAAATAGAAGCTGGTGAAAGGAAATGAGTGTTCCCGTATCAGGTAAAAACTCAAAACGCAATATAAAACATACATATCCTTCTAAGAAAGACCACTTCAGGTGCGCTGCATAAACCTATAGTGACGAATCCGATCTAATGAATTTCCTTTATTTGATTGTAAGAATCTGTCTTTTTACTTACAGTTTTCATGAAATTCAACAAAGTTGATCCATATATCCACGATTCATATGTCTCGCAGTCGAGCTTTTCGGGTTTAATTGTGGTATTAATTTTTTTCAAAGCAGTTGAAAATATTTTCACTGCATCGTGAATTAGCAGCACATTGGTTTTAATTTGCTCCGGGAGTATATCCTCATCATCACTTGTCTCTTCCTCTTCATCATTTTCTTCTTCACCATCTTCCTTGTCATTCATATGGATGTTTAATTCTGCAGTAAAGTTCCACAGCACACCCATGTCATTTAAATTCACCATACGGAAACCTGAAATTTTGAAATGGATTTGTTGAATGATACATAAAAGTATATTTTGTTGAGTTTGAGGTACCTCACGGTTGGACCGATATGGTGTGTATTATTGTATTATTTTTAATATTGTTAATTTTAAATAGATTGTATTTTTATTCAATTTTTTTATTTTGAATTGACATGTTTATAACACTATTGCATTACGTTAGTCCTGTAATAATAGTTGTTTTTTTTATTATTATTAACAGAACAAAAGAATGTCAGTTCAGATCTTCAATCTCGCTTGTAAAGATTAGGTGGGCATCTGTCACTTAATTACATATACTTAGACCTAAGTGTTTTAGTGGCAAATAAGACCCACACAGTATTAAACACCCCAATTTAATTTGTTTTTGGATTTTTTGGTTATCTGTTCGTGATGTGAAAGTGGTGGTTTCGATTTTGTATATTTTTTTTATACCGTGTACAAAAAGGTATATAACACAATCCAAAAGGAAATATCGCGACAATGAATTCTGTACAATCCAATTACAACCTCTTGTGATCGCTCACCCGTCATATTAACTCCGCTGTATCTATATCTCTCCATATCCAGCGTGAACAAGTCTGGTGACACGAAGATGTATGAATGCTCATCAGCCATCAGGCCAGATTGCTGGGCGTGACATAACAGCTGTTCCAAGTTGACTGATGGACAGTCTACTACGAAGTTCGTGTAGCCCTCGTCTTTTGCTTCGATGAGGGTGTCTCTAAAAAAATATTAGGTTAGCTGAGTGTGATTCTGCATTAGCTCGACTGACCTCACAGCTACATTGGTAGTAACTGTACTTTTGCGCTGTGTAGGTCGCGTTTATCGTTTCATCCACACACGACAAACATTTATGCGATGATTGATGTTTTGTCTGTGTCTGGGTATTTAATATATTATAATTAGAGAAAAGTATTGAGTTTATCATATTAGATCAGTTATTCTGTACTCATACTACAAGCTGCTTAGTTTGGGGCTCCTTGTAAAATTATTCCTAAATTTATGATTTAATAAGTGTGCTTTGAAACTATTTTCTTGCTCGTTCTTTTTTTAATTTTTTTTCAATTCTGAATAAAAATATTTATTTAATATTAATATTGACATTCTATAACGAAATTTATGGTGTGAATATTTTATAAATAAATATTTTCTTTGGCTAAGAGCTACTCAGCCTTCAAGGGCTTTATATTGCAATAAATAAATATTGCTACAAAACATTATCTTTGCAGTAATAAGTACATACTACAAAGCAGAGTTTAAAGCGTCCACATGATAAAGCACAGATAAAGTACTTGCAATTTGTTATAGCGAATAAAGACACCTACACATAGAACATGTAGCAACGAGATCTTCAAAACATGGACCTGTGTAGCTGCCTAGAACCAAACTAATATTATAAATGCAATAGTTTATTTCGATTTATTTATGTTTCTACTTTTTATCGTCAAAACCACTGCAAAAATTTAGACGTTTATTTTAAAAATAGGTAGTTGACCTGGAAGCCGCACACTTTTATCCCGGTATCTCGAAATTGGAGCCGAAGTCGAAGCGAACAAATTGAAATTGCAGGTGCATGAAACGTAACATCCCCGTCTCGGGGTGATAGACGCAACGCAATGCGACTTGAGTCATCTCATTTTTTGGTGGAGAGGACTTGAGTCGTAATGCTGTTGTCCATGAGCAGCCGTTACCACTTAACATCAGGTGGGCCGTCAGCTTGTTCTATCACCTAAATATAACAATAATAATAAAATAATAAATAATAATAAAACAAACATTTATTTTTTAAATGAATGCAAATTTGTATATATTAGGTTTTATTTTGTTTTTGTACTCTACTCCCCAAGACTAACACTGCATATACAATTAGTTTTACTACTACAAATAACTACAGTCAATAATAATATAATAATAATAAATATAAGAGGACATTTCACAATCAATATAAATTTTTCCAATCATAATAACCTGTAATCATCGCCGCCGAGCTCTCGAACAGTGATCGTGTATCTGTCCGTAGTATTACCCATCATCATTAAATCGCTCACTTTTACAATGCTGTGACCTTTCGAGTAAAGGATAGTGAAGTTTTGCCAGTCTTTATATTGGATTAAATCTTTCACCGCCTGAAACGAAGCAAGAGGTTTTTCTGGGTTATCCATTATAGAGTTTGGTTGACACACACTTACAGCATTATAATATTGTGAAATATGTTGACATAAGAATATATAATTAATGTTCTCAATGCTCAATGTTAAAAACGGTTCGGTAGTTGTCCCTTGAACTGGTGACCATTAGAATAGATTCCACTTTATTCACCCAGATGAACATTGAGAAATAAAATGGATTTACAATTAAAAGCTATGTTTAATCTGGGCTTTAGCAGTAGAATATTGACACCCATAATAGTGTGCACCTGTGTAGTCTGAAAATATTGCATTATAAACACTTTGGTCGTGGTCCTGTTATTGCAAAAACCAGACCAAATAACCAAAGTTATCTGTACAGGCTCTTGGATTTGTTCCGAATCTGAATTGATTTCGGCTTTTGGCTTTAGCAATTAGCGGTAATGCTGCCCGTTGTATTACCTTAACTTAAATATTGATCTTAACTAAATTTCCATGTATGGTGATCAGTAAAGTGTTATCGATCTTACATTGAAGCTAGGTAGGTATACAATTTAAAAATACTCACAAGGTTGTACACAGAAGGACTAGGAAACATACTGAGCAGCGACCAGTTCCGAGAAATCAGATCGGTGTGTTCTATCACCACATGAGGCAGTTCCAGCATGTCACAAAGAGCTTGAATGTTTTCCGTAGCACGGCCACCTACGCCGTCTATGATTCCCAGCACACCTTCCTGGAATATTAACGTTTTTCAAAGCATTATATCTAAATTAAATCTAAGTAGACTTTCAGATTTTTAATTCTTACATAGCAGGAACCTTATATACCTTAACAATAAGCTATGTAACAATAATAATAATATTGATGGAAAATTCACACAGCGCCATCTAGCCTTAGGGCTACATCAATATATTTTTTTATTTTAATGTGTTAAGATTTGGCAGGAAGAGGCTGGAACAGTTCTAAATAATAATTAAGGTACATTTAATATAAATATATAAATATTGTTGGACATTTCACACATCGCTATCTAGCCCCAAACTAAGCAAAGCATGTACTATGGGAACCAGACAACTGATAGAATACATATATACTTTGTTTGTAAATAAATACATATTAACACCCAGACACAAATGTTTGTGCGGAGTGGGAATCGAACCCACGACCTACAGCGCAGAAGGCAGAGTTACTGCCAACTGAGCTGTGAGGCCTGTCAATGTTATGTGGGGTTTAATATGGTTGGAGCAAAATTCATATGGGTGAAAATTATATGGTTTTGCTTTTTTATTATTTGGTATAAGTGAGGTTCCCTACTAGAACTTACATACAGAGAGGTAAAAATCTGCCTTAGATCTCAGAAATCAGATATCTGTGGTATATCACACGAGGCAGTTCCAGCAGATCGCATAGAGCAATGTTTTCCATGGCACGGACCGCCTACGCCGTCTGTGATCCCTCCCACATTTTACTCTAACATTTACCTTCCATTTCGATGTTTCGTTTAAAATAATATCTAAAGAGAGACAAACTTGTAATGATCCCAATACTAAGACCATCTCTAACCTCGACAAAAATAATTATTGATGACTCCATCTAAGTACCTACCTAATATTAGTTACAGTTACCAATATCTTAAACTGCTTGTGAATTGGGAGCCCACGAAAGATGGGGTTAATATTTGTATATTCAGCACATATTTATTTGTTGATAACCGCATGTTCCTAGCCATTTGCAAATATAGAGATTAAACAGGCATACAAGCGATACAGTGTCAAATTTGATTACTGAGTATTTTAGGCCATGTTAATGCACTGCATATCAGAAGATCCTGTACTTACGTTGTCGACAAGGAGAGGGGGCACATGGAATGTATGTTTGGGAAACCCATTAGGTAGAAGTTTATGGGAGGTGACTAAATATTATTTCAATTTTCCAGAACAACAGATCATCTCAATGGGTTAAAAAATACAATATTGTCTCACCTCAGCTAGTTCACACACGCTATTTGTTATTTCAAGAATATCTCCATCTCTTTCAACATCCTTTATAGATGTTTTAAATCCAAATAAATTTCCACTCAAGATCAATGCTTCCTTCAAGTCTTCGGCATCTTGGTAGAAAATACCTCCTGCAAAATAATTGTTTTAAATTAGAATAAAAACCGCATTTGTAGGATATTTGGTAAATTTCGGAAAAATATGCAGTAAACCCCCCCCCCCCCCCCCTTTTTAAGTATGTCTCTCTCTTTTTCTCTCTCTCTTTTCTCTTTTGTAAAAATTATTGATATAAATACCTACCTTTTTATTGCTTAATGGTCATTTTGGCCATGGCCAATGGTTATTTTTACAAGTTACGCAAATAATACAAAAGATATCATAGAAATTAAACTACAAACATACCCAAAACTCGATCATCTTCAGCTAATGCACAAGGCGATAACACCAAAACAATTAACCAAACTGTGACACACATTTTTCATCTAACGCAAAACACGAACACATACTTCAGACAAAAGCTATACTTTCAAGTGCATATAAGTTAAGGTCCACAGCGTGATTATCTTAGTTAATCGTTGTTTTAAACAGTAAACGAAAGTTTAGACCGTCCCGTAATGTGTTTAGATTGGTATTGGACGGAGCACGCGACAGCGTCCAAAATAATCCCGCGCCTATATTTAGGACAAGTTTTCCACAAAACGACATACTTTATCCCAGTGTGTGAGCCAGATTGACATCGTTGGCAATAGAGAGCGGAGGATCATTGTTTTATTAAATATCTGTTTGGTTTCAATTAAACTCTTTTGACACAGAGCAATACTGTAAAACATTTAATTTTACAAATTAATCATGGAAACCGGTAGCTTTTTTACTACAATAATTCGATAAAACAAACAATAAATCCAATACAGCGGTATATTGCCTATAAACAAAATTATACAGACATTTAACAAGAAATTAAGATAATCTGCTGTTGACTGTATTTGATTTTTAATTTTATTGTTATTTTTTTCACATAGTATTCCTTCCCGTTATTAGAACCTGTGGAATGAAACTTGAAATTAAACCTCACTGCAATTAGCTAGCAAGAGAATGAAAAAAACAAAGAAATGAAAATGTTAGGTATGTATAAAATAAACTTTTTGTACCAAGATATGTCACAGCAAAAATGTATTTACAAATTACGGTTTTGACGTGTTTTATTAACAAAAAACATGTATAAATATTTCAGTAAACTTAATTAATTATTGAATATTCACAAAATATAATCATGATTCATCATACCTACACAATGATGAGAAATGTACGATTACGAAAGCGGCCAAAAATGATTTTATGTACACAAAGCGATACAGACAGGCCGCAGACATCAATTTGTTGGAATGTGTTCAAGTAAACCATTACTCTATGTTTGCTCTAGATTCATAATACACGGGTAATGTATAAAATGTATCTTGTCAAATAGTAGACCCAAACGTAATGCAAACTTCAAATGTTATACGATTATGTGATTGTACATCTATACAAATAAATAAAATTGGAGTGTCTGTTTGTAATATTAAAATAACCGCTTTTTACTAAGTGCATATGGATTTATACACGGTACGGTACATATACCAAAACAACATTTTTTTTTACGATTTTTGTCTGTCTGTCTGTTTGTTCCGGCTAATCTCTGAAACGGCTGAACCGATTTTGACGGGACTTTCACTTCACACTTTCACTGGCAACGGCATATATCCTGAAACATTCACACATACACATGTTTATAAACATACATAAATAATAAATCTATACAAATAAATAAAATTCACTGGCAGATAGCTGATGTAACAAGGAGTAACTTAGGCTACTTTTCCGAGGGGTAAAATAGGGGTGCGTGATAAAACCAAATTCCACGCGGAAGAAGTCGCGGGCAACAGCTAGTCTTTCATAAACTTTGATGCATTAAGTCTGTAAGGAAAGCTATGGCGGCGGTTAATTGATCAATTCTGTTATAACGATAAAATACCCTTCCAGGCTCTGTTTATTCTTTCTGGTAATAACAGGTATTGTAATGACTAAGAACACGCTACGTAAAAAAAGAATTTTCTCCTCAAAGGTCATGAGGACCTAAATCATCACCTTGTGGGTAAAACATTCGGCGGTATATTAAAAAATAGTGAGATCTTTACGACCATTCTATTTACCCAAATAACTCAGCTAACACTTACTCCCTGTAATCAATTCCTTGATTGTAAGACATTCTTTTATTCAAAAATGTAATCGGTTCCTAATGGGTTTACTCTGTCTGGACTAAAGTGAAAACAAGGTGAGTCCCGAAACTCAGTCCCCAAATCCTATTGTTCTATATTTCGCAAAGCATTAGTATGCACTGGCGTTACAGCCGTTGACTCATTGGACGTGACATACATAAAAGCCCCAAACGCTCGTAGCACCACTGGCAAAACGATATAGAACCATAGTTAAAAATATATGTAGATACATTTGCACATTATTGAATTTTTATTCAATACTACGGCTAATTCTACGGTCGTGTAGGACGTGGATTCAAATTCTACCATGAGCGTCTGGTGGAGGAAAACGTCGTAGGAATACCATAGCGTGGTGGTAGCTGTTCAGCTGGCTAGCTACCACGCTTAGTTCGAAGATTTGCTGCCAATCTAACGGTTGGTACTGGAAGCAGCACTTGCATAAAGCCAGTTCTCAATCCAGGCGTTGCGTGGCACCATAATCATTATTAAAGTCACCTGTAATTGATCCTAGGAACATGCTCGCGAAAAAAAGAATCCCTCCTCGGGTCGGGAATGGATAGGGTTTGAACAGGAGTCAAACTTAGTGCTGAGAACGCGTAACCTTAAATTTTGAATATTGATGAATATATATACGTATATACATTTAAAAATACCGATGGCTAAGCCCAACTTACTTTCTCTTGACTTTTCCCGGTACCGTAAAAAAGTGTCAAAATCAGTAAAACAGCTCGAATTATTTAGAGAGATGTGTATACAACAAGAACAGAGGGAGTGATCAGTTTAATATTTAGTATTCGATAGGGCATTTATAAAAATTCATAACAAGCGGAGCGTGAACAGTTTTTACTCTATTTGAATTAAAACTTATTCAGCTGACACCGACTTCAAATTATGTCATGTCACTCTTGTCACAGTCATACTTGAGTTGCCTTTTATAAGGAGGAGACCGTAAGTAGAGTAAATACCGTATAAAACTCTTTAAGATTTTATTTCTCAACAAATTCTTGCGTTTCTTATAAAAATATGCAGATCTAAATCGAAACCAGGCTAAAAGTCACACAATAACAAAAACCTTTTTCAAATTGTAGTTTTACAGTCGATTATCCTCTGCACGTTACATAAATAAATTCCAAATGGAAATTTCGATCGATGAAACTCAATAAAATATTTACGACCACTGTTTCGAAACTGTTATTTACGTGTGTTAAGCGCACTTTAGTTCATATAGACGCATAAGTGCACAAAACCTATAAATTTTTTATTTGGTTTACCATGCAAGGAAAATATCATAACTTGTATAGGTAGGTACATATTAACCGCCTGCGTCGCCAATTTTTAGCTGATGATGAATCTTTCTGGCGGTAATGCTGTATAATACCTCCAAGGATACACCATCCAAGGACTTTTTTCGTGTGGATACCATGATATCAGTTTATTGTGGGGCCTAACCCTAACACGCGGGTGAGAGTCCATGAACCATATCACAACGCGGAAGGTCGTACGTATCATCACTGCGCGCGATAGGAAACAACAAGTTGCAGCAAGTTCTTACGGCTTGTCGAAGGCGTTTGATGGGGCCGAACATACAATTTTTTTTATTTAGCTAACCTAATGAACTAGCAGATGGCCCACCTGGTGTTAAGTGGTAGCAAGCAATACGAATTGCGTCATCCCTTAGGTAAGACAAGACCCAAATCGCATCTTATGCGTCAATGACGTTGAGACTTGAAGGTGGAATGTCTCATGTACCTTCAAACTTGCAGATAAGTTTCATCTTTTCTAGTTTGATGGTCCAACACACTTAATAAAAGATAATACAAAAAAATCTTCACATTTTTCAGTCTAATTATTTTAAAAGAAGCAACCCGGCTATTGTATACAAATGAACAATTTGTTGTTCCGGTATTAATATATATGGTGTATAGAAAATGGCAAAAATATCTTTAACTCAAAGTTTGCCAACGTATAAAAATCTTTTAAAACAACAAAAACCAATTTCTACTGTAAACAGAGCGATGTTATTTCAAAAAGGCGGCTACTCAGTTGGCCCAACAATTTGCTTTAACTCTAATAGAAAATATTATACTTTATATTTTTTTTCTCCCACGAAACTGCCACAGGAAAACGGAAGTAGAAATAGTAGGTGGTTATATTATTTTATTGACTTTGTATAATATATGAGTCAATCAGGAGTTTGATATTCGATTAGTACCTAATATTTTTTTGTTGGTTGACCCAATCGAACGGTATCGCCTACTATTAGAAGACAACTAATATTGAAATTGAAGCTTATGACCTATACAAAGTCTACGCATCTTAAGCGCATGTCAGTTTATTAGAAAGCTGTTTACACTATTATCAACTAAAAATATATTTAAATAAGACCATTATAATCTTATTTTCGAAAGAGGGCTAACACAATTGGGTAATATGGGTAAAAGTCGGAGGAGAACTTTTTGAAATTGACTGGTATTTAGAAAATTTCATTTATCAACTCAAAATAACAATTTGATTGCTTTTTTAGTCCGAACGAAGAACCTGACCTTTTCGCTCTGATCATACTTTTGCATGAAGTGATATTGACCAAATCATAAAGAAGGGTGAGCTCCATTAAAAATGCCTTGGTTAGATCTTGGCACAATAACAATATATTGCAAATAACCTTTAATATATATACACTGGATATATACTGGAATTATATACTGGACCGTGAGCCAAAGAGTCTTAAATCCACCTGATTGAACCACTTTAATTTTTTCACCCCTACTGAACCTCTATCGTAACAACCACCCGATTGATCCAGCACAAAAATCATCATTCATATTGCATGTTGTCACACGTTGTAGGAAAAGAGACGATTAATCTAATCGTGTGTTGTTTTGTCTAAAGCCAAGGATACACTAGGGAACATTTTGTCTCGCAACATGACGCGCAACGCTCAATATACGTGACGCTGCAACGTTGCATGTTGTCCCGCAACATGCTCCGCATGTTGCGGGACACATTTTACGTGACGCGGGGCATGTTGCTAGCTCCCGCCTCGAGAGCGGGCGCACGTGTCCCGCGCCAGTGTCGCTCCAGTTGTCACCGAGTGTAGTCGCGTACGCAACGTAACTCACAACATGTCTGTAGTGTGGGGAAACGAAACCACGCTTTTACTTATTCAGCTTTACGAAAGTCATCAATTGTTGTGGGATACTTCAAATAGTGAATATCGAAATAAAATTAAGAAAAATGACGCGTGGGAAGATATTGCCAAGGCGCTTAAATTGCCGAGAAAAGATATAGAAACCAAAGTTCATACCCTGCGTTCGCAATTTATCCGAGAAAGGAAGAAAGTGAAATCTTCAAAAACTACTGGTAGCGGACGAGAGGACGTGAAGTCCAGTACATGGTTTGCGTATGACGCAATGAAATTTTTAGTGAAGGGATCCACAACTTCTGGAAGCTTGGACACATTGGATACACACGTAAGTCATGTTTTAATTTAATAAAAAAAGTTTAGTTTTAATAAAAAAAATACAATTATAGTAGGTACAGTACAAGTTTATTTATTTAAAAATTATTCTGCCAGGAAACACATCCTTCTCCACTCATGAAATATTCAGCAAAATTGTTTCTTATTTCCATAGCAGATTCAGGGTAGCGTCTTCCTACAGCATTTAAATTCGACATATTAACAGATCCAATTTCTCGGCGCCAAGATCCTTCTACAATATCGTGATCCACATTTTCAGAATCAAAGGTTCCATTTGGGGTGTACAGTGATCTCGATTGACTATTTCGCCTTAAAAAATTATGAAGGTATACACACGCCATTACAACAACTTCAGCATTAGAGGGTTGGAGGTTTATGGGAGTTCGGAATATACGAAATACAACACCTAAGATACCGAACACATTTTCGACAATTCTTCTAGCTCTTGACAGTCTATAGTTGAAAACGCGTTTTGTTGTCCCCACGTTGTGAATACCGGGAAACGGCTTCATCATGTTTTCTGTCAGTGCAAAAGCACTATCTCCCACAAGTACGTAAGGCATATTTGGCCCATCTTGCCGTATGGGGTATGGACTTGGCCAGTTGAGTTGGTTATCAGCCAAAGCTTTATAAAAAGCAGTTTCTTGGAATACTCCACTGTCAGAAGATTTTCCTTTAGCACCACAATTTGCATAGGTAAAATTATAATTTGCGTCTACAATACCCAATAGGACAATACTAAATTGTTCTTTATAGTTGAAATAGTCACTTCCAGAATTCGAAGGAGCCTGGATCAAAACATGTTTACCGTCTATAGATCCAACGCAATGCGGAAAATTCCATATATTTTCATAGCTTTTAGCCTTGGCCTTCCATTCATTTGCAGTTTCTGGGACCTGAAAAGGAATAATTATAAATTTAAGACACTTAATCGATACGGATTCATGTCTAACAGATGTTTTAAATAATACAATATAAACATGTTTTGTAGGTAGGTACTAGGTACTCTATACTTATTATTAATCATTGATTTAATATTTTATTATTTTACAGAGCCCACAAAGCCAAATCACGATTTCGTCTCCGGATGAAGATGCCGTTCTACAGTCTCAGTCAACTCAGAACTCAGAACTTCACTCTTCTGACCAACTAGAATCGCATTCTACTATTACTATTCATGAAGCACAGCAATCCACAAGCTCTGCACCAACACCTTCATCGTCGCGAACAACTCGAAAGAGAACCCACCTTAATGAAGATAGATTGGACCAGGCTTATGAAGTTATGCATGCTGCTAAAAACAAAATGATGTCTCGAGATGAATTTGATGTTTATGGAGAGTACGTAGGAACTGAGTTACGTGCATTAAATGACGAACATAGTATAATTATGACTAAATATTATATTAATAATATTTTATTTGATGCACGTTTAGGAAAATACCGTACAAATAATAATCAAAGTCAGTCAACTGTGCAACAGAGCTATAGCACTGCTTCTAGTGATATTACTCCGGAGCCTTCTGAAGAGCATATTATTGAAAATATACTTGCAACTATGGGTCCGCCGAGTACTAATAGTAATAATAACACTGATAATTTATAATTTTTTAATTTACGTTGTTCGCTACATCCACCTTGTACTCTCCCAAGTTATTGATTAAAATTTCTTATACTGAAAATAAAAATACAATATAATAAATGTATGCATTTTTTTTAACTTACCTTTACAAATATCTTCAATTTGTTTATCAGTTCTTTACAAACTTCTGGCACTATTTTACGTATCAGTTGTTTTGACACTCGAAAAGTGTACGACAAGGAAGCATAAGAGTCTCCAGTCGACAAGTACCTCAATGCAATGGCAAGTCTGATATGAGGACTAACAGCGTTCCGTAGTATTGTATCCTGTTTGGCTATAGAAGGTCCGATCATTTGCAATAGAGTTTCAAAATCAGATGTTGACATTCGAGTAAAATTCGCAAATGATCCGTCACACATTCGAAGATCACTTAGAATATTCACTCTTCTTTCTCGTTGTAGCAAGAAATTTCGCATCCACCACCTTCTCTTTCGCCTACGTTTCAACACACTCGAAATAATGTACGCAGCACTAATCGCCACAACCTCCTCGGGCGACATTTCTATAAACACTGACTAGTGTAGCCTACAAAATGTTTCGCGACATTTACCTCGCGTCTTTTTCACGTGGTATTGAGGAACATGTTCCGCAACATGTTGCTCCATTTGTCCCATAGTGTATCCTTGGCTTAAACTGTGTTGTTTTCCGCGGAGTCGGACATACATGCTGATTTATTGTCCCAATGGATTTAAAAAACTACGCTTGCTAGTTAATGAAAAAAAAAACATTATTATAGTACTCCATTAGTTAAATATACTTCTATATTTTTTAATCGGGTGATAAGGACGTATAAATCATAAAATAAATATCGTCGATGATAAAAGCTAAAATACTAAATGTCTAGAGGGTGTTATGACTAGCGATTTTCTATCAAAGTATAAAGTTTATGAGGAGCTTGCAAATATCAATAGTGCATCATGAAGGATAATCCACTTTAGTGTCGTTCATGCAAATTTGAGTCTACGACGGATTGAAATAAATTGGTCATAAATAGTGTCGATGACCTTCTACTTTATAGGTTCCCCCCACCGTAACATTTGCATGAAAATGTTGTTAAACTATAGATTTACCTAGTATTTATAGAATTTCACACTTTCTATGTGTTTGGAAACAGAAAATACCTAACGCTGATCTCTTGAGTCAACAACTGACCATAAGTGAGTGTCGTGCGGTTCCTGATTATATATCCCCACTTTTGAGATTGTTAAAAAAGGAACAAGCGACTACAGTACTGAATTTATCGTGAAATTGACATACTTAATATATAAATGTCCTACATTACTGGTTGAATAGTTCAGTTGTTAATAACTTGCCTTCTGTGCTATATATCGTGGGTTTGATTCCCGTTCAGGACAAATTATTTATATAATGAATTTAGATGTTTGACTTGGTGTTCTATTGTATTATGTACATATTTTAAAGATAATATTATATCAGTTATCTCTCCCCCGTAGTAAATGCTTAATTTGGGGTCTGATGGCGTTGTTGAAAATATCCATCAGTATTTATTTATTTTCTGAATTATTGTGTAGGGCAGTTTCGTCCCTGCAGCATAATCACATTAAATATAAATGGTTTGTACTAAAAACTTGGAATACGTGTACAATTCAGGTGAACTTCCTTGTTTGTGTCCACACGATACGGGCATCGATTTGTTCTGAAGAGTATGGACTTTCCAAAAATAGAATCACGTGTCTTGCACGAAGTAAATTAATTCACATCCAGAGCTATCCTTTCCGTGTAATACATGATCGAAACTACATCAGACAGTCATCAGCTAGTTGCAGAGTTGTGCTGTTGTGCATGTTATGTTTAGGTCTTTTCTTAGGAAATTAAGACCCACTTAGCATCGTATGCACCCGTAACTCTGAGACGTGAAAGTGGAATGTCTCATCATGCCTGTAATTTTACCGGTCAAACCTTTCGCACTCGAACAAAGTTAAACAAATGCATTACCTAGCGGCAAAAATTAGTATGTGATAGCACTTCCCCGGACGAACTTGTCACAATTTTTATTGCCTGTTAAATGCCGTGTTTCTGTTATGTTATTTATATTTAATGTACTGAGCGCTATTTATTTTGCCTTCTGAGATGTGGTACACAGTGATTATTTTTAATATTTTCAATTTAATTATAACCAGAAACTCCGGAATAAACGCAAGCAAATTATTCAAATTGTGTGTGGCAGTGTTATTAAAATTCTCATCTCTTCTTATCTTTATTTATAGTCTTGGCCTGGATCCCCTTTGTTCTCTTGCCTATGAACTACATACATATATGAACTGATTTTTCTAAACTGTCGATCTAATCTTACATCCACAGTTTTGTATTGAAATAACGACATTCTACTAATATATTTTTTTCATACCTTATATAATATTTTAAAATGTAATTAAAATTTCACTGTTGAGTACCTATCACGTATTTAGCTTAAGTACATGCAGCTTTACTAGCATAGCTTTGGAATGTAACGCACGTAACTTGTGTTTGTTTTATTGTATATGTGACTGCGATAATTATCTCAACAAGACAAAAACAATAACGCGTTCAGACTGAATTAATAGAAACATATCGAAACTTTTGCTGGTATATAATGGAATCGTAAAACCCTTTGTTCATGCTGTCTTTTACCGTCTGCAAAGCTGTCATCACGCGACTCTAACGAGACAAGTCATTTTCACAATAAAATCGAAGGCTCTCAACCTCTGAATTATTCAATAAAACTGAATGTGAAACGAGTGAAACAAGTCGCAATGTGTCGAGACATGCCCGAATTATAATAAAATATTGGATTTTCGCATGTGAATAAATTCTTTGAGGACAAAGAGACATAAAAAATGTCTTTTTAGTCTCCGCAATATTTATGTTTTGAATTACAAGCAATTAAGATTCCAATATTTCCAATCCATCCAGTCCCCGACCGCATTTAGGTGCTGTACTCACTTTGCAATAAAACATTTATAAAGCTATTTACACACATTCACCTACTTCACACCTACCCGCATCAATTTGTTCTCACGCATAGCAGATGAGAACTGAACCTTAACCAGAATATGACAGAGGCATTAAATTTACGATATCGCGATATATTTAAATCAGATACTATTTTAATGGCAAATGGATCATATGATCTATATTTGTTTAGAAAATAATTAAATATTGTCTAATTATTACCAAATCTTATTTTTTTTTTTTTATTATAGGTCACGAGTCCAATTTTGCAAGTACGTTTGCGAGTACGGATGCCATTGCGTTTTCAAAAGCTATGTGACTTTGTTTGACGTATAATATATTATTTTTGTTTGTACAGGAATGTACAGGAAAGCATTAAATGTACAGGATCATTAAAGAGCCAGCCTAGCATTAAGTTTTCTGGCCCCACAGCAACATTATAACTGAGAGTTTCTACCAAATTAGGCACTAATTATAGATTGAAACAAACTATAAATTGTCTCACAAACACACTGTTGTCAAACATTGGCTTTCGGTGAATGTAGGTCGATCACTTCCGGTATCTGTGCAGCAACAAATAGCAGTTGCCTAAGTTGGCTGCGGTTCAAAGACTAGGCACTTGATGCAATCCATTCCGGAGATGATTTCGCTACATTTGCACAATGATTCCTCTTCGCATCGCAGACAACTCTAAGCGTAAAATTATTATTCTTTCATTTTTTGGCAGCAGCATCGGGTCTTGCTCACCATAATATTGAATCGTCATCAGGTTCATGAACGAATACCAATGTAAGCCTATTCGGGCTAAGAAAACTGATCCAAAACTCATTTGCAAATTTTGTCCTGATCAATCGTATATATATATATATATATATATATATATATATATATATAAACATTGTTAATTAAATGAATGCTTATACGGACGGAAATAAATTTATTTGGCTATATTATAGTTAAAAAAGTTTATTAGGATGTTTTTTACTCTGTCAGTCCAAAATTACTGGCCCAAGTCATCTCGCTTTCAAGTCAAGTGTCAAGTGTCAAGTCGCTTTAGGTACTCCCGCAAAGATGAAGATGCAACGTCAAAGTGAACTTTAATTACCTGAGCACAGATTTCCTAATCTATTTTGTTGACTGAATCTGTTTATCATTAATAACGGTAAAAGCTTTATCACGTATGAACTTCAGCTGTAAATAAGGCAGGTCATTACAGGTTCGGTAATCAATTTAAAATTAATTAATAATTGATTAACAACCTACGTTCAGAGCTGGTACATTTTTGATGTTATAACAGACCTTTTGGAATATAGATTGGTAAACTGCATCTGCTTTATGTATACCCTTTAACCAATCTGATTAAAGGATTAAAATGCGCCTAAAAGAGGCTCCTTTCTTATACTGTACACATATTTCTAATAATAACGATTTCAGCGCATAATGGGATAAATCAATGTATAAACAACAATATTATGTATAACATTAATATATCTACGCGAAAACTCATTGTTGGACTTTTGCAATTGAACCAGCGACCCCAGATTGAAACTCTTGGTTACTGGGCGACCTAGCTTTTTTGACATATCTTGTTAAAATGCAATTCATCTGTTTATTTACACAAGTACTCGGATCTATTCTAGTACAACCCATCCATTTTTTACCGTTCATTCAATGAATTATTTATTTACAAATAACTCAATTCAATATTTATAGTCAAATGAAGTTATAAAATATTAACCGAACAAGGGAAATTGTAAATCACTAGATGGTTTATAGGTGAACTATGAAAGGTAATTAAATCAGTAAGTCCTTTAGAGCAGCGCCACACGGATTCTGTGCAATTTGCAATTTTGTATCTAGTTCCGTGACTTAGCGATGAGTTGAGATCAACTCTCAATTTACATTTACGTTACTTTTGTTTTGTTTTGGTATGTCACTTACTTGTAGAGCTCTTTTAATTATAAATATGAATTACTAAATAACTACTAAACTAAATATAAATAACAATACGAATAAATAGTAAATATCCAATATTTTTTTCTAGTACCCAGTATTGTATACTCTTTGTATTGTATTTTATAACTGGTACTTAAAAATATGTAGGTTACGTCATGATTTTGAATTTGCAAGTTTATCAAGATAAAATGGTTGTTAACAACATTTTTTTAAATTAGTTTTTAGTAATTCCTACAATACGCCACTTTGAATTTTTTGCTAGACTGTAAATAAGATAATATGAAATCCCAAGGGGCAGGAAAACTGACGACGGTATTTTGTACTTTTTCACAGATAACATGTATTATTTAATTTATTATTTCATTATTATGTTAGAATACTACAGTCACAATGAAAAATGTAGGGCAGTGAAGTGTATTTATGAGTGAAGTACTTTTTAAGTCATTAATTTTTAAACAGAGAACTCGCCGTATATTTTCAACCTTATATCAAAAAAAAAAAAAAAATATTAGAGGAACAATACAGTGGATTATGATAATTGAGAAACGATGATGTCTGCAGAAGTAATAAAACTGTGTCGCAGGCATCAACGCCCACCTCCGTTACAGCGGTTTATAGTTCCATACAAGAAAAGCCAGACTTTATTAACAATATTTTAAAATAAGATATCGATAAATATCATATATCGACTAAACTAGTAAGAATATGTATAAGCGGGTGAGAATAATTAATATGCGGCGCGTGCAGCCACTAGAATCTATTAATGAATCACGGCATAAAAATGGTATGATTCTGTAAATCAGCCGTATCGTAAAACACACTAATATGGCAAGGAATGTGATAGCTACCTACAGAAACGATTAGGTACCCAAGATATTTTATCACTAAATAAAACGAAGGAGATACGTGATCGAGAATAAGTTGGCTAGTCATGAATATAGATTTATTTCTCTCCGTTTTTGGACCGAGATAAAAGTGAATTTGTAAATGAACCGTGGCTGATTGGATTACAGGCGTCAGTCAGTTTTGTTTACGGCAAATTGCCTTCGGCTACTGAATATCGGCTGATGGCATAATTTCCACGTCATCTACATAACATCAGCAATTAATTTAGAGTTAATTGAGAATAAACTTAACTGATTGTGATTGAGGTGGACGGGTCAATGAATTTCTTGAAGACGAATATAGTTTTCATTTTTTAAATGTGGTCAATGTAACTGAGCCTCTCACGACGATTAGCGCGTCGACCGCCCGCTGGCTACCCACACGTATATCTTTGCACGCAGCCGCGCCCCTGTTACGCTACAGTAGAGGGCTAAGCTATCTGATTTACCTCCAATTCGTTGAAGTACGTGAATATTAAATTCTATTTATTAGGTATATTTAAACGAGTAAAATTATGTTATTATCAATTATTTAGAGGTAGAGAATTTATTTGTAAGTCGCAAAACTATGCTTCTCTTTATCAGTGTATCTATGAGTTTATTTTTTTGAGAAAATTGAGTTTAAAAGCCAATTGTATTTTGTTCTATAATAATAATCACATAGTTTTACAGCGCTGCTTTGCTCACGTAAGATATGTAAACAAGTACATTCACGTTTACAGTTGCACTCTGTATAAAATGATTAAGAATGTTCGATATTCAGGATAGGTACTGCGGTAACATGTTTAGTTATAAGACTACGAACTAGATGTCGCTACTACAGAAATATGCATCCTGCATCGCGATGACGAAAACTCACGCGGTTGCATCAGTGTAAAAGACAATTTCATTAAATTTGACTTCCGACCAGAATACGTTTTTTATTGAGCTCCGGTTCGGCTAAGTTGTGCTAGTTTTGTACACACTCTTTGCATATTAGTTGAACCCAGAAACAAAACTTTTCTGATGCCAAGTAAGGCTTTTAATTTTGAACGGGTGACAGAAAAAAAAGTTCATTTTAATTAAAGAAATTTAACATGTTTTCTGGCATTAGAGTACCTAGATTTCAAAACCCGTCTTCGCATCATTTAAATATCGTCATCAGTTTCATCAATCAATATGTTATAACAAAAAAATGGATGAATAAATACTACAGCAATATAATAGCTAAATATTTTTTTAATTGTTATGTGTGTTGTTACGATTTGGCAGGAAGAGGCTGGAACAGTTCAAAATAATAATTAAAGTACATTTATAAAGTAATTGATCTTTCTAGTTTTATAATATGAGTATACACGTGAAATATTATGAATATAGGTGTAGTAGAGGAGGACCCAAGCCGCATCGGTTGTTATGGGCCGAGGTTACCACTTACCACCAGGTGGGCCGTCGGCTTGTTCCGTTACTATACTACATAAAATAAGATAATACACTATATATATAGTACACTCATATAAACGGCTAAGCCCTCGTTGAATAGAAAAAAAAAATATTATTTCAGATCATTATTTGTAAATGAAAATTTCAACAGCAACGGTTTATTAAATTTGGTGTTAAGAAGTAAAAAATAACCACCCTATAAGACAAATAACAGAACCATTAGTAAAAAAAAAATTCTTTATTCTTTATTGTACACAGTAAAAATAAACATAAATTAATATATATAAAAAATATGTACAAAGGCGAGCTTAACCCTAAAAAGAGTTTTTTGTTATAGCCTTCCTTTTTTCTTCTGACTTATCTAAGATTAGACCGTTGTACAATTTCGACATCGATATTTTCCTTCGTATAATTTAATTATGTGCCACACTTAACGATAATGAAACACTTATTATGATCACCAATAAACGAATAGTTTTAATTTCAAAGAGATGGTTATATCTCATTATAAAGCCAGCTGGGCCATTTCAAGTCCTCATGAAATCAGAATGAAATAGATATACTTGTGCCCATTAAACTTTAATACTGGCATGGTTTTCTTTTATCTTAGTGGCTTTAAATAATAATGCAGTATATTTTACATCTGCAAACGTAGTAGGCGGCTAGTTTGAGTCTTGCAAGTCTCAGCAAGGATCTTATAGTATTCTGGTCTTCCCGGTCATCGAGTCTTCTGATCGTCTGGAATTTTAGTCTTCTGCTCTAGTAGAGCAAAAGACCAAACACAGACTGCCTTTTGATCTATTGGTCTTTTGGCATATATACCAGCAGCATTGGTGTACGTAGTAGTATTTGATTTTGTTGTGATTGAAAGGATAATGGTGGAAGCAGCAGCCGTAGTGGTAGTGTTGGTAATGTGTGGTTATTTTAGTGATCATAGTGGTAGTGATAGTGGTCGTTTATAGGGGTGTTTATGGTGGTTGTATTAGTGGTAGTGTTGGTAGTTGTGGCAGCAGTAGTGGTGGAAGTAGTTGCAGTGAAAAGTAGTGTCAAAATTACTTACAATTTGTGAAATACATACTAGCTATGCCGCGGCTTCACACTCGTTGTAAGTTTGTGACTTAAAGACGTGATACGTGGTAAAGTCATTATTATAAAAATATAATAATGTTATTTAACCTTAATAAAAGCAACCTAAGTTTTATTCGTGCATTCATATCTCATTAACCCGGTATACATTTTAAAGTGAGTAAATCAAAATTAGCTGTCCATTTACCGTTGTAACTGAATAACTTGCTAAAAAGCTAATATAAGATTGTATTAAAACATTGTGAACTATTGTAATAAATGGTATTATTAATGGAACTAAACTTTCATAACTTAATAAACTTAATGTTTCGCAACGCTGAAGACTGTACCGATACTGAATCAAAGCTCTTGTTATCGATAAAACTTCCAGGAATTGTCAGCCATTTCATAAATTAATTAAACAAATACACACACCTCATAAACCTACCTATTCAAGTCTGTTTTTCGCGTTTTTTACATATATTAAGTATTATTTAGATAGGATTCGGAAATAGTTCGATCGGAAAAGAAACTTGGTTCTTTTTTGGTTCTCTGAAGACTGCTTAAAACAAACATTTATGTGAGGATATAAGCTGGCCATCAGTGTCAGATATCAACGCTATAATACTATTATCGTTAAAATGTAATATGTTGATTACTGACTTAATCGCCAATGAAATAGAATCATGCCTCATTATCTCATACTTAGATGTCAATTTGTTTAGTTATTTTGATTTAAATATCAAACGACCGACAAATCTGAAAGTCTACATATACCTTCTAATAAAAAAAAAACAATTTAGTCTATAAATGACGCAGGTAACAAACATAAAAAATACAACCGAATTCAGAACCTCCTCCTTTTTCTGAAGTCGGTTAATAACAGATAATAATACTAAAAGAGTAATAAGTTCTCAACTAATAATTTATGCGGATTTATTTAAGTAGACATCGGAAACATTAATGGTATTTCAATTATTTATTAATTAATTTTAATGCTCACAGTTCCTCAGGATAGAGGGAGTTTGCAACCTCAGACTAATAGTATGTAGTAGCGGAACCAGTGTTAAAAGAGGCTGTCGAGGCGTCCTTTGTGGAACTCTAAAGTTAAACCTTCTCAACTTCCCTTCTTCAACCTTCCGCGGTAGCTCCACTATCTCTGGCTTGTTTAGAGTCAGGGAATAAAGTCTTCATTAAAAAGACTTACAACTAATGCTGCATATAAAAGACGTAAAAAAAAAATTGCACTTTTTACCAAACTAAATCTACTGACATATTTCGTTTGATAAATTACCCATCCCACTGCCGACGTCCTTATTCACAAAATGTTGAGAGATTGCTTAACAGGGTTTGTGGCAGTCATTGCCAATTATCTAAGCAACGTTCATGTGATGACCCACTTTGATGGGTGGCCATTAGCGTCAGCACAACTGAGTCCTTAAATACTTGAATGAAAGCTGTAACATCGAATAAACCTTGATGGACCACGCTATAGTTTATCAGTTGGTAGGTACGCACACACACCATACCTGCTATACTAATATTTAATTTCATATGTAACTTGATTTATGCATTTTGGTATCGTATTGAATATTACAGGAAAAATTTATATTATTTAAAAGTAATTCTTATAAATGTAGTATAATGCATCAGTCACTGAAATGTGATAACAATTCTGAAAAATCCAACAGAAGTGAAATGGACTCGACGAATTGAACTCGCCAATTGTGACAAAGGTAAATTACACATCCAATTACTAGAGGTGATAGCCCGTACAATATCGGGAGGCTTCCACAGCAGTTGATACAGTCTTCACTATCAGTGCTATTATCAGACAGTACGCACCCGCCTTTGGCATGAGACGCACGTATTCTCGCCAACATTTCGAAAGGCAGTGACGCGGTCGCGAAAAGTTGCTTGGTGCATAACTTGGTGAGTACACTTATAGAATTTTAAAAGTGTCACCAAAATGGTAGGTAAATGTTTATCAATGCACTTCGCAGTAGACGGGCTCAGGATATGAGACAATCTAGTTAAAATGTTGGGAAACCGTGGTATGTTAAAAACTTTTGGTACGTTTTCAGAAAACACTCTTCACTTTTCTTTTAATTTCTGTTTTATATTTTAATTAAAACCTACTAGATACTTTACGCTTACGGACAGTAGATATTTGGCTTTGAGCGTAAAAATAAAAATGTTGGCGTCTCCTAACTGAAAGTATGCGAAGAAAAGTATTTGATTTGATTAAGATAAGTTTGCAATTAGGTATGACCTTGACAGCTGCATTTTTAATTAACTGATCTAATAATGGCTAGATAAATATCGTAGTATACTTACTTCCATACATAGGAACGTTGATTAGCTATTAGGTATTTGTGTTTTGTAATTCTCCATGGCCGATATTTTCATTCCATAATTTTTTATTAATTATCTAAACTATCTTGCTACTTAATAATAATAATAATATTGGTGGACATTTCACACAGCACCATCTAGCCCCAAAATAAGCTTAGCATAGCTTGTATCATGGGAACCAGACAACTGATATAATTCTTATATACATTTTTTGTAAATACATACACATAATACATATTATCACCCAGACACAGAACAAACATCTATGTTTGTCTCACAAAGGTTGGTCCTGGGTAGGAATCGAACCCACGACCTACAGTGCAGAAGGCAGAGTTACAACTGAGCTATGAGGCCAGTCTAAAACAAAACTAAATAAATTCAAAACTTCTTCAAAACTAATTACTTATATGAATATATACTTATATGAGTATTGCACATAGAGCAACGTATTTGTACAAATATAAAGTTATTTCACTGAGAGCTCCAATCCAGAGGCATTTTACTCAATAAGCGATCATTGTGTGATTGAAAAAATGAATCAACAGCACAAACCTTGCTTACAACGACGTTCATTCTAACAGTAACTTTGTATACGCATATATGGTGTCCGATTTTTGATTAGATAGATAATTGTATAAATTCTACTAAGAATTCGAGTAAGAATCTTCAGATTTAGGACCATTATTATAAAATCCCGCAAGGTTAATGTAGACCAAATTAACAATTGCAGGACATGAAAATTTATATATTTCAGTCAAGCTGACTGATTTTTTGATTGACGGCCGGCCGTTTGTGTTTCGATGTCTTTAATAATGGAGGGGGGGGGGGGGGGCATTCCCTAGCGTTATTTCCTACCGGAAACTACAATCGCTAACGCATTTACTACTTGGATAATGAATTTTAGATAATGAAACGTTATTGAAATCAATTGTTCTTCTCGATCGCCAATGACTTGATGCGACAACTAGTGTAATGAACGATTTTATTTTATACTACATATTGCGTTTGTGTACAGAATCTTCAACGGGATAAAATTGAAATTGTTAGCAAATTGTTCCCTATTGTTGAGTTGGATACAATTGGATATTTCAGAATTTTCTGTACAATCGTGATTTTGCATGAACAGGTCTCGTACGTAATTGATATTTGAAAATATATATATATAATACTAACTTATATTATTATAACATAAAAAGTTTATTTATTCTATTGATTTCCATGTACAGCATGTGTAGCAAAACCTTCCTGTAAAGTCAAACAATACATTCATAAAAGTACAATAGTTATTTCTATCTGCAGCCGTCCAAAACTATTAGAAACATAATAGATTTCAATATAAGGTGATTTTGGAAGTGTATTTAGCTGTGTCTAAAGATAAAATACAATTTCAGGGCGTGTTTCATTTTGGATTATTAGGTCCTGTATGAAACATAGTAATAACTACTGATGAGATCTGAATAGTTTAAATGATACCTAACTATAAAAGGCAGAAGTAATTGCCACATTTTAGGGTTCGTTACTGATCCTGCTGGACATTACAGCATGTCTGCTGTGTCTGCACTACATTTAAAGTGTTTTCTCTTTTTTAATGGACGTCGTTTTTTGTGCCATCATTTAAATGAATTTAGTTGTAGAAGTGTCCCTGCCTTCGGCGCTGTAGGTCGTGGGTTCGATTCCCACCCAGGACATATATTTGTGTGACGAATACAAATGTTTGTTCTGTGTCTGGGTGTTAATATGTTTTATATGTATGTATTGACAAAAAAGTATATATGTTATGTATTCTATCAGTTCTCTGGTTCCCATAGTACAAGCTTTGTTTAATTTGGGGCTAGTCAGCGCTGTGTGAATTGTCCATCAACATTATTATTATTATTAAATACAAAATGGCTAAACTATGACTGTTTTTCAAAAAAAACTGTTATTAGAATTTCTTGTTAGCGCAATCACTAGTCATTTTCTTTATATGTATGTATTTACAAAAAAAAAAGTATATGTGTATTCTATCCGTTGTCTGGTTATTAATAAATTAATATTAAATATTTAATTTATTTATAAATTGTACCCGTTCAAAGCCGGGGCGGGCCGCCTAGTGTTTTATATATTTTATTCATATTTTCTTTCTCTATTTATGAGTTCTATTTCAAGCTTAGTTCGTATGAAAAATATAAAAACCATAATTTATGCAATTAAATCCGTTATGGTTTAGTAGATACTGCCTTGAATACTCCCCTTGTTGATACCCTGGGGCCAAAGGGTAGCCTTAGGTAGTTAATGGTATCCTTTACATTTGGTGCCAGAAGCGTGTAGCTACATCATAATACCTACTCGTACATGCACTATTAAAACCTTCTCTCTCCAAGTCTCACAGTGACGGTTGCAGTGCGATGCAAACTGGGTCTTACAGGGTACTCTATGCTTTAGTATGGGAGGGCGCTAGATATACCTATATTGGATTACGAATGGGAAGAGGATACCGCTTAAAACGAGAATCTACTCGTCCCATCACTTACATAAAAAAAATATAAAACAACAATATTATTTTAATATTTTTTAATGACTGCTCCATTACAAGAGTGTCTGAAATCCGAGACTTAGTTGTTTACTTAGATAGTAAACTTACATTTAATACTCATATTGGTAATATCACATCCAAAGCTTATAAAATGCTTGGCTTTATACTAAGAGTTGGAAGGGAATTCAAAAACCCTAAAACGCTATTACTTCTTTATAATAGCTTCGTCAGATCCATCCTCGAATATGCGTCAACTGTCTGGAATCCCCAATATAACGTTCATATTCAAGAAAACGAAAAAATACAAAATAAATTTTTAAAACATTATAATTATCGCTTTCATCTATCAACATTATCAAATAATATAATTGCTAGTCTTCGAGCTCGTCGTGTGATAAGGGACCAAATGTTTTTGTATAAATTATTACGAAATGATGTTGATTCCGGACTCTTACTCGAAAATATTTATTTGCATTGCCCCCGAATATCTTCTCGACATAAGAAAACTTTTTGCACCCCGACTTCCAAAACGAATTATAACAAGAATATTTTCCTTAATAGAGCATGTGCTATCCACAACAAATTCTTTAACGATATTGATATATTTAATTTAACAGCTCCATCCTTTCGTCGACAACTTATGTCAAGCATTTGCCGCTTGTGTAATTAATTCAGATTGTTATTGTTAATGCTAATTTATATTTGTGTGTTTTTTTTTTGTAATATTTTTTAAGTTCACAAGTTTCCTAAACTGTACTACCTCATGGTGGAAACTTCACTGGTTTCTGTGTTATTTATTAGTTATAAGCTAACATAATTTATGTAATGTATGTTTCCCGAATAAAGCAAAATAAAAATAAAAAATAAAATATTAAAATACATACAAAGGTTCGTCATTTTAATTAAAATATGGCATTACGTTGAACGGGTCATTTAATTAAAGGATTAACGCTAAATTAACTCCAGCAAGCAGAATACTTCCGAAAATTATGGCAATAAATTATAATTATTATACACTACTTGAGCCAAACTTTCGCTATTATTTCAAGGATGACCAATTTCTTTGTAGTTAAGCCAATTACTTCGAACGGGTAGGATGGAAATAAAGCGATAGCTAATCCTTTATAAACTTGGGAAAAGGTACGGGTGACCCTAAAACCTCGGTTGAGGATAAAACTAAACACTATTTAACATATAAATAGTTAGAAAATTAAACATTTCACGTGTTAATGGGTAATTAATCCCTTTAATTAAAGGGAAGACGCACCAAGCAGATGATCAAACTAATGTGAAGTGCTATCCAAAACAACAGCAATACTTAGGTATTCCCCACTAGTATTACATAAGTATGGGAAGTTCCCGTTTCATTGCTCGCGCCACCCTGAAACATGATTATAGAATGTCTCCTGTGCCTGTGATGTATGTAAAGCGAAAGCTTTACTCATAGACGATATGGTAACAGTCTCCGCTTTGCTACTAATTTTATTTGTACATAAATATAAAAGTTTATAATTTGTATAAATAACAATATATTCATTAATATTCATTTATTTCAAATTGAGTATCTATCTCTTTAATTAATTAAAAAAATGCCACATTGAAATGACACGTTTGTACGAGTCCCATCTCAATTTGTAGTATAGCTTTATTTGTTTTAATACTGGGTTGAGTGGGACCAGAGTTTATTATGCAGCAAAGATTTTTAATTAAACTAACGTAAAGCCATATTTTAAGTAGCTCAAGTGATATTGCTGCTTACTAAGAGGCTTTATTTTATTGACTTCACGTGTTGATATTTAAGTTAGAAGCAATTTTGTTCGTGGGGATTATTAATGATAGACATTTTATAATGAAATTGTTTGTATTTTGTTTATGCATAAATTACATTATTAAATCATTGTTATGCTCCTTTCCATTTTATGTTTCGTAATGTCTGACGGTGACAACTGAATAAGTCAAGATTATTTTAGTTAGTTTCTATTAATAAAATACCACGTAAGGTTACTGTTATTTTAAGATCCATTGGATTAATCAACATTCGTGGCTGTTCGTGACACTGGAATGGTAACCAGCTGGAGCATAAACAACGGAACGCTCCCATATTTTTCAAGAAATAATAAATTGTCATGAAAATGTTGTCTGTAAAATTTCTGTATGTTCTAGTCTTGATTTAAATTCTGAAAGAATACCAGATAGATGCCATTGTCTACCTAAGCAAAAAACCGGCAACATGCAAATAAACCCAAACCATTCCATTTTCGCATTTATGTGCAGTGTGGGATTAAAAGGAATTTTAAGTTCGTCTCTCACTTGACAGCTACTTGGCCTGTATTATTACGGTTTTTTCACAGTGTACCTACTGAGTCGGTATAGCATGGGGAATCAGTAACAGTTACTGATGAGATAAATTAATCTGTTTACATTTAAGTAATTGTTGTGTCTAGTGAGGGAAAGTCGACGTGACAAGAGGAACGAATAACTGAGCTACTACTTTCTTCTGCTAGACAATTTCTTCATAAATCAACGCCCACAAAAAATCTTATTGTAAAGAAGTTGCCAACTAATCCGGCCGAAATAATGACATAACTATATAACAATAAACGTAAACACACCAAAAACATTCGTCTGTTTTCCTCGTACATATTCTTGGTGAGTGAGTAATGAGGCGAGTCAAGTGGCTTTCTCGACAGAGGCAAATGCGATGACCCCTATACACTATATGTTGTATACCGTCGGAGATTCTGTTCCTTTAGATTATCCGTTCGTAGAAACATCTGCATGCGTATTGCTCGTCCAGTGAGTACTGCCACCATATCCATTTTTGCACCCAAGCATTGTCTTCAAGGGTATAGCCACGTGGTAAAATTACAGACACAAGGGTAGCGGATGCATACCACTGCGACGTCTTCCCCTAAAGTAAGGGATGACTTGAATTATGTGACTTGTTATGGGCAGTGGATACCAGTTAATACGAGGTGGGACATCAGTTCGTTCCGTCTCTAGTCACAGACATACTGTGATTACAGTCTTTTATTTACCACATAATTTTCACTCAGTTCTTTTAACACAATCTAAATATGAAATAGGAGAATGTAGAAAAATGCTAAGATTTATATGAAAAAAAATGTAAGGCGAACGAAAAATGTTCCAAACAACTCTCGAAGTTACCGTCTCTCAGAAACGAATCAATATTATTTATTATTTGCAATGCAATAGTAGACAGATTGTGGAAGCGAAAAATATATAAAACTAAAATCAATGATGACATGAAAACAAACCCAAATATACAGGGAAAAAGTAAGAAGTTAATGATGAAGCTTTTTGCAAGCTTCTGCATCGTTTTGTTAATTTATCGCCTTACTAATATCTGTATAAGCTCATTGTAATAACCTTCGTAACATACATTTTTTCAACATAAGGAACAATTGCTCTCATAACAGGGTAACGGTTGAACAATTTTATTTCCCAACTCGTACAATATACGCAAATTCCGAACTTGCTCGGTAAAAACAAAACAGTATATTGTATGTTGGGTTCGGTTTTCGTTTGATATATAAAACTTCAGTGCGTTGGATACTCCTAGTTTCAGATATCTGAACTTTAAAGTGTAATGGAATAAACCGCTAGCACGTGGCCATGTTACAACAAAAGAAAATGATTTTTAGTAATGATAACTCGTTTTTGGCTATTTTCATTATAGCTTGAAATTGGATTAATACCTGATGTTGTCTATTTGAATATGGAGGATATATTGTCTTATTAAAGCTGTAGTTGTCTTTGTTTTTTCAAGCATCACCCACTTTCATATTTATGTTTATTACATATACATTTTACCAGATTCTAAGTCATACATTGACTTAAAAACTGGTATATCTGTTATCTCGCTAGAATGATGTAGGTAAGCCTAACATAAAATAATAATGCGGACGTCAAAACAAAATCTACTACAACGAAAAAGTAATAATACTTCTCAATGAAATTCATGAACTAGATACAGATTTTTAGTATTCATAAACGAATTCCATATTCCATAATTATTGGACTCAAATGGAATGTTTTTTTTATTACCAAAAACTTACATTCAATTTAGCTCAGTCAAGAGATGAGACGAACAAACATCTATAAAACGTATTTAAATGTTTCAATGTTTTTGGGAAGTAGAAAAATAGTGAGGTGAATTTGCTGCACTGAAAGCTTCGTGAAGTGAAGCGACGCGACGTGACAAAGTCGTTCAGTGTGTTTCTCCTGAATGAGTGTTGTTCTCAGATAGTGCTCTAGAAAAGTAGGGTACACCTATTTCCTAGTGCAAGTACGTTTGAAGGGTTATGTTGAAACATTCAGGTTAGTAGAAGAAATGATGGTCCATTACTGTGCCTATAATAATAAACATCGGTACACGTTTCACACAGCGCCATCTAGCCTCAAAGTAACCTGAGCATAACTTGTATCATGGGAACCAAAAAAGTGAATTATTACTTAAATTCATTTTTTTTATACATACCTGTAACACATAATCAAACACAGAACAAGATATATGTTCGTCATACAAATTATTCAAAATCATTATAAAATATATTTCCAAATAATTCATAAAAAAATGACTTGGAAACTCATCTAATTAATATAAGGTAAGTTACGCGTACTTTTTGTTAAGTTTGATGCCCGCTGAAACACTATCTAACCCTCCATGGGGCAGCACAGAAAAACCCGTAAAAGACAAGAGTAGTTGTATAAATAACAAGTCTTATTCTTAAACAATAAGTCATTCTCATTGTCATTGTCTCTTATTATTTATATTATATTATTATTTTAAGTTTAGTTGTAAAATTATTGTAAATTGTGATTGTAATTTATGAGTTAACGCTCGAAATAAATGAATATTATTATTATTATTATTGTTGTGACTCTGTGGAGTCTTAGACTTCCGGCGCAGATGCAATGCAAACCGACACGTGAAATCTCGAATTCCATAGGCGTCATATGCAGCTTCAAAGTAATCCCGACGATATAGTTCATTTGAGTATTCCTCGGCTTTATCTCGTGTTGCAGTTTCATGAATTACTTCCTGAGATAAGCACCTAAATATACTGGCATCGTGCGGTTCAAACTCCTAATTGTACGATTCACACGTAATTTTCCGACTTTGAAAGATAGAAAGAAAGAAAAATATATTTATTCACAGCAGATTACAATAACTTCGAGATTAGATAGTGATAAGTATATAATACCGTGTATCTGCTAAAGGAGCTTAAAACTAATATTATGATTAAATCTGTGGACTTCACACTAGGCCATGCCTGTATTGTGAAAGCCAAACTACGTTTTACCTTCAAGCGAAACTTTTACAATAAAAACTAAAAACTTTGGGTGACTATTACATGTATTACACATTACGTGTATTACATAGGTACATATCCCACGTATTTATCGACCACCACGACACGATTTATCAGCACTTTCCAAAAACAATAAGCGAAAAGAACTATTTCTGTTCAAGGTAATCTTTACAGTACCAAAGTAAGTACTTTTCTGTTTTTTTTTTGTTGAATAGATTTTTTTACCTACACGCCAAAACTATTAAAAGAATTTGGCTGAAATTTGAACATAGGCTACTTTTTATTCTGTTACCACGGGAGAAGCTGCATACAGAAGCTAGTGTGAATTATATATTAGAGAAGAACCAGTGTCAAGTTCGTCCGGGGAAGTACATACCTATTTCTGCTACCCCGCAGTATCGCATATAGGGGAGGACTCAAGTCGTATTGCCTCAGGCAGGCCATTTGTTTGATCCTTACCGTATAACACAAAAAGTGTGTACATCACTGTCTATTTCGATAGTTTCTTCTGCAGTTAATAGAACTGAAACTTCCTTCAACTCGTATCTCAGCGTTCTGAAATATAAAGAAGTATTAAATATTAAGATCAGATCATCCAGACTAAAATCTCGTAGCAGTACTTTTCACATGCAATAAACTAACGTTGACTATAACACGAGTGTAAGAAAGAAAAAGCAGTAGTAAAGAAGTTAATGATCTACCTACACTCGTATACCATGTTGTCATCCTTATCTTGAATCCGCAGTAATAAACTTAGCTTCATCCCATGTCAGAGTTTCTTGAAATATTTCTGGAGATAAGTGTCCAGATAAATGAAATGGCATTTGTGCGATTCGCCTCGCGTTAGTTAATAATTTACCCGTAAGAATCCAACGTGGATTGTGAATTATGCCGCAACTTACACGAAGATAGTTTTGGAGCTATGACATATCAGTTGTACTCTAGTCGACTTCTGATCAGTTGGTCGTGGGTTCCAGTCCTTCAAGGTGAAAGAGACATAGCTAGGTAAATGCCTTGCTGGCAAGCCCTCAACCTTAAAAATCTGAAGCAACAGCATCGAACGGTGTCTACCGTTCAGTCTGACTTGAGTGCCAGTTCCCAATGCAGGCGTTGTGTGGCGTCACCGTGTTCTACATAGTCGCTTACATCAGGTGATAAGTATACAAACGCAAACATGTCCGTAGAAAAAAAAGTCAAGACTCTTTTACAAACCACAAAAGCTAAACATGAACATGAACTAGGTCGAGGTATGTAATTACGTACAATCTGAAATTCCGTAGGTTCAGATTCATCTTGATGCTGCACTTAATTACACGGAACCTAGGTTATCTTGCGTTAGTTTCCTGAACATTTCTAAAGAAGGCGGTAGTGCATTGTAATATACAAATATCTAGGCTATAATGCACAGATTATAATGAACGCTGAATGTAGATGGCTGTTCACACAGATACAAAATTTTGAGAGATATTATTTACTGATTCTATTTATTGTTAATTTCCGAGAAATAAAATTAAACATTGATTTCGATCCGCTTGTTCTTCGAAGAAAAACAAGTTTGATATCTGTTGTCTATGAAGATAAATATATCTTATCCTACGATGTCTGCCCCAGACAATTTTAATGTGTTGTTCCATAAATATTATTTCAAACAAATCAGGGTTGTGAGTGCATTTAGCAGTCGAAAAATAAACACATTTCTCGTATTACTTCTTTCCATCACTATAAAACTTATATAGAAATCGAAGACAGGATTCAGTTTATTATGCTCACTTAATTAGGTGAGATGGTATGATGGTACTTATATAGCAATATTTCATTATGTACACAAAGAGTAAAAAACAAATAGCTTAGAATTCTTACAAATTTTGCCAACGAATTTTTTTTATACTAATAGAACATACGTAAAAATGGTGCGTGGCTTGTGAAAGTACCCCATTATGACATCCATAAAATACATATTAATACATGGATTTTAATGACATATGTAATATGTTTCGTAGCGAAATAACCCTATATTTCAGACAAAATTTACGATTATCTACATCTCCTAAACCTCACCGTAGAGCTGCCATTAATACTAGGAGCTAAAAATTGAAATCCTTATTTATTGTTATGTACGATCTTAATTATTATTTTACGAGTCCACATCTCTTAAAGGCCAGCGCTCATAACTACGCTTAATGGAATCCCACTTAATTTACTGGGAGCATAACTCAATGGGGTTATTACTTATCTTGATATGTTTTATTGTAGGACAATAAATATGTAATAAGAACAACAATTACAAGTATGTCTGTAGCTTTTTTTTAACACGTACCTACTTCACATAAAACATAACAAACAACACCCAGACATGGAACAAAATCTGTGTTCGTCACACAATTAATTCTTGATCTGCGTGAAATGCTGCGAACCCACGACCTACAGCGCAAAAGGCAGAGTTACTACCAACTGCTCTGTGAGGGCAGTTAGATTGAAAGTCAAAGATCCTTATCAATCAAAATAAATATATTATATCCTTTCATGCCATATTTTGTATAATATAAGAAAATCAAAACATTTAAATGAACTATTATCTGAAAATCTGTCGCCATGCTTCATTTATTTAAACAAACATAAGTGAAAATTGTATTCAATTCCCATTTTTTTTTTACTATTTGCCATTGATTAATTATATGATACATTTTTTTTTCTCGATGGCCAAAACAACTGTTTTTGTAAATCTAATCAAGCTCCATTTATAAAATTTAAACTTATTTCTATAACACCTTAATGCATCAGAGAGCCATTTAAAAAATCAGTAACAGTAAACTCAGCCGGATACTTACTAAATTCAAATATATTTTATACTAATCTAAATTCCGGTAACGCCATTTTTAAAGCGAAGCTATTTTCAGGGACAGTTTCTCGGACGAAAATTAATCACCGTTTCAATGTGTCATGTTGAATAAAAGGTTTGGGATATCAACCGCGCGGTCTCTAGAATCTTTAAATGTTTTTGATCAAGCGACCAATCTGCTAATGAATAAAATTCTGAAATATTTATTATTAACTACTTTTAATGTAGTAATAATACTACTCATGTGTAAAAAACGACTGTATAAGGTCCAAAATGAGAGTTACTAGACAAGTCTGGACGAACAACATTTTTGTTATACTTTATTTTGACGGTTATTTCAGAAACGTTAAAAAAATTTAAATTTTGAAAACAGTTTGTTATTCACCAACTGCTTTTACCATAAAGCGTAATACAGTAAAGATAGACAACATTACTTAGTGGCAGAATCAAGTACAGTTCTTCCTCAGACAAATCTGCTCACTGATACTACAAATGTTAATCTGTCTAGATGATACTAAGTTTAGAGTTTATTGTATAAAAACACTCAGGTCAAGCTTTCGGAAAATCGTTTTAAGAGTCAACGGTCTTGAAATTTCTGGCGAGGCAAAATTGGTGTAGAATCATATATATCAATCATAATATCTAGTACAAACTTGTGCAATTTGTGGGCTTTAGAACAGAGACCAGAGACGTAAAGTTGCAGGCGTGAGAGCGATGCACGGGACTGCATTTTAATTAGAGATGAAAGTGTATTAATATATTACTTCCTATGACAAACATGAGTATCTGAGATTGTATGAACGTTAGGTCTCGTTACGTTAGTACTCAATAGACAATAGCGCACTATTAGCACATTCAAAATACTCATTGAAATGTGTATACAGATTGTTATTGAATGGAAGAATAAATAATATATATTTTGTTTTTGCTGTTTGAATATAAATCTAAATAATTAGCTTAAAATTAATAAAGTTTCCAGGCAAGACCGAAAGCTGAAATTAATGATACCTACAACTTGTTTCGTTGTAGGTAAAAGTTTATTGAGGTTATCGACACAAACTTCGCTGGAAAATTAAAATGTAATCATTTTTTGATTTTGAATTTGTTAAATGAATTCATTATTCGTTCAATTTTGTCCGTCGTTTGCGGACATATTTTGGTACCGAACCTGGATAAAAAACTACAGTTAAATTAGTCTCTTTTACATATATGTAGTATGAAAAGATTTGAATAGGAAGAAATACCTAAGCATTAGATAAATAATTTTTTACTAGATAGGTAATCTGTTTTCTTTTTCATTTTAATTCTTACATTAATCTTATCATTGGTTATTCAATAATTTTTTGCAATTTTCTCAAAGCGATGGACGAAAACATTGTGAGGAAACCAGCATGTCAATTTGAAGACACGTATCATCTACCAGTCTGATTTGTGTGTTATATATTGACGCATATTGACTATTGCTCGTTGAAAAATCTGTGTCCTTGCAATAGTAACATTTTGTCTTTGTAATGTTTTAATCATTTCAATCCAAAGGATATGCCCCATTAACGGAACAAGATATTAAACAATTAGTGTTTTATTTTACTGAAAAACTTGAAATCTCATTTTTAAACACTTTTTAGTCTTACGTCACTCTTCAAAGTAAATAAGGAAAATTATTACATGTACGTTACTATCAACTTAGGGTTAAAAATAAACGAACAGTCTATTACTGCGGATGATGTTTCCAAAAGCAAATTACAGCTATAATAGGATCAGGAGCTGAGATAAGTGACCTTTCTTCTTGTCCTTGAACTTGTGCGGTATGAGATTTTTTCTTTATCCTAAGGTTAAGTTCAGATGGTTGCGATGGTAGACTGATTGTAAGCATGTTTTGTTATGGTCTTCATGATAATAAGATGATTCGCTTTTGATTTTTAATTGATTTTTATTAAGCCAACAATCAATTTCAAATTCGAGACAAATTAACTTTAACTCATATTATTTTTTATTTAAATGGCTTTAGTTTCAAGCCCAAAAACACAAAAACTTATGCTCAAGAAGATGGCAACGTTTCCAAAACGGCGAATGAAGATACCGAGGTAACCGGTATCTGGTAGAAAAAAAAAACCAAGATATATGTCTAGTGCACGAAAGAAGCCTCTTTAGGGCGCACTCTCAATCATTGAGAGTGCGCCCACTGGTTTGAGAGAGTCTGTGCCACGACTTGTAGTAATAAATAAAAGGACCAACAACCATAATAGGTAAGTAGGTAGAATGTAATTATATACAATGAACTGGAGGATGATTGCAAGCAAAGAAAAATAACAAATCCTTCCATCCTACGCAATTCATCTTGAAATAGAACCTCTGGTCTGAAAATAGTATATTATACCTATTTATTCAAAGTTCTCGCTTTCAAACTTTATAAATCCCTTTAGAATTGTACAAACGTTTTAATTAAGATCTACCGCACTTGTCTACCAATCGACTGATTAAATATTAGGTATTCGGTTAGAAGAATATTAAATACTCATAAGCAGTTATAGATAATTGAATATTTTTTATAATTTTAATTTAATCAACATAATTATTTCAATTGTTAATAATGCCTGAATAAAATAAAATAAAATTTAAGAAATATATAATTGTCTTTTTCAAGTTAAATATATTATTCGCTTGTGCTCATATTGGAAGAAGCAAAACAATAAAATATAACTAGAGGAATGGGCTTAGTAAACCAGATCTTTGAATTTGTAATTAGCTTCAGTAAAGCGCTAGCAGCGTTTTGCTTTCGACAAAATTGGCTACTAAGACTAAATTAGCTTTATCCAGAAACACGCAATAAAAAATGTAACATCAAAAGTATAACCTCAGTTTTCTTAAGTAAATATTTAAGTGATATAAAACTTTATCTTAAAACGTTAGACAATAAAAACATAACGTACTAGAGCGTGATGTACCCGCAAAAAATTGTTCAAATAAAAGTATACAGGTATGCTTTCAAGCTAAATTGGAAACTGTCCGTTGCAACTAGGCCCCTGAGCGATTCCAGCTTAAACAAACATCTTTAAATATTTTTGCAACTTTCCTTAGTGCTGTATACTTTTAAGTGTAGGTATAATATTCGTTTTTGTAGGTTTAAAGAACCATTCGATGTTAGATAAAATATCTTAGTTTTAAACTATACCCGTAATAACTTCCTATTTTTTTCATTACAAAGCTAGCATAATGCCAACCTGACAAAGTTAACCTCTGTCCATTGCAACACCACTACGTTTTTTATAAAATTTAAAACGTCGTTTTTGTTTAATACAGAAAAAAATTTTGTTTAATAATATAGAATTCGGTTAACACGCTCAGTTAGTTCAATCCTGGGAACAATTGTTTTCCTTAATACATAGCTTTCTCTGACGCGCCACCTTAATGATTTTAATTGAACTATAATTATTATATATTACATTAAAATATAATTAAGTTTTAAAATAATATTTTACTTTCTCAGTTTGAATTATCGGTTTTATTAACGTTTTTGAAAATTGTTTTGTTCTAACGCCATCTCGTATAATATTGAGGTAACAGTTATCAGATACCAGATTAGCTACGCAACAATAGGTTTCAGTATGGGTGAACTCGATCGCAACCAAGTCACGACCGCTACTCATCAAAAGATGGCACTAAGAGCGAAATACATATACTATATATAACCAATCACTACAGAGTTTAGCAGCTCAAATTTTGTATAACTAAACGGCGGGGTAGACCCCGCCGTTTAGTTATTCAATACCGTGAATAAAGTGATGGTTCGTACCCTCATTTGAATACAAGAATTAATCACAGTTGGTGTCGAGGAATGAGGACATTTTTTCTTTTTTTGCCGAGTAATAAATATGTTGATCAACCGCTGGTCAGGAAAGACAAAGATTTTGACCTCGACAATTTGGGGTTTCGGTTTCTGAAACACTAACTAAACTGAGAGGCTAGTTGCGCTGACAGCGACCGCTGGCGATTAGCTTTGTATCAAGTTTCAGCTTCGTCTACAGGTACAGGTATATATGAACGAGGTATTTGATTATATAGGAATCGAGCGCCGCCTACGACTGGTCGCTCATGGAAAATGGCCCATTTAGGTACTTTCGATTGCCGTTAATAGACTTAATATAGCCCGGATAGTAGACGTAATATAGCCCGGAGGCGGAGCGTATATTTGTTTCAAGAACTGTAATCGAGCTTCGCCTACGTTGATGTGGATGGTATAGTGAATAGCAGAAAAATGTTTCTCTAATACAATAAAATTAGGGATAAAAACTAAACAAGAAGGTAAATTAAGTAGGTTTATCAAGAAACTTGTTACTATACACAGCCCACGCACTTGCTTGTGGGAAGAGGAGTGAGGGGGTGTAGCTTCAACGTTTGCAATGAAATATTCTGCTATAATAATTCATATATTTCTATTTTATTCTACAGATCCTAAAATTAGATTATCAGTGTCATATTAAAACCTATAAATACCGTCGTACCGTCATTATGTCAGTTTCTGGAGCTTAGAAGCTTCGACATACCAACTCTTAATAGTTAAGTAGCAAGTTGGGAACTTAGTATTCTTACTTTATTGATTTTTACTTTCTGAACTTGATCGCTTCGTTGTGGTCTACTTTAGAAAAACAAATTATTACTTAGTTTAAATTAAGGATAAGATTAGATAATTCAAATTACTACACAATATATATATATATTCCGCCTTTCACACATGTTTAGAAATTTTAAGCACGGCCCTTATGAATGAGTATCTCATTAAAAATGTTGTTGCCTGTAACACTATATATTATTATTGAGTATCGATGATATTTTTTTAACTATTGAGATTGCTTTTACTTTCTACTTAAAGATTACATATATAATTAATGTCAAACAGAAGACTCAATTAAACTAAGTTTTAGTGAACTCTAGTCAGCCCATGAAAACGTTTTAGCATCGATACAGGCTGTTGTAATACCTTAATAAGAATATTGCCGAAAATTGAGTGCGGCTATGACTGTGCACAGTTCAAGAATATGTATTTTTAGACTCCGACCATCTGTCAAAGTAAGCCTCAATATAAGTAACTGTTCTGCTGAAACGTTTGAAGTTGGCCGCAAAAGACATTATTATTTCTCCGTGACAGGGTGTTTTGAATCGTTTAAAATAGACAATCATAAGCTAATCTATTACTAATTCTCCTATTACTCCTTCTAGAAAAGGATGAAGAAGGGCCTAAAAGAGAAGTTAACTCCGAATGAGCTTCCATACCAGAGGGAATCAAATTGAGAAGAAATATAGTATAGCAGTTATATTCAGAATTATCAACATCCACCAGTTAAACTATAATCGACGTAAAAAACAAACTATTTTTCCGGTGGATTCATTGTATATTTAAGGTTATTGACACATCTTCCATAAAAGGTGACATTGTTAGGATTATAATTAGGAAAACGGCTCTTGGATTGGACATCCTCTAGTTTATAGCAATCGGTTAGTTTTATCTTATATTCTTCATTGTCTTGATAATAATGACTGTAGAGGTAGTTGTGATCATCAATATTAGGGAGTAGTCTTATTACATCCTGTATATCCTCTGGATTTAACTTGTTTAAGCCAACACTATTACCCACGTAAGTGTCAACAAGCGAGTTTGAATAGATATTGCCGTTCAATATCCTGAGGAGACGTTATATTTACTACTAATTATGTTTTTTTTTTATATAAGGAAATAAAGCTTATATTGTTATTTCTTGACTCTGCATTCGTCTTAATTCGTTAATACAATGTTAAGCATTTGTACCAAATGTTCAATTATTTTATGAAAACATTTTTCAGTTTTGTAAGTATTAGTAATAATCCGCTAAATTGTGTCGTTGAAACAACACTTCATGACGATTACGACAAAAGCGAGCGTTCATAAAAGTTAACTGCCCAAGAACTCGAGTTTCTGAGTCTGAGTGAAAATGTAGCACTAGTGGGAACTACAATTACCTACCATTTGAGTATTTACTACCGACGATTATAACTTAAAATATTTTAACTGGCAGTCACGAAATGCGGTTACATTCTAATCTCCTTAATTATTTTGAATATCAAATTGCCATAAATATGCACTATATAGCTTACATATACAATATATAAATAGTTTTTGTTATTTATTTAAGTTGACGAAAATTACTGATAGTGTGGATAGAGCTGCCAACGGTGTTTTTCCGATCCATCAATTGTTTTATATTTTTTTATTCAAATAACTGGTAATGCTGCCAATCGGATAGAAAGCCAAAGTTCCGTATTGCCACTTAAGTTTTCCACTTTTTAATGTAATTTTAGTGATGGAACGAGCTGAGCACCCGTGGGGGTGTCTCTTCATATCTACATCGGGGAGGGGGGGGGCAAGTTAAATGGTAACCACTGCCCATAGACAACAATAGATCGTCGGGATACCCACATGCTCTGTCTTCTTTTCAATATCCTCCACAATCCTCTGTCACCTACTTATCTCAAAGAACGTTTCACTCTCCTCTCCTCATCTGATCGTCCTGTGTGCCCTTCTCAACACCTTCTGCTTGAGTTTCCTCAGCATAAGACCTCTTTCTATACAAACTCTTTTACTGTCACTGCCATCCGACTGTGGAACTCTCTTCCCGTAGAAATACGCACGGCCGCCTCGATTGGAGTCTTCAGGTCCAAACTTTATCAACATTACCTAGCCATGCAAGACAAGGAATAAATTGAGCAGTATTTTATGGTATTATTATGGTTTATGTATATTTATTATATATGTATATGTGTGTATACTATATATATATGTATGTATAATAAGTTTAATTATGTAGTAGTATGTATGTGTATAAATAACTTTAATCAAATGCACTACCACATCCACTCCACACTACACAAAGGTTAGCTGGAAGAAAATGCTATTTAGCATTAAGTTCGCCCATGTACTTGTTTTACCTTGTGCAATAAAGCATTTTCTATCTATCTTTCTATCTATCTATCTATCTATCTATCTATCTACAACAACAATACGATTCGAGTCCTCCCCACCACAAAGAGATGTCTCAAGTTGAATTGCGTTGTGTTTGCATTTATCGGGGTTGTTACATCTCATGCGCCTGCAATTTTAATGCAATTTATTTTAATAATTGTAAAAACGTACATATTAACGATATAAAGGCCTTTGTTTGATTCGCTTTAAGCTATTTAGCTAATTAATTCTTTATCGGCAGAATTCAAAAGACAGAGAAGATCGCAGAGAATGGCAATCGATATTGACATTCGATAATCTGTCTAAAATCACTCATACGAGCTAATCAACGTTTCTAAGTAATACCTATTTTTAGTAAAGCTTTGCTTCGAATACTTAATATATCAAATATTAAGTATTCCAAGCACCACACCAATCCTTCAAAGCATTAATATTATTCAAAAGCCATAAATCACAATCGTTGTGTCTCAAGCTTTATCCTTAGTAATTTATACCTAAGCACTAATGATAAATACTGAACAAACGACATAAATACGAAACATCTCGACATTCGTTAAACCAATCGACGAACAGATATATCTTGCCTTGAAAATCTAAAGCACATCAGCAATTAAAGTTGGGTTTTCAGTAGTCTCTTAGATTTGTTGACCGTTTTAAGATTTTTATCGGAACTAAGCTATTTGACATTGGATTTCGGCTGCTGCTGAGCTGTGTCTAACTTTTATAAATGAAAGAGTTCATGCATCCTTAACACATCGATTATTCGGTTAAGCAACTCTCACGCTGGTTGCCACTCAGGTGGGTCATCAATAGACAAGCAATAATCTATCTATATAATATCTATCTCGACAGACCTCACAGCTCAATTGGTAGTAATTCTGCATTCTGTGCACAATCGTGGGTTCGATTCCCACCCGGGACAAATATAAATTAAAATCTATATTGTGTGACGAATATAGATGTTTGTTCTGCGTCTGGGTGTTAATATGTATAATACGGATGTATTTACAAAAAAAAAATATATGTAGGTATTCTATCTAATGTCTGGTTCTCATAGTAGCTAGATGGCGCTGTGTGAATTGGCTACCAATATTATTATTATTATAAACCATGTCGGAAATTACAAGGGCTATAAAGTTAGACAAAGCCGACTGCTCTTACTGTTTTGCTTACATAAAAGCCTAAGCTAACAGAAGAAAAAATTATTCAGCCAATTATGTCATGACACAAATTTAGAGAAGTTGTTTTTTTTTGAGATCTATAAATCAAGTCGAAGCTAATATAAGCATTAATTGAATTTTGTATATACTGTATGTATTTTAGTTTTAATGATTAGATTATATAAGATTAAGAACATATGGCTATGATTCCTGTGTGTATATAACGACTTTGTTGCCTGACTGAAATTAAAATAAGAATATTTAAGAATATGTATTCAAAACATACATGGTTTGTACTATTATCTAAAAGAATACCGTACATAGAAATAATAATATAAATTGAAGTAACAAAAAAATACAAGTACAGACATGAACGGCGGGTGATTTCTCCAGATATTTTACGATCTTAACTGGGGGTATTAAACAGCAATAAACAAAATTATTTTTTACCAGCACTTTGCTTTACCTACATTTAAAAGCTTGAGAGAGCAAAACTCTCCTTTTTAGTGAAATAACCTAATAAGTTATTTACGTAGAGACGGCATAAATTTGCGCCGCTTTAGGAAGGCGCCTTGCGGTGAATGCTTTCTCCTTGTTAGCACATTATAAGCACGATAAATCATCGGAAACCAGAGTATTATTTCATACAAATATTTTATAGTTGCGAATCTGGGCCTAAAAGATTATGGTCCACATTTACGTAAACCTCCATTATCATAACATTGAATTCATGAATATTTCATCGAATACTAAATAGAAAGGTGGAATACCAAATTATTTCTTTCGGTCGTTAAAAAGTAAGGTCGTTAGTAAAAAGCTAAACGAATATTTAATTCATAACTTATCGTCTTCGTGAAGAAGTCATTGTTTAAATAACTTAGTTAATGTAAAAAATAATGAGGAATTCAATTATCATACAATTAAGTATATAAGGAAACCAAACCAAAATTGTCTCATGTTTTTGGCATTGCTAGGCATAGCATTTTTAAGTTATTTACTTGACCATTACACCCAAAACATAATTTAACTGTAACAATATTCATTTGTTTCAGATAAAAAACAGTGACTTCTGAAATGTGAAACATCCTCATTGAAAATGAGAACCCTAACGCAAAGCAATGACTCTTCGCCGGTCTGACAGTTTGCCGACGCGACTGCGAGTCGAGCCAGTCTCCACCGGGCCCGCTGTCCCGAAAACTTCAGACTCCAGCACCAACCCGGACCTCAACGAGACGCCTGCCCGGGAACAAGTAGTCGCCACTTGGAAATCACTTCAGTCTGAAGTCAGCAACATACAAAATGTGCCTACCTCAAAAGACGAAGGCAACCGCAAGGCGCCCCAAATCTTTGCCCCCGCAAACCGATGCAACAATAGAGATGTACGAAGGAAAATCACTTACGATAATCGAACAGTTGCGGTCCGCGAAGAAGCAGATCAGTTATCGTCATTTCCTCTGGACTCGCGCCAAAGGAACGACTCCGAGCTCGGGAGGAGTAAAGCAAGGCGACGGAATTTGCAGCAAAGACTATTCTCGTGGAAAACTACAAAGTGTGACTGTCGTGAGCGGTACACTCCCAAATATCGGTCGCGGAGATTGCGACCTGAAGATTTGCTGTGCACGTGCGGTGCGAGCGCCAAGCGCTTCAAGCTCCCGGACAGAACGGATAAAAGTGCGCGAGGACGATCCAAAAGCGTTGGATACGAGGCAGCCCGCGAAGTAGCTCAGTTTCGTCGGTTAGTGAGATATGAAACATTTGGCTTCCAAAAAGAAAATCATACGATAATTTCGCTAAACTTTTTAACTAGGTTTCTCCGTGTTAAAAAGTTTTCAGTTATTTTTTTTTCTCAAATTGATTTGTATTTTTTGTATGTAAACTAATTCCTTTTGGAAGCCACATTGTAAAGTATGTGACATATCAGGTGCGCGAGTGCTGGTGCCACCGTTGGCGCTGAAACCGCTGCTGCGTTGCGCGCGCGAGCTGCCCTGACCCTCGCGCGGCGGTACTACCCCGAGGGTGGTTGGGGCTGGACCATCACGGTTGTGGGAACCTTGGTCCAGGTCCTCTCTCATGGATTACAGCTGGGAGGTGGCACGGGAGCCATCGCTTACACTGCGGCTGTGAAATTTCGAGTATCACCTCTTTATACACATGGTAAGTCATTAATAAGATAGGTAATTATTGTCGCATTCTTGTACCTATGATTTTTTTCGGTTTAGTTATCATCGAAGTATTCTGACTGCAACGGAAACTTTAAAATCATATATACTTTGCGCATAATCTCATTAACTATCGTTCTCTGTTGAACCTAACCTGATTATATCAAAAGTTTTTAACATCATTATGATGATATAACCTATGAAATTGTGCCAAAAAATATGAACATTAACAAACTACTGGATAATCACAGGATATAATAGTAATGATATTTTAAGTTAACGACCTATTTATACGAGCAACTATTTCCAAACAAGCTCTTTTTGTTCTGTTTGGCAAGGATGATATGGAAATAGACATGATTGTAATCGTAGCTAACATTTGTAACGTTTAAAATTCTGATAAAATTAAATAGCTATTCGTTACAACGATTTAAAAAAAAATATAGATCACTCGCTTTTTTCTGTGAATGATTGGAGACCATTTGGATTAGAGCATTTTTCATGGTGGGGTTCGTGTTTAAAAAAGTACTTTCCTGTTACTGACTGAATTTACGTAGTTAACGCTTTCATTTGCATAATTTATACTCGTAATTACAATGCTAACTTATACCTATGAAATATGCTAAGAATAGGTAATTTATTAATAATAAATAAATATTGAAATTAATATTTTGACTGGCCTCACAGTTCATTTGGTAGTAACTCTGCCTTCTGCGCTGTAGGTCGTGGGTTGGATTCCCACCTAGGGCAAAAACTTCTATGACGAAGATAGATGTTTGTTCTGGGTTTTGATATGTATTATAGGTTAGGCTTTAAGCGATAAGACCGCCCATTGTGCATTTGTTTTTAATTTTTTGTTATATTGTTTTAGTTTAAGATTGTAATTGTTTAGTTACGGTGTAAATTATGCACAATAAACAGTATATCTATCTATCTATCTATAGGTATATATTTTGAAAAAAATAAAATAAGTATTATGTTTGGTTCCCATGATATAAGCTATGCGTAGCTTACTTTGTGGCTAGATGGCGCTGTGTGAAATGTCCACCAATATATTATATTATTAATACTAAAGTATTTATGAAATATGTCACTAAAACACAATTCATCTTTTGACGTGTTTTCATATTTTATACTCTCTATACATATACTCATGTATTCAAAAAACAATTGTCATATTTCATTCGTACTGTGCAAAACGCTTAACTAAATGGATAATTCATTTTATCCGTAGTGGCATTGTGTAGTCTACGTAGTATGTAGGACTAGTTGGTTCTTTATTCACACCCTTTTCAGACCGTATTCAAGTTTGATTTATTGAGGGAACTCATTCTTCAATTTACAAATGGGAAATGTAGTGTTAATTTGTAAGACTGCCAATAATGATTTATTAATTTATATTAACTATACTACAGACACACTACCTTCTCATCATTATATAAAATATTATTAAATACCTAATTTACGAATGAAGTACAATAAAAGAATGAATAAAACAAAGTTTTCGATGAGGTGAACTTTGATTTAAAAAAGTTCACAAGTATTCACAAAACACCAACTCCAGTGAAAAGCATCGCCTACAATGTAATACCGTCAAGAGCGAGATTATTGGGTTCCTTAAGAGCTTAAATTAAAACTTTAATTAAACATCCATACAGTTTTGCAAATTCAACCTGCAATTTATTTCATTTCTTAATTCTATTATTTCCAAAGGCGTACTAAGAAGAAGCGTTTTTATAGAAATTCAAAATTCATTTAGTTCTATTTAGGAAAAAGTATTTTGTATTTGGAACTATGCCCGCTTGCATTATTTATAGATAACTATGAAGAATAACTCTCAAAACTCTTTTATTTCAATTATCATAGCATAAAATAAATCACATGAGTAAAGTTTTTTTTTTTTTCTGTGGGTAGTTAAATATTTGCAATTTCTAATACATACAGGTACCTAAGCTACGTTTGTACGGTAATCTCGGAAGCAAAAAACTTCCTTAGTTGCATAAAAAACGTCTACAAAAATAAGAAAACAAACTAAATTACTTTTATGCCAAAAGTTTTGCACGTGTGTAGGATTTTATTGGCCATTTAAAATGCTCTAGTTCTGGACATTTACATAAATCTACCACTAGTTCATTAAATGCCTATTAATAAAAGTTTAGTTAATAGTTATGGTGATGGTTACTGTTGCTCAGTAAAACTCTACTGATCTGCAAAGGCTAAACTTTTGACTACCATTCTGCCATTTTTAACCATAATATTTTTTGAAAGTTTAATCAGAGACCCATGCTTTGATTTATTCATTTAAGGGTATCCTAATTTCTTCAGTTTTCTCCTTTCAAAATACACTGAACGAGGTGGCCGTGATGTGTGGATCCTCGATCCTAAGGTCGCTTTCCAAATCAAATGTAACTTTACATTTTGAAAAGATTCCTATTCGCTATGTCACTTTAGAAACTGGTAAGGGAACATCATGGCTCCGCGTGTCGTAGAACCTTAAAGTTCGAATACGTGTGAGATCTTAAACTCATTTTTTGCAGCTCTGACGTCAACTCCAACCAGTGGCTTTTTGATCGATAGTCTAGTCGCTACCATTCGGCTACTAAGTCACCATTTTTATGACCGCAACATTAAATAGCTTCTGATATTCGGACTTGATATTTCCTGCTCGCGGATTTATTGGTGGAATTGCCCTCAGATTTATCCATAAAGCATGATCGCAGGATTGATATATTTCGCAATGGGTACCGGAAAAATCCAAATAAGTTCTGAGTAAACCAAATTACTTACTAATCTGTACCTGTACTTAAGCGATCGCTTTACCAAAATTCCTTTTTTATTCTTCCTAGGCTCTATATAAACAACATCCTCTATATTTAAGGATTCTAGGTTCAGGATGTGTGACAACGTAGAGTGAACAAAAATGGCACATCTTTTAAATATAGTTCAAATTATAAGTATTTAATAAATGTTTAGTTTTGTCGTCCAGTCTGACTAAATTATAATATATAGTAGGTAGGTACTTTTTGATATTTGAACTTCATCATTATTGTTACTCAATCCATGAGATTGAACAGATTGCTGTAACATTTTACTGAATTACACTTACTTCCCTTATACCTGTAACACAATAGGACCTCTATTCACTAGAAAATGCAATTTACCCACAAGTATCTTCAATAAAGAGCAAAATTTAATGCATGAAGCATTAAAGCCGAGAGATTCGATATAATAATATCTATATAGAAATGGGACTTTATAAAAGTTTTCAAATTACCAATTTGGTTCTAATGTTCAATGTTATATTTTATGTTTTCCTATATTAATAAATAATAATAATAAAAGCCTTTATTTCAGACATGTTTCAAGGAACAATAATATATACATATATCTATGCAATAAACACTATAAGTTACTTTTGTTTTTATTTGTTTTCCTTTTTTTTTTTTTTAGTTTAATTTCTCATCTACGCCGTGTCTGTATGCCTTTTGTAGGCAAAGGACTCCCCCAACTTTTTCCACTTTCCTCTATCTTTGGCTGTTGTTGTCCACACTCCACCTGCTGTAGATTTTATTTCGTCTACCCATCTTCTGAGTGGCCTGCCTCGATTTCTTTTCTTATTTCCCGTAAACCAGTATAGTATTGTTTTAGACCATTTTTCCTTTCCTCTGATTGTGTGGCCTGCCCATTTCCATTTAAGTTTTATAATAGTTACTATGATGTCCTTTGTTCTTGTGTTTCTTTATAATTTAAGTTCTAATTCTATCAGATAATTTCTTTCCCATCATGCTTCTTTCCATGGCGTTCTGACAAGTTTCCAGTTTCTTATTGTTCGATTTGTTAGTTGCCCAGGTTTGACAGCCATATGTGAGTACAGGTAATATACAGGTATCAAACAATTTCCGTTTAATGGTCATGCTCGTTTCTTTATTTTCCATAATCTCTTTTAGACTCCAATATCGTTTCCACGCATTTCCGATGCGCCTGTCTATTTCTTTTGATGTCACGTCTTGTGGTGAGATTATCTGGCCGAGATATACATATTCGTTTACATATTCAATTTTATAGTTGTTGACATAAATTGGTTCTTGCTTTGCATTCGTCATGGCTTTGGTTTTCTGAGTGTTTATGCTTAGGCTTACTTTACGACTCTCATTATCTAGGTCACTTAACATTGTTGGTAGTCCTTCTTTCGACGGTGAGATGATTATCAAGTCATCGGCGAATCTTAAGTGAGACAGGTTTTCGCCATTAATTGATAGCCCACACTTCTCCCAATCCATTATTTGCGAATTAGTGTTTTCCTACAGTTACAAATATTAATGATTTTGATAAAATGAATGCTATAGGATTCACTAATTAAAGGTACAATGTGATGCACGTAGATACAACGCATTGGTACGCATTTGTCGTATTTCGCTAATAATAATAATAATAATATTATATTGGTGAACACTTCACACAGCGCCATCTAGCCCCAAATTAGCTAAGCATAGCTTGTATCGTGGGAACCAGATAACTGATATAATACATACATGTTTTTTTGTTTGTAAATACATATTAACACATAGACACAGAACAACATCTATGTTCGTCACACAAATGTTTGTCCCGGGTTAGAATAGAACCCACGACCTATAGCGCAGAAGGCAGGGTTAACTGAGCGGTCCAGTCAATATATATTTATAATACATATAATGTATGCATAAAAGCGGATATTTTTAACATAACTTTAATTGTTGATATAAAATGAAACTTCTTGCAATCCTTTAAAACTTCACTTGTAATTATGTGTGGATCAATCTTCCAACGAAATTTTAAATCAGTTCCCATCAACCGATCGAAATGAAAACGATTGAAACTTTTGTATGGGATAGGTACTTGTGATTCGGGTTTGATTAAAAGTGCACGATTCGAAGTGCATCAGACAGCGTTTTTAAAGTTGGATGAAAAAAGAAACTATGCTTTTATGTAATTTTATTATTATCTAATGGAAATAAACATCGCAAAAATGAAATTACAGTCTCCGGCATACGACATGTTGTGAGGGAGAAATAAATCAAAGCGTTTCCAATATCCAGCACTAGGCGACAGATCTTTGAATATGAGGAACGTGATGATTTTTCGCACTTTTTATGAATAAACGAATGTCTCTAAAACCTGTTTACAAATCTAGTCTGTAAGTACTTAGGGTGAGAAATGGCTACATTTGAGATATAGCTCCAATATCATTCTAAAAGAAATATCATTGAAAGTTTTTCTCATTTCCTCCAACGCTGTCTGATGAAATCTATGACGTCATAGTACCCACCCGATCCTAGCTGAAAGAAGTCCGCGTGTGACGAGACGGGTCGGCAGATTGAAATCAGATTCGGTCTTTACTTACCTTAGGTAGCTGATTTCTTCTCTTCTGAAGCCTTCATTGATGTGCATTGGGATTCTTTTCCATTCTTTGAAAGCACACTGCGTTCAAGCTCGCCGATGGCTTGAAGCTTAATGTAAAATGTAATCGCACCGAAGCGTCAGAGAAGAACACGTCACTAAAATACACCAATTCAAGCTGCCTCTATTATAAATTATTTATAAAATTCTTAATTATAAATATATTTTACTTAATAAACCATCCATGTGCGAGTCGGACTGGGTTTAATTAAACTCAATTTCATCCAGATCATTAATGTTAGACTTTTCCAGATATTTTCTTGTGTTCATCATTTAACTAATGCCTGACCTAAAATTTTCCTAAAAGTTGTTATAACCACTTATTGCCATAAGACTGAAACATGATCAAATCAAATATAGGCAGATGATATCTTAATCTTATTTTGTAACGTTTTTAAGTGATTTCTTACATAATACAGTGGAGATATATCTGTTTATTGTCTTCCTCAGGGTGATTAGAATGAACATTAATATTTGAGTTATTTTCTCAGTATTTTAGGATTATATAATATAAGTGGATATCAAAATGGCATCATTTTGCAAATTCCAGAGCATTTTCCCTCATTTTACCCGATTGGATCTAGCTAGATAGAACGATAAACGTATAATAGTAGATAATATCGGCTTCTGCCGCCATTTGTATAATATAATGTGTCTCTGTATTAAGTTTCAAGTAGAATTGCATGTTAATACACATTCTGTTTCATAACGTGTGGAATGTAAACATTTTGTAACATAATAAGATTCAGATTATAGAAAATCAGTTAAAACTAAAGATAAAAGTGATAATACAATTAATAACTTTTTATTGTATAATTTTGATCTATATCATATTCCGTGATAGGTATATAGCGCAGTTTCTTGAAATTACAGCTCGATTAAAGTTCACTTCAGACATTCAGTTTCTGAAGACGTATGGAAATCATCACTTTCATTTATGGCTATGTATTTAAAATAAACACCTTATAAGAATATCATAATTAATATCTAACTGTTTATTTTTTGTGTTAATTGTTTAGTTTAAGAACCTTAAAATACTGTGATTAAATTATTGTATGTTCAAACGTTATTCTGCAGAAGAAGTTTGATTTAGCTCAAATGCTGAATTCTTTATGAAATTGATAAAATTTACAAGGATTTGGAGGAAAATACTAAACGAATTCGTTTTGTTTTTTTACATTATAATTAACTTAACCAACTAAATATGTTGTGACGTGACTTAGTATATGTAAATTAAGCAAAATTTATATTGGCAGAAGTGCATTATTCATTATTAGTGTGTTCCAAAAACTATTCAACCCCGCTGCAACGATTGAAAGTCTGACGTCCAGGTTGATGAACTGTATGCAGTCTGTTCGCGGAGTCGAGCTATTAGAGAACATCGTTGGTCTCTGATAATGAACATAGGGTGCATTCACATTGTGATCCAAATGTCAATCTCATCTATTGTGCGTTGTGCGGTGCGAACATGTCGTTTGGTGGTACTTACAAAATCATCACACCGTAATATTTTCCTATACGTTTAACAGCTGCGTACGCAAACAGCCATGATATTACGTTTTCATTGTTATGCTAAATATTATTGGAGTTTTACTTCTTGAGAACCGATTTCATTTAAAGCCCCGGTACGAAAAGTTCATGTGTAGTAAAATGGAACGTCAACAAAAAAGCGTTGTTTTTAAAAACAATAGGGAAAACTCGAGTCGCGCGTTGGAACTTGGAACTAACCCGTAGAGTTTTTTTTCGTAATAGCTTTGCATGTTGACATTTGAAATAGAAAGAAAGAAAGAAAGAAAGAAAAATATATTTATTTGTGACAGTACAGGCAAAAAGCACAAGACATTGAAAAATAAAAAGACAAAAAAATAAAAAGACTTGATTAATGATGAAAAGCTATAAATAAAACAAACATAAAAGTATAACAAATTATTAGTATGATTATCATTTTTTTTTGTCTATACCTATTGTGTGTCTCAGAGACTGCGGATAGCCACAAAATGGCACCCAACTCAGCATTTGCTAGGATACCTACATAATGCACCCCAGCGCTGGTCTTCCGTTGGAGCCAGGAGTATGTGTGAAGCACGGATGTCTGCTTTACCATGAAATTAATTTAATAATAATAATATTTTTGTATACATATATACATATTAGGTCAAAAATGTGTTGAACTAAACTTAAATAGTGATTCTAATGTCGGATTTGATTGCAACCTTAAAACCATGAAAAAATTAACAAAAATAATTTAAGCAATTTTTCATTTAAAATATATTAAAATAAAAAGAAAATAAATTTGGTCCAGCAACAGAAAAGTTAAAAAGAAAAAACTAAAGAATTATCGCTGCCTATTATATAATAGAGACTTCGTGTTTCAATATTGCATTATCCTTTTGCTTGTCTCTTAGAAAAAATTTCAATTTACGCCTAAAACTATGAACACTTTGCAGTTCTCTAATCGGTGGAGGAATATTATTCCAGCACTCCGTAGCAGCGTACCTAAAACTGCCTCTAAAAGCCGCTGGAAAGATAGCTGCTTTGAACACCTGCGGCAAATAGAGACATGTTAATAAGAAAACCACTAACACACAAGGATCGTGCTCGCGAAAAAAAGGAATCCCTCCATTTTTGGGGTTTCTTGACTGTTCTCCCCATGGAGGGTCGGATAGGGTTTGAACAGGCGTTTTAGCGATAAGTACGCGTGACCTTATGTTTTGAATATTATTGACGTTTCCAAGCCATTTCTTTATGAATTCATGTAAATAACGTTTTTGACTTTTTGATTTTTGACAAAGGTGACTTGGATTGCTGGCGCGTATCTCTGATTGCTTCACTTCTATGTCTCCCAACCTAAGATATCTTCACTACATCAGTTTATGTGGAGCCAGCAGCAGAAGCAAGACAGTTCATAGAGTTACAGATATATAAACTAGATGTTTCGAAAATGTCCACGTCCACATTCACACCTATGTAATTGTGCAAGTGAGAGCACCTATATAGAGCGCTCGTCTCTGTGAACAAAATAGTTTCCACATATTTTCGCAAGAAATTTACCTAATTTCAACATTTTGAATAAATTTTGCTATGATTTTGACTGGCATAATTTTGTGCTTTCCGACATATAATGAGAATTGTTAACTAGTATATTCGTACGTGAAATGTGAGGGAGACCCGTGGTAATGGATAATGTTTCATTCACAAAGCTTGAATCACGGAATTCATTATAATAGACGTATTGCAGGTTAGGGGGCACTATTCTCGGACTAGAAAAAATAAAGACCGCAAAAAACTAAGTATTTTTACAATCAATATATTATATATTTAAAACATACATATCCGCTTCAAGAACTTTCCGGACCCAAGGCAATTGACTGGCCTCACTGCTTGAGCTCAGTTGGTAGTAACGCTGCCTTCTGCGCTGTATTTCGTGGGTTCGATTCTCATCCAGAACAAACATTTGTGTAACGAACATAGATGTTATTTCAGTCTGTGTGTTAATATGTGTTAACAAAAAAATATATAAGTATTATATCAGTTGTCTGTTTCCCATGATACAAGCTATGCTTAGCTTACTTTGGGGCTAGATGGCGCTGTGTGAAATGTCCACCAATTTTATTATTATTTCTAGAAAATCTGTGAATAAATGAATACGAAAGAAGACCCACCGTTAATCCATTTTTAAAAATACTTTTTATGAGTTTGACATAAGGCGGGGATCAACATCAAGTTGTGTTGACGAAGCGAACGTTATTTAAATTTGGGTGAATTGCTTCTTGATATTCTTGTTGTGCCTTTTCAGCGTGGATACGCATGTGTTTTCGAAATATAATATCCACCTGTCACATCACCTACAAAAGTTGTAATCCCCGTCACAGATGCAAACTGTTGATCAACATTGAATGTGTCATTTGGTACCTATAATTCTATTTTTAGCTGTATAAGAATCCGCTTTAAGCCTTTTTTAATTCTGAGTGAGATAATTTATATATTGCACGATATCACGGGTCTTCGATTTGATTTTTTTGTTCGAAGACAATGTTTACGCCAACATTTGGAGATTTGATGCGCACAATGAGTTTTCACACCAATATTTTCACTTTTGCGTGACCACTTAGTACTCGAACTGAAAAGTAAAAACCATACAGTTTTCAGGGATCAAGTCTCTACAACAAGGCTTTCTAAATCAGCTGTAGTTACTTAAAATTAGCAATGAAACAATAATGATCCATTACTTAATTACAAATTTCAAATTGATGAAAAATGTTGGTTTCCGTTGTAAGTGGGAAGGCTTCTGTTGAAATTGATGATGCTGACCCCTAGCCTATAACTATTGTAAGTATACTGCTATACTACAATCTGCCCGCCACTTTGTCCGTATCCTACCAGGAGAAAAAGCAGCAATTGACTTCAAGTCATATGTTTAAAAGCTTCCGCTAAATCGGTTGATCATGGTTTTGGCGTGAAGGAGTAGCTAACATTCAGGTCAATCAAATTTCCAAGTAAAATGTTATTTATTCAGTTATTGTTTTACGTTATGCTGTAGCACAAAAACAACCATGAAACTTCAAGGAATATAGGCTAAGTAGAAAAGTTTGAAACAATGATTTGCAACAATATTTTGATTGATTTATGATTATTGATTACTGAAAAGTTCGGAGTTTGTTAAGAAGATATTCGATACACAGATCGCTTGCCAATGATGTCGATACGCTTCGACGTGTACAAATTATATTTATTACTCGTGACCAAAACAATTTACGGTAAAATAAATTGCCCCTGGCGATAACGTTATCTGCTTGCGCTACTTTGGTTGCCTATTTAATATAAGTAAGTACCTATATAATTATTTACAGGCTGGCCTCACATATAAAGACGTAATAGTATTTTGGTATTATATAAATTCTATGGTGAAAGTAATATGAGCTAATTTCCCCAGTTTATTACAAAAGACGTGATAATTAAGATATAAAACTATTATTTTGTATTGTTTTTATGTTATTTACAAATAAAGGTATATATTTTTCAATTAACCATTTAAAAGAAAACTACTTTTCATATATAACAAAAAATCTCAAATTAAAAAATCCACGCGTACGAAAGCACGAGCAGATTAAGCGTATGCACAGAGAAAAAGTTTAACGCTGGTATGAGACCAAATCCTGAAATATTGGGCAATGTATCTTATCTTTATCGTAATCTCTATACACTGTTACAAGTTCGAGCGGGAGAAATATAGTTTTAACAGTCCTATTTGACTCTAAAATACACCACGATCAGTCGGCCTCCCGGAGGCGTCCCGACATACATGCGGTTTTGAACAGCGGCCTCTATGTTACCTGTCGACAGACTGGAGGTGCTAGGCTAGGTTATATATTATTATATGGTTATATCTTATGCTTATTTTTGTTAAAAAAAAATGTTAAGACATGTTACTAATCCTTATCCAAGAAGTATAAATTTATTATGATTATCATAAAATATGAGTAGGTATTATAACTACTTCTACAAATTATGACACAGATAGGTATCGGATTTGACCATTCCATAGACTATATAACACAAGTAAGTTCTAAAAATGAATAATTACGCAACGTAAGGTAATTTCTAGAATTAGTTTATGGTTAAAACGTGGTGCCTATATGCAATGCGGTTGGGCTGGCAGGTCTTGAATTTCAAATAAGGCAACATCGCCTAACGGCATTTGACTACTAAGAAAAATAAATGTTAACCGTCGACTAAATCATCATGTTCTGATTTCAAAGTTTATTGACTGGAATATTAATGCATACATTAGTCTAATTTAAATATACCCAAGTATTGTGTTTTTAAGATTGTAAGGGGATTGTAATGGGAAGGTACTGGCTCCAAACTTAATATTCGGAACTCTTTCCCAATAGTTAATAGAATGGCTGAATTTCATATGGTATCTATTTTCTAGTTGTGAAGACCTGTTATTAGCCTTTTGTTTTTCGTTAAGTTTGGATTATTATGTTTTTATGTGCTGTAGGTCTTCCTCAAATAAATAAATAAATATGGAAGCTATGACAGCAGCTTACCATTCAGGCTATAGATATCTATTGCTATAGCTATTATCAGCCTGTAGCAAAGCTAAACAACATTTCATACAAAAACAAATATACAAGTAGTATGTTGTTTTTTTTTTCATTCACTTAGACTCCATCTTTCCGCCTGACTAGTCATTCTTTGCCAAAATTGTTTGGAACTAAATATTTACGCAACTTCATACAATAACTCTACATCTTACACAAATAATTTATGGATTAGCTATCTACAAGCCGAAACGCCTCACTACCTTTGACACTGCATTTTCCCTGACCGCTGTATTACATAAATTGTCAAAGCTAAGCATATAAGTGAGTGTCCTATACAAACTAGCCCCTTTTGTGGGTTTTGTCTATCCTTCACAAAAGCTTTCCGGACAATCGATTAATAATAACCTATCATAACTTATCCTATCAAAGAACGCCTAAGTGCTGTGTGTTCCGTATTTTTTTGGCATTAACGCCTTCCTTTGCCTACTCGTAGATAAAAAATAATGGCTCCCGTTTACAGATTTATTTACTACGGTGGATTCGTAAAAACCTTACGGCTCATAGTTCTTTAGGTATGTCCTAAAGTAACGGGACTGTGGCTTGATATCATTTCAGATATATTATTGACAGGTTTACCAGTTATAATGAAAGTAAGCTCTAATTACATTGACACTGTACTAAAATTTAATTTAAACCAAGTGGTTGTTTATTATGGGTATTATCAAAAAAATAATTAATGGAATATGTTAATTTATTTGAATGACGTGAGCTGAACTTAGTACTAAAAGTAGTTATTTCAAATATAGAACATTGCTGGATAACGTCAGTTTCCTAGTTGTGTGTTTATTAATCATATCTCACATTATCTGTCCAATGATACCAATTGTAGTCACATCTCCAAATGGAATGATGATCGCAGGGCACTACCAATGAAATATATCATGTAGTATGTATCTGAAGATACTAATCCTGTAACATAGATGTGTAGACAATCGAATTAACAAAAATAACTGCCCATGTAATCAGCCAAATAAGAAACAAAAACATATTTTATACTGCTTTTAAAACTAACTAAGTTACAATTACAATCGACTGAACACAAAAATTGAGGTGTTTCATAACTTCATAGCCACAAAGGAAAAGTTAGGTGGCCTATATATTGATCCAGCCTTTATATTCAAAATGTATTTTTTTATGGATTCCTTGAATGAGAATCGTTGTTTACTTAATGTGCCGTAAGTGGAATAGTTACCGGCTGGCCTACAGAAAGAAAGCCAGTAGCTCAGTTCGATTCCCCTCAGGGCTCTTTATACTTAATTACCTTCCCTTGTTTCAATAAAAGCATTCCGACGAGTATTGTATTGAATTTTTTGTTACTCGCCCTGGGAAAGACTCCGTTACGGAAATCTAATACTGATCTATGAAGAGGAAGATATTATGAAGACAAACAATGCCACTCCACCACAGACATTCCTAAATGGCTACTTGGAAAAGGCAATTTACACGCAAATGTCGGTTGGTCTGAAAATTTCAACTACAGTGTTTTCACATCACTATGATGCTTTTCTTTAAAGGAACGAACAAAAGTCGCACTTGATGTTAAACAGCGACCTGTCTACAAGAAAAGCAATATGACTTGGGTCCTCCCCTACTAAGTCGCATAGAATTGCGCCCATAACTCTGAGACGTAAAGGTGGAACGTTTCAAGTGCCTATTTTTTCCGGTAACGTCATCTTTCAAACTCCGCGTGAAATTGTATCGTTATCGGAAGCAATAAAGCGCCAAGGCAGAACGCGATATTGCGTTAGTGCTTGGCGGCATAAATAGGTTTACCATTACTTAGACGGACTAGCTTGGTACAAGTTGTACTGCCTGAAACATACCTTTTTGATAGAATTCTTTGGCAGATTGTCACTGATTCACGCTTGATAATATAGATAAAGCTTTTCCTTTTACCGTATTTTAAACGCACCTTAAAAAGATATATAAAAACGAATAGAACCAAATAAATGTCATCGTAGTATTCTAGTGATACTTGTCATCAATAATTTGCAACAATTCATAACAAAACATCACTTCTGTATATAACGATAGGGTTACTGGCTACTTGCTGGCAACAATAAAACCAAATGCCTAACGCAAGGCAGCCACCGATAACATTTCCATAATGCTGTGCCCACACTCGACGAACGTTCGTTCGTTCGCTCGTGCTACCGAATTTGATCAATCAATCAACTCACTGCGTTTGTTTTTTCATTCGTTTTTGTTCGTAAAACCGTGTGTATACAAGTATGTTCACTCATATTTGAAGGATCGAGTGCGTATGGTGGAAAGAGCGCTTGAAATCATAATGGCGACCACTTAGTTGTGACAGACTGTTTTGCAGATTGCACCGCAGATTACGGTTGCCGGTGAAATTACAGGCACATGAGATGTTCCACCTACATGTCTCAGTGTTACGGGCGCATACAATGTGATTTGGGTCTTGTCGTAACTATTTAGGAGAAGATCTAAGTCGCATCGCTCGTTATGGGCAGAGGTTACCACTTAACACCAGGTGGGCCATCAGCTCATTTTGTAATTGTTCTGTTCTGTTCTGTTTCTGTAATTTCAGTCATGAGAAATACTTCTAATGGGCATAAATATATTATTGATGTCCATTAGAAGTTAAAGTTGGGAATTAAGAATTACATTAATATAATTTGTGTGTGAATGTATATGTGTAGTTTGTGGGTGATTCTGATCACCAGTTATTGATTTAAGAATATATTAGAGTACTTCAGAAGCCTCCAGATGACGTCACAACGACGAGAATGACGTCACTGGCATCTCATTGACAAGTCGAGAGGAACGTGCGACCACAGTCTCCATCAATCTGACTCAAAGCTTTCGTCTTTGGTATTTATATGTTTATCATTGCAATGCTTTTTCAAATTTCTTCAAGTCGTTTACGCCATTTACCCTAACGAACACACTAACCAAGAAAATGAGTTTGTATTGAATTGTCTATAGCTATTTTTGAAGTTTCAAGTCTCTAGTTCATCAGTAAGTTAGGAAAAAAGCAATTACAGAATGTATACTGAAAATAAAGACAAAAAAGGAAGTTCATAATAAACCAGAATATAATTAAAAACATTTTGAGTTAAAACTCAAATAAACCAGTAAATTATAAATAATATTGGTGGAAATTTCACACAGCACCATCTAGCCCCATAATAAGCTGACGTAGCTTGTATCATGAGACCCAGACAAGTGATACAATGCTTATATACTTTTTAAATACATACATATAATATATATTAACACCCAAAAACAGAACAAACGTCTATGTTCGTCACACAAATGTTTGTCCTGGGTGGGAATCGAACCCACCACCTAAGCGCAGAAGGCAGCGTTAATACCAACTGAGCTGTGAGGCCAGCCTTAAATTATGGGGTCATATTTTACAAATAAAAAGAAAAAAAATGAATAAAATTGACATCACCTTCAAGCCGGTATATGAAACGGACCCTAAGAAGGCAGTTACAGTAATTTTGTTTCGTATCATGTCGGCTCTTTTCTATGTAGGTTCGTGAACTATCTGGGGCAAGGTATTCCTCGTATAAAAAATTCATTGCCCCCGGGAAATAGCAAAATAACGCGCTGGAGGCCAATGCTTAAGTCTTATTCCCACATTTAAACTAATATGAAATCTGCCGCATGAAATAACTTAATTTACGAGCTAAACACACTCTGTACCTCACTGGCCTCATAGCTCAGTTGGTAGTAACCCTGCCTTCTGCGCTGTAGGTCGTTGTTTCGATACACACCCAGTTCAAATATTTATGTGACGAACATAGATGTTTGTTCTGTCTGGGTGTTGATAGGTATCATATGTATGTATTTTCAAAAAAGTATATAAGTATTATATTAGTTATCTGGTTCACATGATACAAGCTATGCTTAGCTAACTTTGGGGATAGATGGCGCTGTGTGTAATGTCCACCATTATTTATTTATTTATTACTTGCATAAAAGTGTTTTCCCTAATATTCTTTCGGTCCAACAAGTATGTTTAAATTATACTATTGTTTCCAAAATGTCATAATGTATGAGAGACACAGTTAACAGGTAGTGGGAGTGTGTAAGAGACATGTGTTCAGAAATGAATTATTTCACTACTCTCACGAGATGAACGAAAACTAATTTAAACAATCTAGTCGCTATTCGGTGGTCGTAACATAATTTACAGATGGGACCTGTTGTCAGTCGACATAAAAGTAAATGAGGATGTTCTTTGAGGACGCTAAACGACTTCAGACCACCGAGTGCGGCTTTGATCAAATATTCGAATAAAATAATAATCTAAAACATTCCCTGATAGTTGTTTTTATCTTGCTTCAGGTCGAATGTTATATAAAAGCTTTTTTCTTTGAAGTGGTGAGCTGGGCTTCACGTTTTTCACATCTTGGAAACTTAGACGTGACTAGTGGTAAATTCAGCACAGATAATATAATTCTCAAGTCCACGAGCAACTCAGCTTAAGCTCAGCACAGTCACTGTTTCCCCACGAATAGCTCAGTTACGACTTCATTTTACGTCCATTAGTACATTCCTTAATGATCCGACAGTCAGTACTAATCTACTAATCTATATTACGTCTGCAGCATAAATCATTATAAAATCTGAAAAAAACTTAGGCGATGACTAGGACATTTTGATAGATTCGCCCTCGGTAATATCCAGGTGAAAACGACGTGATTTTGCAAATATAAGCGAATTACTTATCTGTCCATCATAACACGATGTAATTTAAATTAATCATTTCACTAGTAGTACAAGAGGTAATAATAATTTTGTAACGGATATTTGACAAGTTTTTGTCAAGTGACGGAACAAGCAGATGGCCTAGCTGATAAGCAGTATGCTTTGCCCATAACAAAAGAAACGCAGCAACAGTCAATATACATTTTGCAGTAGAAATAACTATTTCTTCTGCCAAGCAGTAACGCATTCAATCGCTGCGTTTCGGGTTAAAAGGTGCTGTTGCCGGTGAAAATACAGACACATGAGACATTTCACTGTATAAAGTTAATTTAATGCTTGTTTCAATAACTAAATTAGGCAGTAAGCTACCTGAAGACATCAACCGGTCACAGTAATAATCAACCATCCACTGGGATTACGAGTAAACGCTCTTTTCTGAAGAATTATCTCAGTGTATCCCATGGTATTAAATTATGAACTAATAGCCTTTTAAATAAAAAGTACAGGAGTTTTATAATATATTGGTCGGACATTGGTGGACATGGAGGGTCGGATAGGGTTTGAACAGGCATCAAACTTATTAATAAGTACGCGTGACCTTATGTTTTGAATAATATTGACGTTTTCAAGCCATTTCTTTATGAATTCTATGGAAATAAAAGTTTTGACTTTGACTTTGACTTTATTATTTATGCTTCTGAGCTCCCAGACTAAAGAGGCTACCATCCCAGGCTCGACTATTACGTTGAGTTAGCCTTTTCTTCCCGCGCGGAAACCCTACATCAGTAACCTACGTTTGGCTAGCCTTTATCTAGATATAGGTTCTTGCAAAATATGTGTACCTGGAACTTATTTTATTTGAACACAGAATTACCTAGTTCAGGCTCTCGTGTTATATATACCTTATATAAACCTTTATTTTGACACCCTAAAACTAGTCTCAAAACCTACCTATCGTAGTCCAGTCATTATAGTAAGTTCACTTCGGAATTCGAGATACCCAGCTGTAAGTCTCTAAATACTTGTATATTGACACCCTAAAAGTTGTCTCAAAACCTACATATGGTAGGATGTCCGCAACTACACATATTTCAAGGTCAAAGGTAAAAAAGTTTTTTTTTTACACATGTATTGCAAATATCTCGTTTCTTATGGGATTTAGAGTATTTGTATTTATTATATATATATTTTTCGTATTTATTATTTATTTGTATTTTTTTATATCTGGTCTCAGACACCCGGCTAGGTAGTAGTAGTAGTAATAGTAGGTAGGTAGGTAGGTAGATAGGTAGGTAGGCTAGGTAGGTTTTGAGACAAGATTTTAGGGTGTCAAAATAAAGGTTTATACAAGTTTATAGCTGACTATCTCTCATTCCGAGGTGAAACCCCTAATATTCCTGGACTATATATGTATATATAGCGTGCTACGAGTACACATGTCCGCAGCCAAAATGTATAATCCATCGTTTTACAAAACGGCTATTCAATATCTAAAACGGCAACATTAACCAGCCGCAATGTGGGACGCAAATCGCTCTTAACAATGTGGCGTACCTTCGTTCAGTTGTAAATGTCACTATTGTTCCCCCGTCCAAAAGATAACTCCGTGACCGTTGCCAAATAGCCAAATCGATCTGCTCGATCAAAGTACACTGCGAGCACTTCTACTACTAAAGACGGTCGCTGCTACTATCTTGGCCAAGATTCACAAAATGATCTGTGCCCTCTGATGTACACTTTAAGACACAATGGCTGAAAATACAATATTATAAAGGTTGCCTGGAAGAGATTGCTTTAAGAAATAAGATCGCCTATTATATGTCACATTTATTGTAAATTATTTTTACTTGTTTATTAAGCTATTGCATAGCTTCTATCGCGGGCCTTGAGCGTGGAGACCGAATCCAGAAATTCCGTAACGAAAAAACCTAACACCCCCCACTCCGACCGGCACAGCGGTGATACTTTTTAGTTCCATCTATCGATAAATAGTAGAACTTTTAAAGACTTTTTGAAATATCACGCGCAATAGCTTTACCGCGGCAGTCTCCGAGTGCCACACATCTTTTTTCTATTTATTTGTGTGGTGTACAATAAAGAGTTTTCTATATATCTATCTACAATATATGAAATATATAATACAATATATGTATTATACGGGTTGAGAGCCGTCTGCTCTCACCAAAAGCCCGTGTAAACGCCGTCAAGGCCATCTGCGGCCAACAGCATAATGTCAAGTCATAAAAAAAAAATGTATGATTAATACTTGCAATACTTGTGAAATATATTTTTATCACACTTTTAACCGACTTCTGGAAAAGGGGGAAGTTCTCAATTCGGTTGTATGTAATTTTTTATGTTTGTTACTTCATACCTTCGTCATTTATATACCGTTTTTTTTTGTGACAATTATTTTTTATTTGAAAGTATATTTTTCAGATTAATCCCAAAGAAATTTAATCAAAGTCAGTCCAAAAATTGGGTTTTTAAAACAAAATAAATATAAGGAATCATTCTCGTTCAATGCGATGGAGTCGGTTTTTTCGTTTTGCTCCGCAAAGTAATTATTTATAAACAGTTATTTTTAACCTCTGATATAACATCATATAGTAGGTACATTAAGTACGAAAATTGTGATAAACGGTTCAAGTTGGGAAAATAGTGGTTTACCGCGAGAAATAAATCAGAATTTACCTATTTTGTATTCAAAAGCTTATAATTGTGACGAATGCAGGTGTGTATTACATTAAACTAGACATTTCCATACATGGATGCCATAACTAGCTTTATAATTTGAATTAGGTATATTGAAAGTGTCTGTTTCATCTCGACATCTCATTTGAAATTCAATCACGTTCACTGTCATACTCAGAATAATATGCAGGTTGTATTAAGAATAGAAGGCATTTCTATTTTAAGGCAGAGTTTTCGTGACATTTTATTTGTACAATATTTAATGTCTTATAATCTTCCTGTTTTCAAGAACAAGATTATTTTTGCATACAGCGAAATAATATTAAAAAAATCATAAGGTACTTTTTTACCGAAACTTAAATAAAAAACCACATTGGCTACACATACGAAAACTATCTTCTTATAAAAAACTTAAGAAAAGTAGTATTTTAAAATAAACTATACATAAGGTACTAAGAGTAAATCAAATTCTAATAATTATAATATAATAATTGTATAAAATTAATATTTTAGTAAAAATGGCAGGCAGGTCTTTTGGTATAAAGATATTTATTGTGATTAGGTCTTTGTAAGAGCTCGCTCTCTCTCTCTCTCTCTCTCTCTCTCTTTCGCATAGCATCGCACCCGTCCCATGTCACTTGATGATGGAACATCTTATATGCCAGTTTTTCACTAGATCCCACCAGTGCAAATGCAGTCGGTGCCAAAAATGGGTTTGATTCCAGGCCGCGGTAGAAAACTGCAACATACTGCAACTAAAACAAAAGTTTATCCTAATATCGAAATAATTAGCAATCGCCCAAATGCGTGTGCACGCATACAACCTGTTGTAATGTCCCAAAATGTATTCAATGATGTGCGTGCACGTTGGAGGCCCCATGTTTGCCAAACTACCAAATGCACACAGCATCTGATAGTTACGTGTGACAAACAAACAAAATGCATCTATATAAAGCTGTATAGTCGTTGATGATTCGAACTCAAACTCGTTAAAGGGTTATAAAGCCCGACCGACCAGATCGCAAATTGACATCGCAATAGATTGAACTGTAATTGCTATGAATTATTGTTTGAGAAGTATAAACTAGCTATACGACTTATGGACACATTTGATTTTCTAAATCCTCATTTCAGGGTCAATAATGGGTGGTTTATTATTTTAAAAGTAATCACTGCTTTTTTGCCGTACTGAGATTGATTATATAACTTTGAATTTCCTTCATTTTTTACAATAACATATGACTTTGTCATTGCAATTGATAAAAACAGGCTAAATCGAAATTTTATGTCCACCTCGCCTATTAAAATTGATTTCTCATGTTTCCATTTCATGATATGTTTATTTTTTTCATAATGTTATTTTCAGTGTTAACAAAAACTGATGTCTAGTGCGTCACGTTTTTTTTCAAAGGACAATGTACTTAACATATTTATGCACTTTTCAGAAGTCCAATCTTGTAGCCCAGGGGAATCGCTTGATGCGTCCTAAAATAAACACATCAAAACATTATCCATGAAAAACAAAATATTCCCCAACTCCCACGTCAGGCATGAAACCTTAGAGAGTTCATAGTTAAGCTATATAACGCATTTATATACAAAATTATGTGAAAAATTATGGTCATTCAAATATTCTTTGAATCACATACCAACAGTTTTTAATTCAGCGACAAAAACATTAATAAAAATCTGGCCTCACAGCTCAGTTTTAGTAAATCTACCTTCTGCATTCTAGTTCGTGGGATCGAATCTCAGCCAGGACAATCATTTGTGTCACGAACATAGATGTTAGTACTGCGTCTGGGTGTTCATTATGTATTATATGTATGTATTTTACAAAAAGTATATAAATAGTCAATCAGTTGTCTGTTTCCCATAGTACGAGCTATGTTTGGGGCTAGATGGGCCTGTGTGGAAATTCCACCAATATAAAATAAAAAATAAACAATTTAGGAATTAAGTCCGACTTAACCTTTGAATTACCTTTTTGATAGACCATTTATGGATTTATGCCATAAGATAACGAAGAAGAAAGGTAACGACGAACTAAGTGATCAAGTATCACTTAGGTTGTCGTTACCTCTTCTTCTCTATTTTCGGTCTGTAGCAATTCTGGTCAAAGGCTGCCTGGACGAGATCGCTTTTAGCGATAAGGCCGCCCGTTGTGCCATTGATATGTTCTCAGCAGAATTTTGTAGGTTTCATAGTTATGGTGTACAATAAAGATATATTCTATTCTATTCAATCCTGCCTGCGAAGCATTGGGTCGTGAGTTTGATCCTTGGCCGGGGCAGACTTTGTGTGCTGAACATAATATTTTGTTCTCGGTTCTTGGATGTTTTTGTTGTGTATCTATGATACTTCATACCACATGCTACACAGGTACAATATATTTTATAGCACAGTGTGACCTAAACCCGCACTTTAAGCACGCTTTTCCGTGACCTAAGTTGCCTATTTCTGCACAGTGTGTAAATGAATTGACCAACTTCACTCATGTAGAAAAAATAAAAGGAAACACATTTAAATGTCATTTGGAGCTTAAAAACTCACAGCAAACAAATGACATTTTGTCAAAAATGACAATTGTCATTTTTCCATTTGACAATGGGATTTTCAGTGACAGCCAAAACAAGGAGAAACGGTCAGCTATAATTCATTTCTTACTTCTTATTTATTCTTACTTTCTTACTTGTGGCCTAAGTTGTCTATTACTGCACGGCGTGAAGTTAGCGCCCGAGCGGAGCGAGGGTGCTAAACGCCGTGCAACTTAGGTCATGCGTATCGTAATGTACTATATGTAATAGTTAATCGTTTATTTTATTCTATTATCTACAGTTAGCTCATTTCCCTCTAAGTTTATAAGTGTACCTTCTTGCTGTCAAGTAATAATTTACCCTGTCTTGTATCTCAATCGCTTTACTTGACCTCAGGGATAATCGCCCACTTTGACAACTTGTAGGAGTAAGTATCACTAAGGTGGAATCTTAGTATAGGCTCTAGGTAACTGTTGGCTGGTACACTCAGCGACAAATGTTGATTAAATATTGATCTTTACGAAAGTTCCATGTATGGTGGTCAATCAAGTATCTATATATCTATCTATGAACATATAGATGACCGTTCTGACCTTACGCAACGAAGTCGTTGATCAGATCGAGTCACAATACGAAAGATTTTCATTCATCCAATATTTGTTACCAATAGCATATGGCATTATTTATATTGTATGTAAAAAAATTAACGCATTTGACATTGAAATTGAAATAAATTGACTTAAACAAAAGGTTTTTTAGTCACTATCGTGACTAAAAAACTATTGATAGCTATTTTATTAAATTATTTATTGTTTTATTAACCTACCTAAGGATTTACTAACACTTGAGAAAAAACCCTTCAATCAGACAAACGCTCTTTGAAAGGTGAAGGTTTCATGGGATTGAATGAAACTCTGAGGAAACATCTCAAGAAACCCTTTATTTACGTAGTCTGCTTGTGACTCTTTTGTGGATACAACTAGTCTCTTAATTAATTCAATGCTAGAAGACGATATACGAATCGTATTTTTGGCTTGTGAAACAATCTTTTTTTTTATTTGCGATGGGCAAGCTTTTATCCCCGATCTCATCTGCTGTTAGTGGCGATGTGGGATGAAGCATGATTCACTCACCCCTTGAAGACTTCCAGATTATAGATTTATTATTTATTTACAGATTTTTTACATTATTTTGAGTTATATAACATACTAGCGACCCGCCCTGGCTTCGCACGGGTGCAATATGCTACTATAGAAAATGAAGAATCCGCTTAGTAAGAAAATATTAGGTACAGTTTTATTGATAAAACACCGAAATTATTCAGCCACTTTGTACAAATTTACAAATTATAAAAACCTTCCTCGTTAATCGCTCTTTCTATTAGTGAAAAAAACCTTATAACATCCGGTGCGTAGATTTAGGAGAAGTAAGCGGAGAAACAGACAGAGGCAGAAAGCGAATTGTTTTAAACTATTTAGAGATAAATTTAATTTTCAGTATAGTTGAATATTCAAATTCTCGTAGTTGTCGCGAATTCTTCACGTCTGCTACCACCATAAGTATTACCATCGGCCCCAATGTGTCGTATGTGGAGGCCGATAGCCATAGGTGTTACTGTATGCCACCTTATGGGCCCCAATAATGTGGCATATAGAAATATCTATTCCTGGTGTCAGGCAGAAATATTTCCTGAATCAAAATAATAAGGAAACTCAATGATCTCGGTAAATATCTCTGTTTAACTCAATCTGTATAATAATATTTCGCGAATTACCGATTTAAAAGAAGTATCAAAACTTTCTAAAGCCATCGCATCCACTTCGAAATTATAAAGCGAAACATAACATTCAGTAGCTGGCTGTTAACTCCAGACTCTCATTTCCATTTCAATACTCACGGTAAATTATAAATGAAGTGTTGAGAATTTTTCTCCTGTACTCAATTTTTCCACGCCGATGCTAATGTTGCTGTATTATACGGAGTCCAAATTTACTTCGTGAATATCTCCGACTGCTTGAGGTTTTGTGTGGAATCCGGTGAGATTACAATCCCATGTGACTTATTATCAGAGTGAAGTACCGACATGAACAAAGCTCATCCGATGTCAAGCCACAATACTTGTAGAAATGTGATACTTATTAAAAAAAAACCTTTAGAATTCCTGTCTTCATTGTCCTAGCTGACGGCGCAAGAGGCAATATGTCTTTGTGTTTCTTTAAACATAGAATCACGCTCTCAAGCAGAGTAGGTAGGCAGAGCCTAAACTAACCTCTACCCACCTTGTGGATTAAACTATTGTGGGCACTCATACGTGATTGAGTATGACCTCAGTAGCGAGCTTATTTCAGCAATTTATCCAAAGTAAGTAAACACAAAAAACAACTCCAGTAGAAAGGTTCGTTCAAAAGTATTTTTAGGTCTTAGAGACGGCATCTTTATTCAGCTCCTACATTCACTCACCTGGAAAGTTAACAAACGGGTCCTTTAAAACAGTGCACTTAGCTCCAGTGAAGAATTAGTTCCGAAGGTCGAAACCGCACTGACTGGAATGAATTGGATCGTCATCCACAGAATGCATTGCACACACCGGATCAAACTTTCAAATGAACTGCGGGGAGTTATAATAATGAACTAGAAAAGTTTGTATAAGGCTATTTTTAAAAATAAACCTAACAACACACAAATGTTTTTGTTGCAAATGTTGAACAATAGACGTTGTGATATCAGCAGCTGCGATAACTATGATGCATAATGCAAAATTCAGACGAAGTTCAATTATTAGCAGATATTATATTATATGTATAATAATATATCATATAATATAATATAATCTATTTGAATTTTGACTGGCCTCATAGCTCAGCTATGCTGTTAGTAGCCCTGCCTTCTGCGCTGTACGTCGTGGGTTCGATGCCCACCCAGGACAAACATTTGTGTGACGGGCATAGATGTTTTTTCTGTGTCTGGGTGTTAATATTAACACTCAGATTATATAATTTTTATACAGGTACTCCAGACGGCGCCTGTATGCCAGTGCCAAAGTTGATCTAAATCTCACTAAATTACGCTTAATAAATTTCATTCCTGAGGTAAATTATCATGATTTCATTATTTTAGCTAGAGACAAAGGTATTCCAACGATCTTCAAGTTTTGCTATAAGTATTTTGATAAATTTTTTGCCCCATGAATAACAAAAAAGCCTAAAATAATAAATGTTATCAAGGAAAATGTATTAAAACGTTGTATGCACCCAAATAGTGACATATCAATAGAATGAACGTGCTGTTTTTAAATTTTGATTCACATTCTACTCGAGTTTGTGAAAACTTTAGAGCATCAGTAAAAAAATCCTGAAATTAGTTTCGGAAACTTTTATCGCTCAGAAAACGTGCTGCGCGTGTTATTTCTTGTTCAAAACATACGAGCCTCTCGTCAAACTATTGAGTTTTAAACCCCCAGATTAGTTTACAGATGCTCTGTATAACGGGGCTTTATTTAACTGCGTAAACCCAGTGACATGGAATCAGCATCGGCTCATAAAATGCAGGTGACGCTACTGTTGCACAGAATATTGCATAATAGCGGAGCGTAGCGAACAGTAGGAAATCTCGATTAAATCTGAGTATATCTGATAGTAGTATCTGATAATATATGTATGATTGGAGTACTTCCCCGAAAGAACCTGCAATAGTTAGGTACCTACAGTCGGTTCTATCACTACTCTTCCTCACGGAGACTATAGCACAACAAGTATCAAGTAACCTATTTTGAAATACAGTTGAACTTGCAACTTCAGATTTTTGTGTATTTTAGGGACTTTATATTTCCTTAGAACGCTGTAAAAATTATAAACTTTACCCACGTCAAAGGAACTTAAGAGTGTTTTGCTCGGGATGAAAGCCTCCTAAATCTTACCTAACTAATGGTGCACAAATGAGCCAAACTTCTTTCAAACTAGGTACCTAAACCTCCACAAACTTCGTGTGAAGGTAATTCAAACAGCAAGACGTAGAACAAACTAATTTATGCACTTTTCTGTTGACAGCAAACAGTGAGCTGGTTTGCACTTTTAGGTTTCATCACTTGAATTAATTTTCTGTCCAGTAAATTCCATGACTGTCCCCATTAGGTATTTGCCGAAAACAGTGTTATTTTGATTTTAAATACTTAATAGCTTAAAATACCTCATAATACCTTAAACATTTTATGTAAGCAATTTTGCTTTATTTTGAAAAATAATGTTTGTCTTAAAACATCCCGTCACCTACATATTTTTTTAACTTAGTCTATGTTATGCACGATCATTCAAATGGGCAGTTTTTTTACTTTACACGACAAGTTATGTAGCGACATCTGTTGACAGTTGGTCGAACAAAATCCAACGTCGTATCGCTGTCTGTATAGAAAACAACGACGAAAGTGACGCATTCGGTTTATACTTTACAGTTTGTTCCTAAAAATGACACAAGATGGCACTAGTAGTTTAGAAGTCAATATTTTTCGCTAGGTGTCTGCCTACCTTTTATAAGTAGTACGTCATTATTTTTCACTTTACAAATTTTATTCAACAGAATTTTTAGCTGTATTTTATTCTTTTTATCAAAGAAGAAAATATATTAATTGTATTCAATTTATATATATATTTTAATAGCAGTGAACGTCCACAACTGTACTGTTAATAATAATAATAATAATAAATATTGGTGGACATTTCACACAGCGCCATCTAGCCCCAAAGTAAGCTAAGTAAATAGCTTGTATCACGGGAACCAGACAACTGATAAAATACTTAAATACTTTTTCTGTAAATACATACATATATCAACACCCAGGTACAGAAAAACCACCTATGTTCATCTCACAAATGTTTGTCCTGGATGGGAATCGAACCCACGACCTACAGCGCAGAAGGCAGGGTTACTACCAACTGAGCTGTGAGGCCAGTCAAAAAATATTTTTAACAAAAAGCCAATTATGGATTTACAATATACCTCTACAGATATAATATTGTATATCCTTAGGTAAATCAAAGAAGTCGTCTTTAGCTGACAAGTAAATTTATTAATTTATACCATTGCATGTATAAATTTAATTAATACAGTTTTTAGAAATTGATGATTTTTTATGTTACGAAGTTACGGTAAGTGGTAACCTCTGCCCATAACAAGCAAAACAACCTGAGTGTTCACCTACTTAGGTAAACCAAGACCCAAGTCGCGTCCTATGCACCAGTAACTGAGACGGGAAGGCGGAATGCCACATGTGCCTGTAATTAGTCCGGCAAAAACATCTTTCAACTGGAACACAGTAACGCAAATGTTTCACTGTTTACTAAATCACATAAAAAAAAGTTTTATTATTATGATGATGACCAACTTATTAAAAATTTATTAGTAATAACTAGCGGTCAACGAAGGAAGAACCTTTAGTGAGGGCTTTATTTTCTTTCATTCAAAAATTGGCATGGCTGAACTTCCCCGGACGAATATGGCTTGAGTTTTACTGCACTTAAGATATTATTTTATACTTAGTTTAAAACTGATTTCATGTCATAATGTCATGTACGTATGTTTTTTAATTTTGTATCTGTGAAGCAAATGACAAGACCTCACAGCTCAGCTGGTAGTATGTACTTCTGTCTTCTGCGCTGTAGGTCGGGGGTTCGAATCCTACCCAGGACAAACGTTTGTGTGAAGAATATAGATGTTTGTTCTGTGTCTGGGTGTTAATAATGTATTATATGTATGTATTTACAAAAAGTATATAACTATGTATTCTTTCAGTTGTCTGGTTTCCATAGTACAGCTATCCCATAGTAGCTATGCTTACTTTGGGGCTAGATGTCACTGTGAATTATCCACCAATATAATATATATATATTATTATGTTATATTAAAAAAAATTACGCACTGTAAATATGTACATATAAATAAGAAACGAAATAATAGGGTAATCTTACTTGCGCCCGTTGTTAATAATTTCCTAACAACTAACATAACCTCTTTATTAAATAACAAGTTGTTGTTTTCATTCAATTAGGAACTTAATTGACAAAAAATTCGTAAAATAACCGTGAAATTTATCAGTTTATTTATAGAATAATCTATGAAATCTTAAACAAACTGTTCTTGCAGGCGAAATGACGACAGTTTATTTAGATAAGGATCGTTTTCGATTATTGTTATCTGAGGTATTGCTCATATATCTAGGCTTCTTTATATCAATACTGACTTTACAAGATATCAAAAACAAATAAATCCTCACCTCGGAAGCTAATAAAATATCTTCTCCGGCGCTCAAGCCTACGCCCCTACAAAGAAGAACAAAAACCCATAAAAAACCGACAAAAGTCCCGTTTAGGTTTCCTGTCGATACAAAATAGTCTTAGACACTCGAACAAGGATAATCCGAATTTATCCGATACGAAAATAGATAAGAGGATAGGATAAGTACGTTGATTTATTGTTTCTGAGGCTATTTATCAAATATCAGAGACTGGTCGCACTGTGAAAGGTGACTTCGCAGCTGTCGCTAAATGTAACGACAAGCGCAGCGGTACGATCTGAGGCGCAAGAGTGGCTTTTAACGTGATTGGAGTGAAGTGACGCGATGATCAGATGGCTCACCATGTTGAGCAGCACAATATTAGTCAATAATATTAGCAATATCTAAATAGGTCAAACTAAGGTCGCTAAACACAAGCCGCACCAAATTGAAAGTTAAAGTTAAACACTTTATTTCCATTGAATTCATAATTAAATGGCTTGGAAACGTCAATAATATTCAGTACTCACGCGTACTTATCGCTAATTTGACGCCTGTTCAAATCCTATCTAACCCTCCATGGGGATGAACAGCCAAGAAACCCCCTAAAGGAGGGCTCCCTTTTTTCCTTTTACCCGTGTAATTACACTGGCATCATGAAAAAAGGAGCACAGAAACGTCGTAAGAGAGACTGAGCTATCTGGATTTGGCTGTAGCTCTTTTATCTTGGTAAATTGAAAGGTTTTTCTTTAACTGGGTAGTAATTAATAAAAATAAGTTAGTATTGGGGGAGGGATTGTATGCACTCTCTTTGGAATCTCTATTTGCAAGGAGAGTCGCGCGTCCGTCCCAATTTAGAGTTGGTGTTATGGAGTAGAACCCGGTACGTGAAGGCAACGACCGCCCTCGCGTTTTTAACGCATTTTCATGGTTTTTGTATCGTAGCGAGATAACGAGCTGTTGAGATATGCTGTTTTTAACATAATTTGTTGTGTTCTTAGCGCTTCGTTATCTTAAGGCGCTTCTTTTCACCATTAAGTTGGTATTTTCATTATTCTTCACGTAAACCCACTAACGTAATATTTCGATAGCATGTTTACACTGACAACTCTAGGATTTCAGATTTTCAACATCAATTAAGATAATTACTATTGATTTTCACTTTAGTTTTTACTTGCATGACTATGACTGTGTAAGAATAAACTGTAATTTTCCCCCAATGAATAAAGTTTTCCTTATCTTATTTGTTAGAGATCGTTCAATTGAATTTAAAAACACTGGTATCTGACAGAGGATGTGAAAAGACTTATTAGCTTATTATATAAGAATCCGTTATACGTTTCAACATTTATATTAAAACATAACATCAGAATGGCGTGTCAGGATTTATTGTTTGAAAATTAAGCTAAACAATTGTATGCAATAAACTGTATAATATAATATATGATTTATTCAAATTGATCTTTGCCTCGGGTGAGTATAAATATATATTGGTATTGGACAGTAAAATACTATTACTTAATATAATTTATATTGCAGATGTTAACTGCATGGTCAGAGTTTGAGCTAGATTATTTAGGATTTAAAAGTGAAAAAAATCATAGTGATTCAGTCAGCACGATATCACAATACAGGCGTTAATTTCGACATTTCAAAAGAATTTTTCTGATAATTGTATTTATATTTTTTGTTTTTAACAAACTTTTTACTGAAAATACCAATATTACAAATTCCTACGATAATTCGAGGAATCCTTCAAAGCTGAAATTTGGCATGTTTTAATCTATTGTAACACAACTAGTGAAAAAACTCCATTAAACTACTTTTACCACTTTTCTTGGTTCTGCCCCAAAATCTTGATTAATTATTAGAAATTCTGTGTCTGGTTCCCATGACACAAGCTATGCTTAGCTTACTTTGGGGCTAGATGGCGCTGTGTGAAATGTCCACCAATATTATAAATTCACGAGAAGTATGAACGTTACGTACCTAAATAAACGGAGCTGTCCATCTTGACTGACAACATACAAGAATGTCACGTCGTACAAGGAATGTGGCTACCCTACGTCTTACAGTAACATAATGTGGGTGTCGTACATTACACTAATGATGGCAATTGTTCTAGGAAACATGTCGTCTCATTAGCTTTGGCAGGAAACGATTTAACTCGTCTGTATTTAGGCAACTACATCAGAGTTAGTAGTAGGTAATAGCGCTTGTTGAAAGCTCTGTCGCTGAGTGATATAAATAATGCCTGCAGAACGGGGGGTACCGTTTTCAATTCAAGGTTGTGGTAATAGGTTTGTGTGATGTTAATTAAAAGTTTTTAAAAATCTATTAATTCTGATAGCGGCTTTTTTATGTGATAGATACGGGACGAGCAGATGGCAAATCTGGTGCTAAATGAAAACCTCTGCCCATAACAAACAATACTACTTAGGTCCCCCCTACCTAGGTACGAGAAGAACCAAGTCGCATCGTATGCGCCAGTAACTCTTGAGATCTGAAGGCGGAAGTCTGATGTGCCTATAATTTCATCAGCAACCATACCTTTGAAACGGGACCAGAGTAACGCCAATGCGTCAGATATGGGTATGGTGGCAGTACTTCCCCGGATGAACTTGGCATAAGTTTTACTGCCACTCAAAACTGGTGGATAAAAATTAACATTTTTTCTTAATAGTAGTAATAGTTAGTAATAGTAATAGTAATAGTAGTAATAGTTACTTTGTAGAGTAAGCTGAGCCTATACTTACCTTAGTTACACAAGTTGAGTATTACAAAATGAAAACAGAGCATACAAAAATTCAACGGTAACATAGTCTATGTATCGGGTAAACGTACTTCGGGTAAGTACTTAAAGTACCTGCTGTAAATAAAAGAAACCTGGGTGCGCACGTGAGTGTAAATTATGAAGTTTTTTCGTACATCACGCAATCCGGGTCTAAAAAAGGGTTCATAAAATTTCAAAGTGAAATAAAATGCCAAAAGTAACGGGTTCACGTGAACAGACCATGACTGAAATTCCCTGCTCTAAATAAAATTATTGTGTATTTTTTACCCCGAGGCGTCGGGTTATAAAGCCCGCACATAACTGTTACACAAAAGCTTAAAAAATAAACAAAATCATTGTCTATGTCGGCTACAAGTGAGTCGCACAAAAATTTAGAAAATCCGACTGAAACTTTTCATTTCACCAAATAGTATTAGTCCTATTATTATAAGCATAGATATGATAATACTAATGTAATTTAAACGGTATTTTTCATGCGGCCAGGAATTTTATAGAAGGCTTAGTTTCGGCATATGAATCGGAATTGTTTTCTCTCTAAGCATGTTAACCCGAAAGAAAATTACATTGTAAGTAGTTCTGAATATAGAAGTTGTGTAGGCAATTATAATTCGACTATTTCTTTTAAAAATAACAATTCCATGAGTATGTAAACACTGGTATGGCAAATCGATCCGCAACGCTCACATCTGCTTCGTTTCACTATTTCAGTTTAAGTTTATTTTATCAGCCATAAGTTCAAGGCTGAAGTAACTGATAAATCTATTAAAATACTAGAACCAACATTTAACTGTATGATAAATAGTGTATAGTGGTAATTCGGATTGTTGTTGGATTTCTCAAAAGCAAGTTAGCATGCAATGCATTTGAAAATAAAAATACAGAAGATATATTCAAAATTGACAAGCCTCGCAGCTCAGTTGGTAGTAACTCTGCTTTCTGCGCTGTAGGTCGTGGGTTTGATTCCTACCCAAGACAAACGTTTGTGTGACGAATGTATATTCTGTGTCTGGGTTGTTAATATGTATTTACAAAAAAAAGTAATCTATCAGTTGTCTGGTTCCTATAGTACAAATAATTCTTAGTTTGGGGCTAGACGGCGCTGTGAGAATTGCCCACCAATATTATATTATATTAAATGCTTTCATTGGTTCATCAAATGGTTTTGAAAATGGTCTGAAGTAAGAAATCGATTACATACATTTAGAAGGTATTTAAGCGAAATGTTAATGTGAAGTTTACAAGGCAGACATGACTTGAAGAGAATATGTTATTCCTTATTGTGTGCTTACTCATGCCCGACCCGAATTCATTTACCTTCCTTATGGAAGCAAATGGATAGATCGTGTAACATGACGCAGTAGAGTGCTTCGAAGTAATGTTTAGTTTCTGTCTACTAACCTAAAAAACAGAAATAAACAAGCGTATTGTTTCTTAAGCGCTTACACTGACAAGGTGGCAAAAGTTATCAATTTACAGTAGGTATAGTTCAACACAGCTCGTAATAATAATAATATGGTGGAACGTGGTGAAGTGTAGAACTAAAGCTCTCATCATTTTCTCTTGTTTCTCTGTTTAATGAGAGAAACATAACAGTGCGCTATTAGCGAACTCATTTACTTAATTATATTCCGTGTCGGGCTATATATTTCATTCGAGACTATCATGGCAATGTACGATTTCCTATTATTTTGAGAACAGACGACAAATTTACTTGGTGATAGTGTTTTCATGATTACTGACTTCAATTTGAATCATATTGCGCCCGTAACTCTGAGACGTAAAGGTGGGATCTCATGTGCCTCTAATTTCACCGGCAACCACACCATTGAAACTGGAACAGTAATGCGTAGTAGGTGTAGTAAACGTGAGTTTGTCGAGAATTGAACCTGGATCTAACTAAAAACTAACTGTTAAATCATTCATGATAAGAATAATGTTCATAATTATTATTACGAACGGTCATTTTATTGTAAACGTATTGGCAATCATACTGCAGGACCATTTCACAATGACAGTCAAGTCAATAACTTGTCAGTAAAAATAACACCGATCTGAGTGAAACCTACATACAAACAAACGGACAGTGATACGTGAAGAGATCGTAATCGCTGACAGTTCTGATTACGACTCGAAAACACAATAAATAAAATACAATTACTTCCTTTCTTTTTAAATCAGGCATTGGAATAAAACTGCAACATTGTTGCACCAAGCCTTTTTAAAGGAGGTTAATTCATCTCCTGAAAATCGCATTTACTTGTAGTCATTCCACATAGATGTTACTTAAAAAGTATCCCTATAGAGCTTTAGTCACTTTGGCCCCTGTAACTAGGACAGCTCGAAAGTCTTTACTGCATATATTCAGTAAATACTATTAATATCTTCATCGTATATCATTACAATCAATTTGTAAGTGTCTCTAAATTTTGTTATTCGTAAAGCTCTGAACGAATGACACGACGTTATAATAAAAAAACTAAACACCTAAGTAGCAAACTGTCATGTTGTAATTTATTTCAATCTACCGACGTGCAGTCATCTATTGTAGTCCAGGAGATAATTATGAGTATATTACGTCGTTAGAAGGCGTTATTGGATTAACAAATCCATATATTATATATTCTCCATTAAAAATATATTCAAAGTTATAGACGACATTGTGAAAATCATTTGCAATAGATCGACGGTTTCGTAGCTAAATTGGTAGCAACCCGCACTGTAAATATGCATCCAATATCGCGGATCGAACCCGGAGCACCAAATAGTGAGCAAACAGAAACACATCGTTTTAGATGAGCGTAAAGTCGGAGATCTTAGATGCTGGGTGGTGTTATTTCCGTGCCACCTGCAACACAGGAAGAATTAGTGTAGGAATACGAGTGTTTAAGCTTAAACTTTTGTAAGATTAATTATCGTAATTACGACGGATACGACTCATTCAGTATGTTATCTTAATTCGATATATAATTAATGTTATTCATTACCCGTTTCAATTGAAGTAAATAAATTAATTCAACACTTGGTATCTCCATATCTATATATAATTATATATATATATAAATATAAAAACCTATATATATATATATATATATATACTAGCTGCGCTCCGCAGTATTCCCCGCGATGAATAAGTTGACCCACGGGAACACTGCACTTTTCCGGGATCAAAGTAGCCTATGTGTTGGGTCAGGATATAAGCTATCTTGATACCAAATTTCATCCAAATCCATTCAGCCGTTTGAGCGTGAAAGAGTAACAAACATCCATACATACAAACTTTCACCTTTATAATATTGGTAGGATATACATAGTAAAAAATGAATAGAAAATATATTTTTTAAATTAATTTTTCATTGTTACATTTCATAGACAATGCAAACAAACATAGATCGTTGTGATGTACCGCCAGTAAACTTTTCTATAATTTTATCTTTTGCGTGTTTGAGTCATGTTACCAATTTAAATTAAAAAGTAGAAAAAGCTCCTTACAATATATGAGGTTGCCTCAAATGATGTAAAATCTAAAGTCTAGTTTTGCCCTGCATTTACGAAAGAACATTTAATTTTTCAGCTCGCTCGTAGTTAAATATAAAAAGAAATGTCTCTCGTTCTCTTCCAAATGAGAGCAATGAAACGGAACTTTAAAAGCTTTCAAAAAAAGTTCAGTTATTACTTTCCTGATAACATCACGTCCATATTTTGACCACACACATATTGTAGATATCGATAATGTATGTTTAATATGATGTCCATGTAACTGGTCACATTATCTTAACAAGTAGTCATTCAGTTAAATACAGGTTACCGATATTTAATACAGAGGTAATTATATTAAAACAAGTAAGATTTTCAGAGCTGCCTGATCTGTGTATTGATAATTTTGTTTCTGTTTGCTCTTTGAAGCTCTGTCTTTGCATGAAGCTTGTTTCATCGTTCAAATAAGATAATTATTTAAGTAGTTTGTATTGAAGATGAAATATTAGATTTAAAATACACATTTAATGCTCAGTTTCACATTAATCATTTACTACTCAGAGGTCTGCAAAAATCTGACAATATTTTGTAGTATATTTTGTTAATATAAAAGATAAACAGAAAAAAGCGTTTATATACGAAACCTTTTAAAGAAACTAGAGATGCTATTACTACGGAAATCACTGGACGGTGAAATTCAAGCATTGCGTTCGATCTTGCACTTTGTACAAACTTTTAATAAGAAAAGTTGTACAGTAATAATATAATGATTATACGAGTGTCTCGTCCCATTTGCATTCTAGTAGATGGTTTACTGGTGCTTCGAACAAGTCTCAAAGTATCTAGCCTGAAAGAAAATATTGTTCTTACCAAATGCATATAAATGCTTGTACCTATATAATTAAAAAGAAAGCATTCTCTACCAAATAATATCATGTTTAGTTGCCCATGTACTTTATTTATTTTCTATCTTCACGTTTTTATTTCCATTAATTATACTACGTTATATATTACACGTAAATAGTGAATTTCGATTTATCTGCGAATGATGGTAAGAGCGAGGGTGAAAGAAAAAGTAACGAGACAAATTACGGGTCCCTTAAGTTCCAGATCTAAAATAAGCTGCTTCAGAGGATCGAATATTGGCGACCTACTGTAAATTCCCAATTAAAATGGATAGCGGCATAAATGCGTTTTATATTTATCATTGTCCCCAAATTTAGTGGTTATAATGCTATTTTTATATAACTTTATTTGTTAACTTTTAACATGATAAATATAATTCATTTTTTATGTCTTGGTTTTAAAGTTGCAATATATTTATAGTCATGACAATACGTTTAATCTTAAGTTTTATTAAATTGGTTACAACTAATTTAAATTATTATTATATTTTTTGTTTATGGCTTATATTTGATTCGCTCACACGCTCGCCTTCTGCGCTGTAGGACAAACATTTGTGTGACGAACATAGATGTTTGTTCTTCTGGGTGTTGATATGTATTTATAAAAAAGTATATAAGTATCATATCAGTTCTCTGGTTCCCATGATACAAGCTATGCTTAGCTTACTTTGGGGCTAGATGGCGTTGTGTGAAATTTTCACCAATGTTATTATTATTATTATGATTATATTTCAGATGATAAAATAGACAGAATCTACTGAATACTTTTCTGATTCTGGAATATTGTTTACTGTCTCGTGATTTCGCTTCAGCTTAATGAATAAATGATATAACATTATGAATTCATCTCTTTCTCTAACTAGTGACCCACTGTCACCCACTTCACTCTGCTTAATTTTTTCACTGAATTCTTAAAAGACACTACTTAATTCCGGTTCCTGTCAAGGCGTCAAGCCGAGTGGCTCTTTCAAGTGACGTAAATGAATGAGCCAGTTTTAAAATGCGGAAAGGGGAACCACAGCGGAAAGACTCGATTAATATCGCGAACTCTCAGACTATTTATACTATTCCTGTGTATGGTTGTTTAAAATAATCATTCTTCAGTTTTCCTGTCTTTTTACATGTTCGTACATTAACTACCTATCCTGCAAAGTTGCATCTAGTTGCAACAGAGATTTAATATAAGTATTATATTTACTGTTAAATAAAAAAAAAGACGTGTGGCACTCGGAGACTGCCGCGGTAAAGCTATTGCGCGTGATATTTCAAAAAGTCATTAAAAGTTCTGGTATTTATCGATAGATGGAAAAAACTAAAAAGTATCACCGCTGTGGCGGTCTGAGTGGGGGGTGTTAGGTTTTTTTCGTTACGGAATTTCTGGATTCGGTCTCCACGCTCAAGGCCCGCGATAGAAGCTATGCAATAGCTTAAAAAAATATTTAAATGTAAACATTTTTTATTACACTAGATTTACTATTCCTAAAATTTTATAAACCAGTATATCCTAGAAAAATATTAGGTAAAATTGAAACAATCTAACAAAAAGCCGTGTTTGCTTGCTCTATTTAACGCTTTTCCGCAGTGTTGTTTGTCTGTTACAAGATTATTACTTCTAATTTATTAGAACAGTTCACCTTCTCATGTTTCAACCTGAGGAAAACAAGTTGCCAATACATCTTCCGTGAGTAAACTGATTTCGTTGCTTCCAATACTAAGTATTCATAACTTAGTGAAATTGTGGTTCGAATCTGGCGCAAGTATAGCATGTTCAATCATCACAACGAGAGTCCAAAGTTAACATTCTGTGTGGTGGCCCAGTGATAATGACCACGTGAATCAAACCGGAGGTCGCTGGTTCAAATCCCGACGTGCACCAATAACATGTACTACAACTAAAATTCGAAGACATGTGTCAAGTGCACGAAAGGAGTCTTTTTGAGGCGCACTTAAATCTTACCACTGCTACTACTTACACACTATTCGAGTCATTATTATGTACTGTAAATATTTGCTTAAGTTTTCGGTATTCTCATTATTCGAGATGCACAATCAATATTTTTACTATCCTTAGTTTAATTTCTTATAATAGTAAAAGCTACGTATCCTGATTTTTATTCGCAATAAACGTCTTGGAAGATTTATTGTGTTTGTTTTAAGTGAATTTATTGTTGGCGAGGTGATACATATCCCGATATATCACTGAAGTGAAGAACTTGCGATATAAAAAATTGCTTATGCAGGCTTTTTCGTAACCACTACGATAAAGGAACTGTAGAAGCGTTGTGAAGCTCCGCTCTTCTGACAAAAAGCAGTGAAGTTAATAAGACTTTCATTTAATACTAGCTGTGCCCACAGCTTTGACTGCGTTGAATGAAGTTTGTGACTAAACGAGTAACTACATTGTTTAGTAGATTAATCAATTCGTGAATGAACCTTAATAAAAGTAGCCTAAGTTACTCGTTATAACATCAGCTATCTGCCAGTGAAAGTCCCGTCAGAATCAGTCCAGCCGTTTGTGAGATTAGCCGGAAGAAACAAACAGACATAAATTTTTATTTATTTTTTGTTATGAGTACCATTTAACTTTCATTAAACGTTTTTACTTAATTTATATATACTTTCATACGAATTTAGTAAAAAGCTGTTAACATTACAAACAGTCATTTTTATTTATGTGTATACATCATTTGGCTACCAATTTCTATTGATGAGGGTTTTTACATAACAATGTCAGCAACATACAAGATTAACAAATCTGTTGTGACAAATTACATAATTGGTTTCGGATATTTTAGGCAGTTAATCAACTTGCATGCTTTTTATTCTACAAAAACATAAATTCTTCAACTCTTTTATTGCATTGTTTAGATAACTGTAAGTCCCACAGGCAACTTTTCACTGAGTAAAAGAGGTAATTTCTATCAGCTCCATTACTAGAAAAACTATCTTAAGCTTGGGAAAATTAACCTTGACGTACATATGAGTTTGCAGCACATGCTTGAAAGATAGTGCTTCCAGGAAGCACCACGAACTCGCATCCGCTCGAGAGGAATAATGTAAAGGTTTATGATTGTGACGTCATAATTCACGCGAGGGGCAGTGCGCCCTTATACGGCGATAACAATTCATCTTATTGCCAAACGCACGCCGGACACAATGAACATGGGTCGGGTGTGTTTTTCGAATTTATAGCTATATCTTGTTTATTTTTAGAGATTTTTATTCGTAACACATCTGTTTACTTGGATATTTCATTCCTTTTACAAATTTGGACAGATGTCGTAAGATCTTTGGTAACTTTAAAAGATTAACAATTATACGCCTTGTACGTTGTTGTGGTTGATAAAATAAACTTGATTGATGGATTGATTTTGATTTGTATCTAAAAGCAGGGACGTAACTAACGCCGTATTAGTACGTATTAATGATGCGGGAATCGAACCCACGACCTACAGCTCAGAAGGCAGAGATACCTCTGAACTGAGCTGTGAGACCTGTCAGAAACACGTATCTCCGTCAATTCAATATCCCCCGTGCATTGTTTGTGAAAGCATTACTGGCGCCACGTCCGATATGGTGCCTTCTCATTACCGGAGGTCAATTACTTTTCAATTTGGATGCTTATGAACACCGTGTTGTACCTACAAGGAATACGAGTTAAAGTGTGTAATATTATTTATAACTTTGTACATTTTAATTTAAAGTCTACACTTAACACCTGTTCAGATTTAAAATTGATCGTTAATACACTGACATTTTAATATTATATTTCCTCTCATTTACTCTCTTAGGCAGCGCGAAAGAGCAAATCCAGTGCACGTTCTATAAAAAAATATTTATTTTATTTTGAAAACATTTTATTATATGTTATTTTTTTTTAATATAGCTGCTATGTCAAATAATTTCTTCACGGGAACTTAATTTCTATGCTTAATTTCTATCTCCCTGGACTCGGATGTTTCTAAAAGTGCAACGTTTTATGGTTCTGGACTAATAAGGAGACTACTTGTATTAGTACTTGAGACTTCCACAGATTTGTAATAATTTACTCTGTGTCTGATTATGTGCGGCAATAAATAATTAAAGTTATTACAATATATAACAAGTTATCTACGACGATATCTTTTTTGTAGGCTGTTGTGGAGGTAACGCTACTAACGTTATTTCCACGTTTTCTCTGGCTGCGTCATACGTCCTAGCTATTGATGGTGGTAGCTACAGACCCCCTGTATTTCAATGAATTTTTGTACATTTTTAATACCCGAAATAAATGTGTAATAAACACGTTTAAGCGACGTAACTATCCCTCCGCGGTAAAAGGTCAAAGGACCTATGTAATCTTCATATTGACATATGACATTTATCACGGCCATATTCTATCATCAGATCACCACATCACGAGTCCCAAGATTGATGACAGCTAATGAACCGAAAGCCGAGTCAAAGTTCAAATCATGCAAATTGGTGTTCTCGGTTACTTTACTATACTACATGGTAACAGTGTAATATAATGCTAGGCTTTTTTTTCTTCTTCTATTTTCAACCTCATATTGTGGATATTTGAATTTTACTAGCATAACAACCTTGCAAGTTAGTACCAGATTCGATCATGAGTATCATAATCCATAATCTAATAAATGATCGCTTAGTATTCCTGATATCAAACGATATATAATGTCTCCCAGGTAAGGTTTTTGCAAAAGCCCCAACTTCAAAAAAGGTACCTTAGAAGCAAAAACGTAGTTCAGGATCTTCGATCTTTCTCGGCTGTAGGTGAGGATAAAATATGTGTCGACAGGAAATCCTAGGTCGTTTAAGACAAAGTTATGTATTTACGTATTTTCAACAGCATATTCAGTGGGTAACTCAGTGGTAACTACCTACAAACAATTTCGTATTTATAAAGAATTAATCTTAAATGTTGAACAGTGAATGTATTATCAGTAGTAGGTAATAATAAATCTCTGTGTGGGCAAATGAAAAGTTCAAAAAGATTTTGCACATTTTAATCCACACTTAATTACCGTCTGACATCTGTGGGATGTGGTTTCGGGTATAAGCGAAGCGTTAAAAAATATTGTTTACTTCGATCCTTTACAAACAAAACTTGGAATGCCGGTATTTTCAGAAATCCCTTTTATTTACTTTCGCAAGGTTAAATTTGCGTTTCAAAGTTTGTAACGTTATCAAAATAAAATTATTTTCCTACCGCCCTGGAATGTTTGTCAGTTATAATAACATATACTACGGGTAATAATAATAATAATAATATTCAAGTATGATAGGTAGGTACGTAATGGGTTGATTTTCTGGTAGATACTGTGCTTACTACAGCTATTACTACTACTACAGCGAAAAAAAATACAATATATAACTGTCCCGAGTTAGTAATGTTGTCTTCAAACTTCCCTGCAAGTTATCTCCTTGCATCCGCCACCCTCCATAATGCCAATGTCTTCTTCAACGTCAGGTTCTAAGTAGGGGTGCAATCAGTCACATTAGAAACCGCTATAATATTTTCTTCAATACCTCTATTAGACTTTTATATAGCATTAGGCTACAATTATACATCTTTCACATTCTATACACTGTCGTGCAAATAAAACGTACTTACTTACCAACCTATTTTTTAATCGCTCATAACACCCAGTTGGTCCTCCCCACAGCCTAAGACAAAAATCCGGTTTTTTTTTGGGCCAAATATGCGATACCTTTTACTCCATACGCTATGTCAAGCACATAGAATATAATCCGACCAGTAGTGAAATCCCAATAAGACATTATCAGGTCCTTATCTGACACTTATCTGTTATTTTGGACCACTGTTCAGTGCTTTTAAACACCTTCCAAAGCATAATACCGACAAAAATTCAAAATAGCCTGTATATTTAATAAGTTAGAGTTTTAAATTGAACATAATGTTCGAGTGTTGATTTCATTTTGATCGCATTTACCAACTGAAGCATTAAGATAATGCATTTTATACTTTGCATAATACTAAATGATTTGTTGTTTGTTGGGTAAGAATTGGAGCAATTTACGAGGTAATCAATTAAAGATTTTTAGCTTATCATGATAATTTTTGTTTATATATGATAGCATAATGAAAATATTTTCTCATACACTTTTAAGTGAGATTAGACTAAGGGCAATAAAAATAAGTAGATCCTTTGCTTAGCTCTCATAGGTAAACTTATTTTTAATTAAACTGGTATTTAAACCCTACTAGATACGACAAGATCCAGGTCGCATCGTATGCGCCCGTAACTCTGAGACGTATAGGTGGAATGTCTCATTTGCCTGTAATTTCACCGGCAACCACACCTATCAAACCGAAACAGTAACGTGAATGTGTCACTGCTTGGCGGTAGAAATGGGCAAGGTGGCAGTACTTCCCCGTACGAACGTGGCGTGAGTTCTACTGCTCTTAAAAGATTATATCCATAACTGTAGAAGCTTTTCAGAACGACCAGACGTCATCCCGCCCGGATTTTCAGCTGTACTCGCATAGTTTCAGGAAGCTATCATAAAGTTTTGACATAAAGAAGAATACAATGGTATTCACATTCTGATATCGCCGGATGACACCGGGAACGCGAGTGGGGTCAGTTCCGGTTTATCAAGTCCGCATTTATACGAGTCTCATTAGTTGACGTCATATATGACAGCTAACATTTAAACTTGTAAGTCATCATCAAAATGTATGACATGGGTACGTTCGACTGACGATGCCTCCTTTCGGTATTATATTGGCCGTTAGCCAAAGTTCACAGACTGCGTATAATGAAAAACACATTGTTATTTTGACACTTAGCATGACAGCGCATAATAAGGTAGAATAATAAATTTAAATCAATACTATCTCATTGAAGTGGCAGAAAAATCTTTACATAGTATAAAACAAAGTCGCTCCCGCTGTCTTTACGCTTAGATAATTTAAACTACGCAACATATTTTAATGTAATTTTCAGCAATTGATAGAGTGATTAAAGAGTAAGGTTTATACGTAAAGTTTAATATTGTTTTTTTTTTATTTTTTGAAATATGACGATAATTGTTCAAGATGTCGGAAGAAATCAAGCCCGCTGGGAGCCTTATTGGCGTACACCACGTACGCTGGCGTAAACCAATAGAGTTTGATATCCTTATTAAATTATATTAGACCATGGTCTTCTTTTTTAGGCGTATAATGTTCTGCAACCCGTGCGAAGCCCGGGCGGGTCGCTAGTTATTCATATAAGCCCACATCTTTCAAACACGTACAAAAACTATTATTATTTACAGGACAATTTTAATCCATACGGTAACTAGGCGATTTTTTTAATATGTAGATAGATAGATTATGCGGTCAGACAAGCACTAGTAAAGAATCACATATATTTTATCGATAGTAATAATAATATAATAAATATTAATGGACATTTCACACAGACATTCAACACCCAGACACAGAACATACATCTATATTCGTCACACAAATGTTTGTCCTGGGTGGTAATCAAACCCACGACCTGCAGCGCAGAAGGCAGGGTACAAAAACGGGAATAAACTGAACTGTGAGGCCAGTCTAACAAATAACAAATATTTGTTAACTATCGTCAAAATTTTATAAAAGTCGTAATCCGACTCGCGTTCTAATACTGTTTGGAAATGCTGATCGCGTGCTGACAGATAAAGCTTTATTATCACACAGATGATGTTACTTGGATTTTTCTACAATATCATTACGGTTAAAACGATATTGAATTTACGTCATTACATCTCATTGAATACCATTTACCAGTATACCTACAAAATAAGTTTAATTCGGAAAAATTACACCACAAAAATTGTTATTTAATAAAGTTGATTTCACGCTTTATCTGTGTTGTAAAGAGCACTTCCATTACCCTTTTAGCGATGTCGAAGAAGTGAACTGCCTCTCTGACACCTACGAGTAGTCATTAACACCTCCAAACACGATTTCATACAGCAGATAAACTCAAACCAACATGGCCGATTGTTACTCGTAAATTACCCCGAATTGCCGTGAGGTGTTCACTCGACAAGCACTTAAACACGCCATTTAAAACAAATCACACCGAATCTTCTGTCAAATGTACGGTGACTATAACAATTGTAATTTACACAGATATTAATTTAAAATTAAGTTATTTTGGTGATTTTGATAGCGAGAGATCTATGGGCATGAAAAGACGAAGAAAGTGCAAATTTTCATATTATAAAGGTTGGTTTGCTATTCCTAAGGTCAATAGAGGTTGCATATTACTACTTAGATGCAAGTAAGAGTTCGAGAGGCCTCAAGTCGTTTCTTCAGTCAGGTCGTCTCTTCAAATCTTTCTACATGATTTAACGACTTACTATAATTTCAACTTGCCAAATCAAAAACCTTTATAAAATTATTTAAAAAAATGCATTTTTCTTAATAATATACTCTGTTCAGGTTTGTTCAGCTTAGCTCTTGATAACCAAAAATATGAAAACCCTATTAATCAGGTCAAATTTTATGGGCAAAGTTACGATAAGACACTGCCAACGCAGAACTTCAAAGTTCGAGCTTGCTATAAAAATTAGTCCGGTTTATAAAGTTGAGAAGTCATTGATAGCTTTTCAACTTCATAAAGTGGCTGTTACACCTCACAAAACAATATCATAGAAGAAGAAAAACACGAACGAGTGCAACGAAGTTTTCGCAATCTATACAAATAAATAAAATTGGAGTGTCTGTTTGTAATATTAAAATAACAGCTTTTTACTAAGTGCATATGGATGTATACACGGAACATATATCAAAACACAATTTATTTAAATTTTTGTCTGTCTGTCTGTCTGCCTGTCTGTTTGTTCCGGCTAATCTCTGAAACGACTGGACCGATTTTGACGGAACTTTCACTGGCAGATAACGTAACAAGGAGTAACGTAGGCTACTTTTCGAGGGGTAAAATAGGGGTGCGTGATAAAACCGAATTCCACTCGGACGAAGTCGCGGCAACAGCTAGTTTGATATAAAGGTTGTCCGGTAATGAATGGATAACCTTGAAATGGGTCTTAGTAGAACTATTGGGCATTCGAAAAAAATATCAAATAAAGAAAAACAAAGTAGTATCAAAAGAAAATTAAAAAACTAAACAAAACAAAACAATAAAAACAAAAAAAAACAAAACATCGATATTACTTAAAAAATACATACAACAATCTTTGATACTACTTGGTTTTTTTTTATTTGATATTTTTTTCCGAATGCCTAATAGTTCTACTAAGACCCATTTCAAGGTTATCCATTCATTACCGGACAACCTGTATATTGCAACTGGATTAGTCAAGCATCTGACTGCTTTGAAGCGATGATGGCTCCGAGGATGACCTCGGCTTACTATCACAGGTCTTGGGTTCGAATTATAAAATGAGCTTGAACTTTTGCTGAAGGAAGACATCGTGAGGAAACCATATAGTCACGTTAACGAAAATACACAGTTGGCTAGGTACCACCCTTAAGCTCCGCTGGCACCACTTGAAAGTCAGTTACGAGTACAGGCCAACATCGGCTACTTACACAGTCGCTTAACATCAGTTAGGTAAACGTAACCCTGTCTCTAGTCAATTAATTGACCTACTTATTACAGTTACAAAAGAGAATACTAACATTATTAGGTGTATTAAATGGACTTATTTATTATTAATTACTGAATTGCGAAAATACAAAATTCGGTAAAATCTTTCTGCAGAGCGGAACGCAGGATCATAATTATTGCTTGCGAATGATATATGATGACAGTCAACACTTTTTCCCTCCACCTGTTCGAAAAAACCCTTCAAAGGTCAAAGTCAGATTTTGCGCTCGGAGAGGTATTTATTATAAAAAAAAGTTTGAAACTTTACACTTGTATAGTTAAGGCGGCATTAAACAAAAGTTTTTATCCAGATTTTGATGGACTTTTTGCATGTATACATGGTCAGTCACTAGCAATTTAATAAAGAAAAAAAGAAATTAATGCTTATAGTATAAAGTGTTTAGTGAAGGTACTTATGAAAATTTGAAGAGTGAAATAGATCTTTTGCCTCTCAACTTTTTTTACTTATACGAATTGTTTCTTCAAACTACATTATTTTCAATATTTTGTCTTTTTAAATTTGTAAAGACAAATAAATGATTAAATTAATAATAATATTTAAAGGTATTATTTCTCCCAGGGCACAAAATCGCTTGCGTATGTCCGAATAATTTAATATATGCTCCAAATTAAGTACCTAAACGTTCCAGCCTAAACGTAATTGCATCATTTTGGGCCCGCATTACGCGATATTATATAGTTCAAATGTTATACAGATAATAAATAATAAATCACATGACGATTTATAATAACTCTCGCCGCCTTTTAATTACTAAGTATAAAAATAATCGGAACACCTGGGTGCGTGCAATTCAATTGCATTTCATTTAATGGCTTCACTTGGATACTTTCACTTCACTCAAAGGCAGATTTGTTTTGTATTCGTTCTAAGCTATGAAAGTGTGATCTACCTAGCACCTAGATCATACATGTTGTACGTAAATTGCGTTAAGTTAATAAATTCCAAAAAAAACTAACGGAAGAAACATATAAACGGGCCATATGTGAAAATGAGATTGTTTAAATACTGTAATAATGTATTTAAAATAAAATTATAATATTGAGAGTATATCTATAAGAAAGCAACAAAAAAAAATTGCGAAAATCTGACAACGATTATAAGTATCGGGGCATGTCAGTGGCAGAGAGAGGGCCAAGTTCGTATTAAGTCAAATTTGGACCGTCAACCGGACTGGATAAAGTTGACATGATTCTTTAACGTGTCAAAACATTTTACGTCTGCAACTTTTTCCGATTAAATTACATAATAATTATTATTTAAAAATTCTAGTCTGTAAATTTGAGGTTAGGTGCAAATTCTAAAGACGATATATACCTACCTACCTGACGTGAAGACTAAAAAGTTTCGCAATACTAATATTTCATTGAGTCTCTCAAAACCTTAATTTCAGATGCCAAAACCTCATTTCATATGCAAGATGGACTAAAGATCAAAATACTCTCTTCGACTGACTTCGGAGTCACTTCTTCCTAATAGATGCAAGACTTCGGTCTTGTACCTACTCGTATTTACGGTAGGTCCCAAGTCGTGCGTCGTGCTTGTTATGTGCAGAGGTTACCATTTATCACCAGATTGGCCGTCTGCTCGTTCCGCAACTGTATCACATAAATAATATTAAAACGTACATACATTTGATATAACATTTTGCATAATTTACGCATTGTGAAATGGTCAAAGCGACGAACCAGTAATTGTGGCGGATACTCTAGTGGTAAGTGGTAATCCTGCCGTATGGGGGAGCTAACAAAGTGACTAGGTGTTGCGGCCGCGTGTCGCTCGGCCGAATGGTACGTGTGTTTACTATAGGGCTGGCGCTCAAACGCATTCGCTATGACTCATTGAAACAAGTCATGCGACTCGAAGATGACAATAATCCAGTCATTGCTGCGGTTACCAGAGTATTGTGTGGTAATCTGGCAGCAATTGATTTCTCTGTTGACATCCGACTGTTGCTGGGGCATTGTTTATTCTCGATAGCGCAAATGAATCACACATATAAGTGTAATGTGATTGCGAATGTTTGCCTGCAGTCCAAAATTACAGAACGGATTCGGCTCAAATACTGGACACAGATAGATCAAAGAATATTTGTCAATATTAAAATGACGAACTACTTAAAATCTTTCCGCTGTAACGCTTACGATGATGTCCATAGATTGTGTTCGCACGAGACAGCGCAATCGATCGAGCGAGCCTCAAAACTTATACGAGGCGCTTAATTTCCAACTTATCTACGCCTACTTGCGTTGCATAAACACTTCAGTCAGCCCTAATCACGTATCGGGCCGCGTATCACACCGGTCGTCGAATGTGGAGCACGCGACTGAGCCGCCGGCCGGCGATGCCTCACACAAAAAATCAGTGTAAGCTCCACTCCAAAGCATTGCGGTCGCGCGCTCCCGCTTGCCGGCATCTCGCCGAACTTTCCAACTTGGAATCGACTACCCTCTCGTTACTTAAAACCTTTTTATTAGCAAAGAGGTTGAACAGTGCGGTTCTAAAGTGAAAAGTGGCCAGTGTGTAAGTTACGAACGTACGGCCGTGGCCTAAGGTTCGGTTAGGTCGTGCCGCCGATAGAATCACGGACTAGCACGTGTATAATATACCTTGCGTATGCTCAACGTTCACTTCACCTATTCTGTCATCTCGCACTTGCAGTGTTATTATTTTCGAAAGTTCTAATATTAGTCATCGATTTAGAATTGGAAGGCTAATGAACAAACTTTGAACACATTTAACTCTCTACATTCTTGTTTTTGCTTTTGATTGCAATAAATATTGATCTGATTTCAATTTGAAATCCAAATCAAGTTTTTGTTATCTAGGAACAGTTGCTTAATTGTTGTAATATTGGATTCTATTAAATGTTTTAGTAAACTGTTAATTATTATAATATATATCGGTACATACAAGCGATGCCGTCTTGTTCTGAATAAAATGTTTAAAAGTTGTCATACTATCTCACGCAATATCTAACTCGGAGAAAGCAATAAGTAAAAAAGTTGTATGTCGCACATAAGCCTTATTATGTCTTTGCTTCCAATACTTATTTTAATTAAATATAATAGTGAAAAGTAAAATTCAATTAAATCGTACTGCAAAGCAATTATTTAAATTTACAAAAGCTTTTTTATCATCTAGTATTAGGATCATTCTTCTCATTCATTTAGGATCATTACGTCACCGAGGTTATTATTTTCATGCAATCGACCGACTAATCCACGATAAACTTAGCTCGGTGCCAATAATCCCTTGAATTAAATAACACTTATTGACAGGCTATAATTTTCATAATTTATTTAATAAGTTATAAATAAGACAGTTTAAATTAACAGACTCAATAAACCAATAATTACAAAATTATAATTGAAAAACACATATCGGACTGGTTTTCGATAAATCACAATCAATGCAAGTAAAAGTATTTAACTACCGATAATTTCACGAAATTATGTTAAATGCAGGGTTCACAAATGATAATAAAAGTTGCCCCACAAGTGGACTTAATGTTGATTAAATATTACTGGGTCAATAAATTTCCGGCGGAATCGTGCGATTTTATAGTACATTCATTTGATTACAAACTGCAGATACATAACGGATTCGTAACTACTTTTATCTATTTACATACTAAGATTTATAACGCAGTAGAACTTATGGTAAGTCGTCCAGGGAAGTACTACTGAAACCCTGCCCCTTTCTGCCGCCAAGCAGTAATGCATTCGCGTTGATGTGTCCAGGTTTGAAAGGTGTGGTTGTCGGTGAAACTACAGGCATCCTCGAGTTACGGGCGCAAACGATGTGACGTAGGTCTTGTCGTACCTAAATAGGGGAGGACCCAAGTAGTAATGTATGTTATGGACAGAGGTTACAGTCAACACCAGGTTGGCTATCTGCTCAATCCAAAACATCACATAAAAAAGTTCAGAACTATAAATAGAACGTACGGTGTGGTAAAACTTTACTATTAACTAACTTAACTACTTTACGAAATCGACACCCTGTACAAAACCACCAAACCAGGATAACATGCAAATTTGAAAGGCGGGCGGCTACTTTTCCACACAAAAGTATTCACCATTTTTCTCCTATTGTGTAAAAATCGGTTAACTGATGGAGATGGGAACACGGAAAAACGAAACTCGATTTTGACTGTTTCATGGCTAGAGTTGCAATTTCCCTTTTCGCCTAGTATGGAAATATATAATGGGCGCAGTGCGATAGCAACACAGTTGTAAAATTACTACTTATTTGTCAAATGTTTCTGTTACCGCATTTCATCTTAACTCCTCGCTCACTGCAATTAAAATATTTTCCGGATTATCCAAAAACAATAGGTGGAAAGATTATTTGGAAGAATTTAAAATTAAATAAATATTAAAAACAGCTTGAAAAACAATTGATTGGGCGCGAATTGATGCAATTTCCTCGAGCGGGAATTTAATAGAAATCTGTTATGATTTCATGAACATGCAAAGGCAAAACACAACATATGAAACCCGTTGATTTGTCTTTACTGAAACATGTTAAAATACACTTTTATAAAAAACACTTTTAAATGACAAACGGAGGAGGGATTCAATGTAGCTGACGTGAAGAATCTCGTAATTACTGTCGTAAAAGTTGCCATAACATGTTTTATTTCTGTTCTGTAATAGATATGGAAAAAACACAGTAAAACAAATACATTTAAGTCACTCTTACTTATCCAATAACTTTGATATTATTAGCATATTTTAATTACGCTGTTTCCCATTGTATCACGGAATTTCTAACTTAACAACAAACTAAAGATTTTTGAAATAAACTATATGTAAACGGTTAAAAAGCCTAAAATTATACATAATGAATAATGTTGGACTTAGCGCTCTTAAAGTACTCTTAAGACGTTATATTTTTGTTTAGTATCACAAGTTTTACTATTATACAAAATTTAAAATTAAATATGAGCAAATGAACACCCAGTCTGATCTGAAAGACTCCTTAAACCACAGAACTCACAATAAAAAAGAACAACATCAAAAACAAAATACCCACGACACCTAATTAGTTGACCGAAACAATCCACAACAAAGGGATAGTGACCAAGCTGGAATTTCCTCCAAACCGAAATAAACTTGTCTCTTTTAAATGCATTCATTTATTCATAATATAATGAAGACACGACTTGAAGGCTATACTGGATACTTATCAAGATGAAATGGTCAAATGGAAAATTCAATAATTAAGTACATTAACATGCTTGATACAACAAGTAAATTAGTCATACCTATTTACCTTATATATAAGTACCTTAACTTCTTCGTTTCAATAACGAATAATTATTATAACTTAATTAAAAAAATGATTGTAATGCCTATGTATTCGTGCACTTAAACAAATTAAAAAGGATACCAAAAAGAATAAAATTTCTCGCTATCATATATTTAGTACAATATAATATTATTAGTATTCGAATCTAGTTTTTAGCTATTATCTACATTCCTGCTTATGCAAACTCTAAATTACCGAGCTATATCAGACATGCATTACAAACTAGTACAATATATCCAGATCTGATTATTTTCGTAAGCAATTGATTCTAGAATTGAAACATCTTTGGCCTAAATCCAGACAGTATGGATATACTTGTAAATCATAATAACATTTGATTATTACTACAGAAATATTAGCCTTGTGGTAGTTTTACTGTATCTTTGGAAGAATATTAAGCGATGTGACTTGAACAGCACTTATTTTACATTGTTTCCCGCTAAATGTTAAAGGAGTACCATACTTATTAAGTAATTTTGAAACAGAAGTCAACGATTCATTGCTTATCTCAGCTTTGTAGCTCGTATAATGAGACAGGCCTGCTACGTGTAAACACGGGAAGGCACAAGAAGATAATGCTCGGTTCGCAAAATGCAAATGCTTTTGCGATGTTTGCACGCTTTCAGGAACAATAAAACTAGGCTCACAGTACCACACTGGCAAGTTCATAAGCACTTTAAATTATCTTTCCGCAGTAACTGTGTGAACTGCATGTTGAAACCTATTATAATTAATACGTATAAATTACGAATATAGCTCCTCTAGCATTGATTCTTTAAATAAGGCTTTTTACCATCGGCATGCGATTTTTTATGGGCCCTTACATAGTAGATATAAGTTTGATAGTATGGCTCACTTTCACAAACAGTCCCTTAAATATATTTGAAGTAGTTCCTTAGGAAATGGTCAGCGCGCTCTTTTATCAAAATTCAGGTTCTATACAGAATTCTAGAGCCAAGAAAATATCAATATCTATCACTAGCAAACATTTCTCAACGAAATCTCAGCAATTGAAAAGTTCCAGAACCTTTTTGTCACATCTTAGTGAAAGTTTGCCATATGTGAATGTGCCATGAATAGGCAATTTCAGACATTTCCGATCACGCGCATTTCTTTGGGTTTCCGCCAAATATCAGCGCCTATAACTTTTGTTTCATAATGTTCTCAGTTTTTCGAGTTGTGAGTCCGAATTTTATGCATACGAGCTTTTAAACTACTTCGGAATGTCTTTACAATGAGCTAAATTTCTTGATTTACTTTTATTGTCACTCGTAACAATTATTTTTAAGTTGCATTATGTGTCCTATATAAAACAAGAAAATGGCCATCTCTGTAGTTGGTAGTTTCAGACAACCCAAAAAGCTTCCGACGTGGTTGATGGACAAGTGTACCTGGGACAGAATGATAAATGTCATCCGAAGCACGGAAGTGATAGATTGTAAATGGCAGTATGTCACCCATCTAGTTTTAGACAGTGAACACTGCTTAACCTAATCGATCTATCAATCGCGAACGGAGAAGCTACGATACGATTGCTTTATTTATAACTCATGCAGGCTTTATTTATATCTTATACAAGGGTAATTTGCATTTTATACGGGCTGAATAATTACTACGAGTTGTTATCAGCAAAAAAATACGTTCAAACGAAAACCAATTTAATTCTAAGTCCTTGTAGCCTCCAACTTAAATTAAATTTCACGATGAAGTGCCAGTCTCAAATACGGATCACTAGGTTTAATTTAATTGTAACTTCTTTTACTTATTCACTGTTACTAAGGTCTTGAGATATAAAGAATTATAGAATATACTAACAATTATAATAATGTCAACGCACAGCATAGTCATCTATACCGCACTCACGTTTTTAACAAATGCCCTACCACCATCTTTGTTTCCATGAATAATAAAAAATATCAAACTTTATTCCTTGAGCTCATACATATATCCATGGCTCCTTTAAAATAATAGTAATCACTGCAATATTTTCTCAATTTTATTTCAACTGTCTTTATCATTGTCGTATTGGAATAAAACATCACAATAAAATATGTACGATCATATCATTTTTCGATTTGTTGCGCTGTGGGACGCCTCGGCACTCTTTGGTGGTTCCATTTATTGGTCCATCGCCCAAATAAACACGTATGCAATTTTATTCAGCCGATTGTAAAGTAGCATTTTACGAGACATGTTCCGAAAACAATACAATCTGAATGAGGCAGGATTCAAGGAAATCTTGAATTTAAAGTTATGTTCATTTGACAACAAAAACTTCAAGTATTTTTCATACCTTGATTACGAAGAAAAAATATTCTTATTGAATTTTAATCTAAAATTTCATTCACGATATATCGAGAATAAGGCTAATAAAGTTCTGTCAAAAGTGAAAGCATTCAAGGGAAGTATTACGATCGAAATGCATATTTTTTGTGAGAATAATAGCTCCGGTCATGAATGATGCTGTACTTTCAAAGTTTGGACGTATGAGGTACGTTGATTGATGGACTTGCCCGTTGTTTAAACTTGTCTAGCAGACTAAAATATTCGTTCCCTACATGCCTTGAATACATTTAAAAACTATTGACTTAATCTTTTATTTCAACATTCAACTTAATCCGGAGAGGACAGGACTATGCGTTAGTTAGGTTTGTTATTTCAATAAATTATGCACGCATTTTTATTTTATCATTGAATATGTTCCCAAGGATAATATATGCTGTCGCTACATTGTACCCATAAATTGATACATCTGCCTGAACGTTTTAACGTTATTTTTCCTATTTTCTGTCAATTCTATAAACGCAGTCGTAAGCCCTATCGTTGCTTTCTATGTTCGACCTGTTCCGTAGTTTTGTCTACGTATACCGTAGTATATTTATACCTTTATCTCCTGCTCAACTGGCTTATTTTTTCTTATTTCAATTAAGCTGCATTTTACAGTCTGTTTTTGTGAAAAACCTTATTTTGATACACAAACAGCAAATAAAAGAGCAACTTTATTATCTTTTGTTTTTAACGGGTGCGCCGATTATAGACCCCCCGGGGCGAAAATGAACCAATTCGGCCCTGACTTGCATCCGCGCGTTGAGTACAGGAATCCTATCATTAATGAATGAATCTAAACGCCGTAGTTTAGCAAGTTCTTATTGGGTGTCACAGTGGCGCATGTGGTCCAATTTGGTTAGTACTCGTGTTGCACAATATGAGTTCACAGTGCCTCGGCTCAGGTGAGTTAAGTTTTGTAAATGGTGGAAAGGTTTTGTATGTAGATTTTATACCTTACCATGAAGACAGTGATTACTATTCGTCATTATATTAAGGGAATTGTCAGGTACTTGGTATCAGTGTATCGTAAAGGTAACTATTCGACTCTATTCGAGAGATATCACGAATCACGAATTTAAGATTTCTGTAAGGGATAAATGCTAACACGTCGCTGACCGCGGGTCACAATGGTACGCGATATTTGATAATTAATTATCAATTATCACTTATTATCGAAATATATATAACATGTTAATATATAGGTATATACTTGAAAAACTATTCAGTAGCGGCGTAATTGTCAACTACGCTACCCTTACATATTTGCTCTCACATTTCAATTTCTCTTGCTGAAGGAAAGGCCTGTGTTTCTGCAACGGAAACAAAATAAAACTATTTATATCATTATATATATTATGTTAATTTTTTGTTGTAAGAGTTTGTAATATATTAATAAAATATATATATTTTAAATTTCGGACACTATCATTGTTATGACTAATATTTTGGAAGCTATCATAGCAATAACACACATTAGGTAATATATATATACTTTGAAATATTGAGAGTAATAAAATTCAAACAAAATTAAATAATTCCTTCAAAAGAAACATTAACTCAAAATAATTCAATTAAACCCGGCTTGCTAAAAGCCGGGTTTAATTGAAATCTTGTAGAAATCAAGGATACTGAATTTAAAAATAAATTTTTGTTGTGTATTGCCTACCTAAGTAAGCATTTAGTAATCATAAACAACTTTATTCAACAAAAAATAATTTGACCTATGTACCAATTACCCATACAGCAATTGATTCCGGTAAAAAAAAACACTGCGAAGGATTCTCCCCGTAAATCGCATGATTTACTGAAGTCATATCGGATGCAAGGGGAAAGTGTGTTGTAGCTCAGTGGAACAGTGCCACATTTTTCATCTTCGCCTCCAGCCGACAACGGGCGGGGAACAGCTGGAATAACCCCTGAAACACAAAATTCACGCGCAATTGATTGTGCTATCTCGATTAAATTGCTTGAAGCTGTCATTCTGATCTCTATTAGTTTACTGTGAGCGCACTGACCCAGATGCATGCGTTACTGTACATCCCGTTTCAATTCAGTCCCCTGTCGGCTGTAATATGAGTTCGCATCACTTGTGCAACGCAAATTCTATGGGAGGACTTTGCTAGATTTTTTGCATAACCGATTTTGACATATCGGGGAAGTTATTTTGAAGTGTCTTCTCTTTTTAAAGTTGTATGACCTTTTAGAGCTCACATGGTTTCGTGAGCGACTACAAAAATAACATAACCAGATAACTGATTAGACTAAAAGTATATCATTTGTATTTCCTTAGCAAAGTTGTACGTTATTAATTAGTCTGAGGTAGGTATGTGCTAGGCTAGATTGGGCTGTGTGATACGAATCACCGTTGGCAAATTTACATATATCCTATCTCTGTGTTCTATTTCTTGACTCAACTGCTAACTTGTCGGATATTTACTTCGGATAATGTGGTGCCCGCTGCTAGAATTTACACGTGAGTTGCATCTCTAAATGCAATCAATAGGAAATTTCGCTTCCACTGAACGAACGAGCTAGATAAGTTTTGCGCAGGAAAGCCCTCGATTTTTCGTTTTGGTTTCGATATTCGCCGATTTATCTCCGACTTTGTGTTAATTGTGCCTTAAACTACATAGCTTAAAATTCAATTTATTAGAAAACTAAAGTTTCACTTAGTGTTTGATAGGAGGATAGGAGGATAGGAGTTGTACAAAGTTTGTGCACCATAATTATTTCTGCTGTCAAGCAGTAAAGCATAAGCATTACTGTGTTCCGGTTTGAAAGATTTGGTTTCCGGCGAAATTACAGGAACATGAGACATTCCATCTTTACGTCTCAAGTTATAGGCGCAACAGATTGCGACTTGGGTATTCTCAAAACGAAGTAGGGGAAGATCCAAGTCATATCTATTGTTTTGGGCAGGGGCCCGCGCATAAACTCCGGTGGGCAATCTACTCATTTTGCTAATACCAAAAATAGTTTTTTTACCCCGTTGATTTAAAATGTGTAAACCGGCAACTTGTATGACACTGATTCCATCGAGATGGTTTTAAACCGAGTTCTAGGTACTAGTAAATAGTAGTCTAGGAATAGTGGTACTTAACTACTTAAAAGTACTTGAACTTATATTTTTATTTACCTTTACCTACTGTGACTTAATTCCAGGCCATTTCTTCCTGAATTCTATGAAAAACATTTAGACATTGGCCTTCGATTGGAACTGTTCGTCTGATTGATTTAAGATTACCGCTAGAGAACAATAGAGCACTTAATTCGAGCACCATTCGAGAAGTCGTAAAGTTTATCACTTCTATGACGGTCTGCCATATGGACCATAAACCCACGTAATTAGGCGAACGAGATAGTAAACTATAGTATGTCTTAGTCTAGCTAAACTGTTTTACGCAAAAGAAACGAAACTTAAAGTATACTTATTGAAGTTCATGTGGAAATCAAGACAGATTTCCAACATCATATAGAGTCAATTATAAAGCTCAGTTTTCTTTACAATGTTCCGTTTAGTTCATTTGAAAGTTATTTAAACTTCCCTTCCCGCAGAATAGTTGGCATTTAATTAGCGGCCTTAGCCTTTGAATAATATACACAGAACTTTAAAAAAGAAATCAAATAAAAACTAGTTTGCGACAAGACTAGAAACGAAAAAGGAGTGTTGATTTTGATATCTTTATTATTTCCGCTGTCGAAAATGATTGGAATTCTCCTGAAACTCAGCTATTATAGAGTCCAGCTGAAAAGAACGTATTCGGTTGGCTCGCTATTAATTTGAATTCATAATCCCTTTAAATTGTAAAAGATCCCAAAATAAAGGAAGTCTTATTGAGACCAAAATCACTCCAGTTGAATAAGAACCCTCGTTTGCGGGAAGCAATGAATTAGATAACTGATCAAAGGATCTACCGGAAAACTAATTCATTTTCACAGGGTGTAAATCAAAAGGTTCTTTCGCATCACAGTTGATTTCCAAGAGGTTCTATTTCCAATCCAATATACAAACAAAAAAAAATGCTTTAAAATATTGATGCGAATTCATTTTTGCCATATCAAATTGAAACTAAACGCCTAATTCAGTTATACACTCTTTCGCCTTCATGTTAGTTGCATTCACACCTTATACGAAAAGATGCCGTTACACAAGGACAGTGAAGTAATAATAATAATAATAATAATAAAACATTATTGGGAACAATGAAAAAACACGTTAAAAATAGTAACACGATGGTAACTGCAATAGTTATAAAAAAAAACTGTGGCGCAGTCACCAACGCCCACCTTTTACAATTGAGCCTTACCAGAATAACTTCTTTTTAAATCTGTAATCAGAACGCATATACTGGACGGATAAAATAATTATAATTAGCCAAAAACATTCTTATACATATCAAGTGTCAGTTAGTTTCAAATGTTGCAACAAATCCCATTCACATGATAACCGTCTCGAGCATTTTTATTCATATATAAATATATATATATTTATATTAAATTTTTTCATCCACTCATAAACCCTGATCTAAGCAACCAGCCGATTGAATTATTTTAAAAACTTATCTCCTAGTTTTAGACGATTGACAAATGTCGAGGGAGTTTTCATTGGGCATATATTCATACTTGGAGAAAAGTGCCGATTTGTCCTAGACCATTTAGAGAAAGGCGCTCGCTTCGCTCGCTCGCTCAATAAGTAGGTGTAAACGCGGCAGCTACAAAAAAACAACGTTAATCAAATATATTATTATCTCTAATATCGGAGCTGTAAGGAATATGCCATGTAAATATATAATAAAATCATTCATCGAATCAACACACACAAACGTCCCTTTAGGAAAAAGTACTAGAAGCAATAAGTTACGTGAATAAAATGTCCACGAAAGAGTTATTATGCATGTAAAAGTGACAGTTATGGGCGCATAAAAAAGAAATTCAATTAATAATGGGGATTAATAGTGTGTTGATGCTTAGCGAGCACATTAAAAGTTATAAATGAACTATTAATTGGACGGTAAAGAAAACTCGTTATGATTTAAATCGTTTTGAAGAAAAGTGAATTAAGATAGGTGTTAGTGAAATAATATTTCTAATTATTATTTCTAAGCACCATTACAAATATTTTGTCGAACACAATAACATGCTACAATCATTTTATATTTCAAATTCAATTTTATATTCTAAAGATATTACAGTATTTTGTATTCTTCGATTGAATTCATAATAAAACGTGGACAAAGAAATGTGAAAACAGAGAAAGATAAAACACCAATAATTAACACTTCATTCTTTTCCCACTCGTTTATCTTCATCAAGGGTATCAAGTCATTACCGGACATTAAATTATAAATGCCATTTACAAAAAAAGTTACGTGAAAAATGTCCCGCCGATTTTTAACAGGGGCCAGTAGCAAAGTAAGGCGCAATTTTAAGTGCTTTAACGCTCATAAAAAGGCCTTAAACTGTCCCAAGATTCATAATCTAGAATCTTGTATAAGGCCAAAAATTACACAATAGTTTCCATTTTGGGGACTTGGTACATATTTCATGTTGCGTCATGGTTTAAAATATATTTGTTAAATTATACGGGTTGAATCTTGTTTATTGTTATATTTCTTTATTGTTTATGTAACACTATCAACATTTCACGCGTTTATAATATGTATTTATTAACAAGAATAATATATTAACAATTCTATTTTGATAGTAATTAAATATCTTTTATAAATATCAGAAATTAGAAGAACACAAAGCATAAATAATTTGAACGTATTAGTGTTAATTTAACTATTTTTCGACAAAAGTTTGCCATAAAAGCAAACCTATAACTTTAGATATCGCTACACACCTCTAGGCAACCACATCTCGTCGTAATTCAAATGTTTTAATAATACATAGCATGCCGCATTTATTACAAATCCTTTTTATCATGTGAAATTCATAACGACACTTTCACACATCCATTACTAAATGTTTTATTGAAACGATACATTTTCCACGATCAAAAGATGAATGTAATACAAATTTTCATTTCAATTTCAATTTGTTTATTGGAGTTTACTCCTTAATAATTGATTCCGTTTAAAGCCCCCGGTACAAAAATTCGGTCGGAAGTAATATGGAGGGTTAACTAAAAGCGATATGACAAAATGTAATCGCACTAAACTCTTGTCGGGCGTCGGAACTGACGCGCAAATTAGTCTTATATATATATATATATATATATATATATATTACTCTTAGTTTCAGTACCACAGCATGAAATCACGCCAAGTATATAACATACAACAGTAAGTACTTAACTTACAACACAAACAACAAGTAATAAACAAATGAAGTTGATGAGTTTCAGAAATATCATCTAAGTACATAAAAATGAATGAATACCTAGATCTAATCTATTTTACCTAATACCTTTTTTATGTGATACAGTTTCGGAACGAGCCGACGGTCCACCTGGTGTTAAGTGGTAACCTCGGCCCACAACACCCGAAGCAACTTTGGTCCTCCCTTACTAGGTACGACGTGACCCAAGTCGCATCGTATGCGCCCGTAACTCTGAGACGTTTAGGTAGAATGTCTCATGTGCCTGTAATTTCACCGGCGACGACACCTTTCAAACCGGAACGCAATAACGCAAATGCGTTACTGCTTGGCGGCAGAAATAGGCATGGTGGTAGTACTTACCCGGACGAACTTGGTGAGTTCTACTGCTCTTAAAAGCTTAATTATGCTTATTTTTATTATATATAAAATATATATAAAAAAAAATTTTTTTTACACCTTAACAGTTGTAATAATAAAAACGAGAATCAGTAAAAGTAGACCTTGAAATCACAAATCGCCAAGAAGTGTAACATCAGAGGCTTGAAAGTGTGTCGCACCCTTGTCAGGATATATAACAAGTTCGCTTTACGAGCTTGTTTATCAGAATTCCTATTCCGAGCCCTCTGCTTATAGTAAAGATGGAATTACACCCCCCCATCAGAGGTCAACGGCCTCTCAAAATTGGAAGCCGTATTATGATACTTTGTCATCCAGGTGACATACTGTAACCACTATAAATAACAAATATTTATACAAAATTAAAAAATATTATTTCTCAGCTTATTTGCTTTCACCACAGCGTATTTGCTTTTGCTAACCCTCACCCTTTCACTTATTAACCGTATGCAGATATAAAGGTGAATTTTGTTTAATCTTGTTTAATTTTGTTTAATGTTTAATACAAACACTTAAATTGAAATGTCTGCTTGTAATGTTTAAATAACATAAATGATAACAAGACACAGATAGCTGATGTTAGAAGAAGTAACTTGTGCTACTTTAATTAAGGTTAATACCGAATTTAATAAAAATTACTTCACATGTAGCTATAACCTACTCTTTATTAATGTGTGACTAACACATTGAATTCAACGCGGGCGAAGCCAAGGGCAAAGCTAGTATAAAAATAAAATATAAATCGTCGCCGATGGTTATAGGCGCTTGTAATCTACTGTTGGTCGTGTAACTAGCTCTCTCAAACCTGTGTGGTTAAATTAAGTAAAGTGCGCCTCGAAGAGGCTCCTATCTTGCACTAGACACGTCTTCGAATTTTAAGTTGTCTTGGTCAAAATTCGCCTTTTTGATAATGTGGTACTGCGCACATAGAATTCAAACTAAGAGTATATTACAAAATAACTTTGTCACAAGGTTGCCTGAAAGAGATTGCCTTAAGAAATGAGGCCGCCCATTGTGCGTCACATTGTATTTTTATTTCGTCTTTTATATCTATGTTTCTGTGGTGTCCATACAATAGAGAGTTTCCTATCTATCTCCTCACGTCTACATCGTGTTATACGATAAATCGTACACCAAAGCAAACATCCCTATCTAATCCGCCACAGATCTCACCAACTCGAAATCAACAATCTTTCAGTTTCCGAGCCATTACGCAGACCATAAATGTAACTTATTATCGCATTATTAAATTGTTGTGACATATATTACGCTGAAACGCCAAGTCGGATAAAAAAATATTGCTATTTTTATAGTCTTGCCTAAAAAGGAGAGTCATGTCCTTCGGATTACTTCTCCGTTCCGTTAACGTGAGGTTATTTATTCCTCCATCGTCTATCGCCTGGACTTGTTGGTAATTTCTTTTGTATGAGATTTTGTCCTGTCTATTGGTTTATTGAGGATATATTACTAAAATAATGTGTCAGCTCAGTTATTTGTGGGAAGAAAGGCGATGAAATGTCCCAGGCTTTTGCAAGATGTAAAAAGTAGCATTTCTATCCATCAGTTTTTTTACTTTGACTTTGACATCTTCTAAACGCCCGAACCGATTACGATAAGAAAATAAAGCAATAATGTACAATTGAATGTGTAGCGGCAATGTGTGTGAAATATAATATGTACCTATTAGATTGTGGCCTATGAAGTGAAAGTTGAAACATATCCATTCCTAAACGAGATATTAAGGCTCATGAGCTAACACGTGGTAGATAAACGATGCTTGTTTCACCCACAGACCTAACTTTTCATCACAGACTCAAGGAAAGAGATTAAAAAACATTGGACTGAAGTAATTGATTGAATCATTAATTAGACATTTACTTTCATAAGATTGAAAATTCGATTTCCAAAGGGACTAGAGGTACTCATAACATAAGAAGTCTTTCTTCGCTAAGCCTATTATATTAAAATATTCACAATTATTGACGAAGAAAAAGTAAACAAAGACTGAATGAAATTAAAAGTGACAATAACACATGAGCATATTTTTATATATTAATGGTAAATGGTAAATGGTTTATGGAAAATCTTAATTGACGTTTTAATTTATCAAAGCCAAAGATAACGACGAAAATAATCGAAGTAGAATGAATAAGATGGTAGAACAAGCCAAGTTTTAGTTTAAAATTTATAGTAAAATTGTGTAATATCACAATTAGAAAACAGCCACGCCATACTTGTTTCGTTATTGAAATAACTGGTTTCGTAATTCGTACAACCAATAAATAAAGTATTTACGCCTTCGAATTCGGTTACACGTCAAATATGGAAGCGCAAATAGCATGGCTGCGGGCAGATGTGTGTTTACGACGCACGAAACAACTTAATAACGACCATTTCGACAAAATCATTTAATTCCTCCTCATTTAATTCCACCTTATTTAAATTCTACCGACTTAATCACATCCTAAGCTCATAAGTAATGTTCGTGGTTTCGCAGGTTACATCTTCGTGAGTCGGAAGGGCCGCTGTGAGACTTTACATTTCTACACTAATAATATTATCTGTTTGTAATATCAAAATAACTGCTTTTTACTAAATTTATATTATATTAAAGTATATACAGCATTTATAACAAAAAGTTAATAAATATTTTTATGCCCGTCTGTCTGTTTATTCCTACTAATCTCCGAAACGGCTGGACCGATTTTGACGGGACTTTTACCGACAGATAGCTGATATCTATAAGTAGTAACTTAAGCTACTTTTCCGAGGAGTAAAGTCGAGGGCAACAGCTGGTAAAGAGATAGAGTTTGTGAGTTATGAATCCAGTTCTTAAAATTCTTACACTAATAGTAAGCTACCAGACATTATCCTTACGGGCTATAATCAATTCTGACATATATAAGTACCAGCTGAAAATACCTTACGGGTGAAGCCGGGACGGGCCGCTAGTCATTTATATTCCGCTCAACTTTTTTATCGAAACGGACGAGAAAACCTTTAAATCCCAGGAAGTATTTCAATCTTCTGTTTAATTTAACGCGAATTTCTAGATTTAGTTGAAATGTTACCTCTTGCATCAGGCCGGGAATAGGGTCCATTTTATTAGTGATTTGCTCTGAAATGTCACACACGCTTGGTAGTATTGAAATGGATTTAGGTCATTTTTAGGATGTAATTTAAACCCATCCCAATCGTTTCCAGGCTTTGCATGGTTGGTAATGGCATTAAATATGACCCTTGATATAATTTGATGATTTAAGGTCTTAGAAGTCTTCAATTTGGCAAAATAAAATCTTTTGATAGTATAACCATGAAGGTATTATTGCTCCGTTTTCCTCTGCACCTCTCTTAAACCCTATGGACATAAATTTCAAAATATCTACCGATTTTTAACAAAAATCACTATATGAAATTACTTAAAATTGCAGAATTCCAGTTCGTAACAGCTGATTTGTAGGTATACCTACTCTCTATTCAGTCAATATAATAAATTATTAAACCAGACGAAATGGAAGGGTTGAGACTTATAGGTATAAAATATACAGTCCCAGAAACACATTTCATCTAATACGTACTAGCTTGCGAAGATTTAGTACATTTTACTTTCGGACACTGACTCGAGAGTTTGAAGAGATAGATTTATGTTGGCGACGCCGGACACGGACTCTCCAATATTTCTATCAGCGGCACGGCACATCTATAATATGTGAGGTAATATCTCACACGTTTGTCACTATCGACAGGCCCGCCAATATCGATGGCACTTAATGCGCCATATCTCACTTAGCTAATAAACTGAGTGAGCCTGCCATTCACGGTGTCTAGTGAGTCAAATAGTGTGGTAGAGCCGATCCACGAACGGACATGAGGACACGTAGGCGCGCGTACGGTGTGCGGTGATGCGTGCGGCGCACGATGCGCGGGCGCATTGATGGAAGAGTCATGGTCGTCGGGCGGCGCGCCGCTGCTCCGCACGAGGTCGCTGCCGCTGGTGCTGGACGCCCCCAGCGGAACTGCCCCCACGCGCCAGGCGAAGCTAGACCCGCGACAGCTGTTGACCCTCACGCGCCACTACTACCCGGAGGGAGGCTGGGGATGGGGAGTGGCGGTGGCCGCTACCCTCGTTCAGATGCTAGCCCATGGGTTGCACCTGGCCAGTGCTGTTCTCGCCGTCGAAGCTGGCAGGCGGTTCGGTCCAGAAGTCCGAATGCAAGCAGGTAAGCCCAAGATACAGGTCCATTCAAATTGAAAAATCCTTAGTACGGGTTCACTGTTGATACAGCGCCTACATGTGCCATCCGAAACGCGACCCTCGCCAGGTATTTCTGTGGTCAGGTCTTGACCCTCAGATGATATTCTATTATTGATCTGTAGATTGGCAGCGTGCGCCATCCAGGTTCAATTTCTAGCTCAGGGACTGCAAGACCAATGGCTTCAATTTTTGTAGGTACAGTTTTTTTTTATGATGGTCGCATTTGCAAACTTCTGACAGGCAGATATCACGACCATAAATGATCGCAGCATTAGCAGTCGATTGAAACATCTATGTTACCTTGTCATAATTCAAAATCCAACATCAATAAATAATCATTAAATATGAAACTGGATCAGAAAATCCTTTCAACGATGAATGGGAGCCATTAGAAATATTAGTGGACTCGACCCATTGATCACATTTTTACTTCTGTTGTACTTTGTAAGTGCTGGTCCTATCGCAAATATTTTTAGTACCTAATTTACAATGCAAACTCACATTTGCAAAGTTAATTTCAGCAATTTCATACGAATCACAATCGTCCCAGGCGATAAAATTCTATAACAAAGAAATCCTTTGTTAAAATTCCCCGAACTTTCCCAAGCAATCTTAACACCTAGAGTTACAAGTTCAATTTTTCCTACTTTTATTAAGAAGTTTTCGATAGAGATATCCAACTCCATATAACGTCACGTAACATTATGCGTCTGAAAAGTTTGGTGGACGGAAAACAAATCGGACTTTGTCCTGACAGGGTCGGTATACAAAGAATAACTGTACCCTATTTATTTTAGGTAAGAAATAGAAACTTTGCATACGAACCCGACAGTTTTATAAGCTGGTGCTAGTTCTATAGGATACGCTGTCCGTTGTCGTAATCGGTAATTAAAAAAAGGATCCAGTTTTAAGCCAATCAATAACAGGGATTCTGATTTAAGCATCTTGAAAGGTTACCTACTTACGTTCACATTATTTCTATCTATGTAATTCGATTTCGTTCAATCAAACGCTGCTAAATCAAAATCAAATAAAATATAATCAAATAAAATCAAATCTGCTATCTGCTTTACAGAAGTATAAACAGTGACCACGTTTACACATTCATAATAACATTCCTTCTGTAAAGGTTAACGAGTCTAGGACATTTTACTCACTAGTTCCTAAGAGTAAATTGCTTGCAGTACTGATTTCCTTAAGTTCAACGAACTGTTTATGATTCTTTTATAAATTCAAGTATTGTCTTCAGTACCATATCTACGGCATGAATCAGATGCCTCGAAAACTTTGAGAACACATGGTTGTTTGGACAAATGAGAGCATTTTTCACAAGTAACAACCGGCTTTGTTATTGTCGAATTCATTCCATATGGCGTACATATAAAATTCCGGCACGTATTGCAAATAAGAAAAAAAAATTCAAATATTTGTTTATCTGTGCAGTAATTTTTTGCATAAATTAAACACCGGCAAGTTTTGCAACCACTCAAAGTTTTTTAAAAAAGATATTACTTCGCCAGATGTTCCATATTAGTGCTGTCAATTATTTTGCAAGTTTCATTCAATCTATTCAAATCATTCAACATTAGTTTACATACAAGAACCGAGACCGGCTCAAACGATTTTAATAATGTAAAGAGCAACATCAGCGCCAGTAAACCTCAGAACACAACAACGATAATTTCGGATAAAAAAACTTCTGCTTTAAGTAGGTATGTAGTATTACACAGGTGATGACGATTGGAAAAATGATAACATTGATTCAGAGCTAACATGTGTTATATTTAATGATTAACTCTAACCTGGAATATTTAATGTCAGTTAAATAGATTATATATGTCGCTATAATTACACCACTGGATAAAACCAATAGTTGTATGATAAGTATTAGAAAAAGAATTCATAGCTATTTCTTGCGTCTGAGCTACGTAATGTTTTTATCCTTAAGTAGGTATTTCTATTAGTATCCCTAAATTATGATCTAAAATAAAGGTCCACAACCCAGGTGGTTAGATCATAAATATACCTCAACTTGCTGACGAGTTGAGAATCGACATAAAATTATTTTATGAATGAGAATCATTCCAAACGATGTCGATATAACCTGCCAAACGGGTAGCTAATAATTAATTTTCAACTACCCAATCGACTTGCTGACTACATACTAACCTACTGAATAATGTTAGAAATGGGATGCATACAATTTATTGAGATTTAGAAACGCAAACCCAGGTGGTTTTCCTAATTGACTATACAGCTGATTGCGTTCACTTAATTTAATGAACGTCTCTTTTAATCTTATTGGCTTTTAGCAAGATAACTAGAGCTACACAAAATAGGTTATACTTTGTTTACTGTTTCCAGACGCCTGATACAACGAGCATAAATAATAAAGAAAAGAAGAGAATATTCTAAAGTAAAATTTATAATTCTTTTGATTTAAGTTGCCAAAATATTAAGTATAAAAATTCATTAAAATAAATCACTTTATGCTTTAAATTAAAGACCCCTTCATGTTTCTCTACCGGTCTGTTTGCATAAGCTAATCTGAGAAACTACTATAGGGATTTTGATGAAGTTTTCACTCATAGATAGATTGATTTACGAGGAAGCATTTCGTTTATAATTTAAGAGTTGTCCAGACATAAATACTTAATGCCCCTGTCAATATATATTATAAAAGAAGAAGTGCCGACAGTTTGCCTGACAGACAACAAGATTGTTTTGTTAGATAAATAATTCAAACAGAAAATTGTTTTACTCATTCATAAGCGTCAGATGGAGACATAATGAGCCAACTGAAAGTACTTTCTACCTAATTATTTAGTGTTAATGATGAAATATATTATAACTGTGCAGCTACTACTGTTTTCGTTTCATGCTGTATTATACAAACATATAACAACATATAACGTTATTTCTTTAAAATACTTTGTAGAAAACACCAATGATAGAGAATTTAATCAGTATAATATTTAGCAATTAGTTCGTAGTCGAAAGTGGACGTTAGCGGTATAAACGGAAGTGACCGGGTGGAATGCTGTTTTAAAAATCATTTGCAGTATGCTGAAAATTAAAATAAAAACGTTAATTGTGAATACCGCTTTTATTACACAGACCTTTCAAGATACTTAGCCATCGCTTAAATGCGTCAAGATTCTTTAATTACAAGCGCAAATCCACATATTCGTGTGCATACCGTGCACAAGGCTTCTTAGGCCGTTGACGATCATCAACATGTCAAATTACAGTCTACAATTAATGCGTAAGTTGATTTTCAATTATCATGAAAGTTACGTTTATTTTATTGTGTATAAATAAATAAATAAATCGACTGTAGCAATTAACATAGTCGTTTGTGAAAAATCGATACTTTAGGGTACAGCCGTTCAAAGTTTAAAATATGAATAAAGTGAACTGAACACATTACTTTTTCCACTTAGAAAAACAGAGATGGTTGATTTTAGAGATTTAATATATTACGGGGGCATTTATAATTTTATTCTAAGGCCTTTTATGCAATAAGATGAAAAACGCAAAAATGTGCGTCCGACAATGTTAATTGCTACAGTCGAAATATTGTTGGTCATTTCACACAGCGCCATCTAGCCCCAAAGTAAGCAAAGTAAATAGATTTTATCACGGGAACTATACAACTGATATAATACTTAAATGCTTTTTTTCGTAAATATATACATATAATACATATCAACACCCAGACTTAGAACAAACACCTATGTTCGTTACTAAAATGTTTTTCCACAGCGCAGAAGGCAGGGTTTCAACCAACCGAGCTATGATGAATAGAGCCAGTATGAATAGAGCCTATTGTTTATCGGACCTCTTGCAGAAAATAGATGAGGCTACAGTATAAATCTAAGCAGTATATTTGCTAGGAGAGTGGCACGGCGTGCGAATGATCTACCGACATGCTCCGGTTGACGCCCTCACGTCAATCATTCCCAATCGTTTATTAGGATCAAAACGAGACAGCGATACCAGGGCCGGCTCAAGGGAATAAAGAGTTAAGTCCGCTGTGCCATCGCGTATGAACTTTAGTTTCTTAAATATATGAACTCTAGAATCTAAAGTCTAGCTAGCTAAATAGATAGCTAATAAAATGGTTGGGTTGACTTATAATAATAAATACATTACATATATATTAAAACCAAGACACAGAACAAAGTTTTATGTTCGTCACACAAATGTTTGTCCTGGGTGGGAATCGAACCCACAACCTACAGCGCAGAAGGCAGAGTTACCATCTGAGCTGTGAAACCAGTCAGAGTGAAGTTAAAAATCTAAATGTAGTCACTGGAAAGGATTAATCAGACAAATTTATCTCGACGACTTTAGGATGATCAGCATTTAAAGAACGCACGTTCTATGGTACCGGTAATGATCAGAGTAAAAATGAACCATAATTGTTTTATCAGTGGTGGTGCCAGCCGATCCACAGATAGCAGCGAACTCGAAGAATCAAGGTACCGTTACACAAGCAAACCCCGCCCAGGGCACAGCGCTGACGGGCGGCCGATTGGGGCCCTGATACGTGCACGCCCGACCTCATCGCACATTTATCATCTCAAAGGATGTTTAATATGTTTCGGTTCGGTGACAGCAACGCGATAACGACAGGATGCTCACCACGCTCGCAGCGATTATTTCCACACTTTTTTGACGCGATCATTTGTAAGTCGATTTTTTGCTGAATTCAATTACGGGCGATTGGTTTTAATGAGATGATGTCAGAATGTCATCGGATTCCAGTACAACGTCTGTCGGATCCGTTAATAAATAAATATAATTATACTCATAGAAGCAAGTTCATTAACTAGTGGTCAATTCAATAGTTAAGTTTTCAGACCACTTAGCTTCCAATTTAAATGTACCTACCTATACCTGCACACTATTTTTTTCTAATTTCCAATGTTCAATCAACCATAAAAATGTTAGCAATCAGTCACTTAAAAGAGTCGGACAGTTATCGTGATAGTCATTCGGTCAGTGATTAGTATTTCAGGTAACTGTTTTGTAGTGGAACTTGATTACAATATTAACACACCCAGTTAAATACAGAAGTCCTTGAGTCAGGGCGATTGTTCCAGCCAATAAACTCCAGAAACATACTCCCGGCAAATGTCTCCAATTATTATCCTGACCAAGATCGGTAGGTACCAATAACATTACTTTAAACAGTCTATGGCTATAACAAACATTCTATTCCACGGATAATGGCTACCATATTAAAGTTGTAAGAGTTCAATGTAATAATGAAGATAATTTAAGAAATCGAGACACGTTTTCGATTTCGTTTTATTGAATGTGGGTTCACAATGTTCGTCTAAAGTGGCGATATGAGTTCATATAAAGTTTAGAGACAGACTATTCGCCACTTATTTACAAGACGATGAGGCAGCACTTCTTTATTTGGTTTCTTTGGACTGAGACACCCAATAGGAACATAATTCACCGCAGCATTCGACTCAATCTGCAAAACCAGTGATTTGTTTCGTATGTTAATTACCGAATTATATGATGGTACAGTTTTGTGGTTGAAGATAACTATTTCACAAAAGGATTACAAATTCACTTGTTGAAAACACTTTAGGTAAAGTAAAAATTATGCCTTTTAACGTTATAATATATAAAATGTATAGTTAACATGATAAATATAAATAATACATCAAAGGTTAACATAAAAATAATCTAATACAATTAAAATATTACTATTAATACAAAATGGGTAGTTTGCGCATTTGAAATAGATTTATCAGCTTTAACAATAAATAGTTTTTGAATTAGTTTTAATTAATAACTAATAATTTGTATAATAAAAAATAATACCGCGTACCGCGTAGAATTGTTAACTGTTTTTAGGAGGAATTTTTCTGTACGTTTTTCTATTTCTGTTCGTTTGTGGGTAAATCCGATACTATAACAAAAATACACTTTTGATGTATTTCTATAACATTCAATTTGCGAGAACTGTGTAACTATTTGCAACTTCGGAAGCGGGCTGAATAGACATTAAAAAATCGGAAATAAATGACCTGATGACACTGAACTATATCTGAGGTTTGAAATAAAATAATATGTTTTTTTTTACCAATTTAGCCAGTAACTTTCAAAGCTTGCACTATGGGAAAAGATAGCTTTTTCGTAGACATTCCTACTCATATATCGTGATATAAATACTACATTATTACAAGATATTCAAGGATGTATCAATTTCTTTCGTATTAGAGATATTTAGCGCTACCAAATCCTTCGGAAATCCGAAAATTCCTTAGAGAATAGCGACACCACCTAATTTCGTGGTTGATTTCACTGGCAAATTCAAATGCCAGAGCAGAGTGTGTGCGAAGTGACAGGTAAGTATGTATTTGTGATGATGTGTTTAATTGTTTTGTAGGTGTTCGCTCTGGTTCCGTTTAATGATCCTAAATGTTTTTCTTAATGAATCGAATGTATATTAGACTGATTGATTTATATAGTAGACCTATATACATAAATCAGTTTACCTTCAATGTTTGATTAGCAGTTGTTCCTGTACAATTTTGATAATCATAAGCATTATTACAGGCTGTTATAATACATATCTACAAGTATGAAATTAACGTATTGAATTACCCTCATGAGCGTGGAAATTGAACGGTATGATCCCCTAAGATTAACTACCATGGTTTCAAACTCTCATGGATTTTATTCAAGAGTTTTTAGGTGGGTAATGTTATTGCGCAATACTTAAAACGTTCTCAAAATGGCGAAGGATAATGTTGAAAAATCAGCATTTCCAATCCTGATACTGACAATTCTATGAAATCTGACATCTGTGCTAGATCACAGTTTATTCACTCTTAGGTAATAAAATTAAAATTATTTAAGCGCCATCACTGAACCAGTAGTTACCTGATTTTCTTAACTTGATAAAATTATTCTTTAAAAGCTCTTATTGCAGTCAAAACAATAAGCCCAACTAGTATTTATAGCGCAATATTTCGCCTTTTAAACCTGCTCGTAAAAAACTCGTTTAGCAAAGTTTTTTTATCTAACAAACTTTAATGGAATTGCTTTTGTTTTTGACGTTGCCGTTTTAAAACTCTACACAAACAATTCCTATTGATTTGTTTTATCGCTCTCGCAAGAAATTTGCACGAAAAATCTTGGAATTATTTTAAGCTGATCAAGAGAAAAACTTTCCCGCAGTTCATTAGTACTAAACAATCAGAAACGCAGACGTGGTCTCTCACAGATCACTCATCAATCTGCAGGGCTCCTATCTCCGTACGTAACCTGACATAGAAATGTCATCTATCTCGTCTCTACATCTACGAATTGGACTCCCATTCCGTGTGCGACATTTTTCCGAAGATCGCCCTCTGATCTAGACATAACAGCAACTTTAGATTTATTCGCCAAGTGCGACTAATAAGTGATGGCCCTTGTAGTATAAAGTCAACGAACCTCTAAAACATGACGTACGCAGGACAGTTGAAAGTTCCACAGCTTTTTACGAGAGCTTTCCATTTTCCTTGAAAACACCGTCTCATTTTTGTTCAATGAGGGCTTTATGCGGCCGTGTTTCTAAACGTGACAATCAGATGGCGCTGCGCTGTTGATGATTTCAAAGAAAATGAAATGTTTCAAAAGTGAAAAGTTCCAGCACTTACTAAACATTTCCGCATTATCATGGAACTCTAAGTACTCGTAAGAACAATGTTTACAAGCACCAGTAAAATAACTCGTAGAAATAACAAAAATATATGAAAATTGAGAACTCTAAGAACTCTTCAAAACTGACGCACACAAAATGAAAACAAAGAGGTGATTTTGTTGCAATTTGACTTCGACATTTTATTAAACTTTTTAGCACAGATTTAGAGACATCTATAGAGTATGTTAGAACTATATTTTTTTAATCGTATATGAAAAGCCCTTATTACCTTTTTATTACAAATTTATTGTATTATTACAAAAGTGTTTGTAATTTTCGTTTTTGTGCGAATACCTACTACTTGAAATTTTCAGAATATCGCATTAAATCGAACTACATTTATTAAATAACATATTGAAATAAATATTGGTGGTCATTTCACACAGCGCCATCTAACCCGAAACTAAGCATAGCTTCTACTATGGAAACCAGATGACTGAATGGCCGTACAGCTTGGTCGGTAGTAAGCCTGCCTCCTGCGCTGTAGGTCACGGGATCGATTCCCACCCAGAACAAATATTAGTGTGACGAACATAAATTTTTGTTCAATGTCTGGGAGTTAATATGTATATATATATATGTAGGTATTAAAAAAAATAGAATATAAGTAGATATTTTTACTTCAAACAGAATCTTTTCATAACACTTGTTACGGAAACGGCCGGATAACGGGATAGCTTTGTAATTTTGAAGGAGTTTTTATTTTATTTTAGCCGTATCACAGAAGACTAACAAGAATGCTGTTTATAAAAACCCTGACTATTTAATTCATTAAATCACTTAAACACGATTTGTTGTCTTATTACGTTGGCCACCGACGAAGACTTAAAAACTACTAAACCAACTTTACGACGTCTAGAAGTTGAGTTATTACCAAAAACGTTGTTTCACAGTCAAGAAGATGATAGTACATATTAGTAAGGTCGGGAGGAGACTAACTCCGTCGTCTGGAACAACAACGGACATTAAATGTTATTTAGGTTTAATGTAACTATAGCATACAACTATGGGTACATTAGAAGTTCAATTCTTTGGTTTAACGTTAACTATGGACGAAATAAGTCTCTATTCGATTTATGTTAGGCATACTTTTAATCACTTCACGTTAACTCGCATAATTTACAATTTCCATAAAATTGTTAAGTATATGTAAGTAGGCGAACAGTTAAATTATCAGTAAAAGTTTAGAATAAAGATTTTGTTTAACTTCTTACTAATAAAATGAAAATATGAAAACAGGTGCATTTTAAAGCATTCGCGAATATACTGTCACGGCAAGCTTGATGGCCGCGGCAAGTTCGCAGCGCGCCCGGGGCGACCGCGCTGCGAGCAAGTTCTCTGATTGATCGCCCAGCTGAAACCACGAAAAAGCCCTAAGGTCTGAGCTGTTACTATCAACTGAGAAAAACAAAAAACAATATATATAATAAATTATACTTACATACTAGAAAACTGCCTTTACGGAATTTCAATAGTGCCTGATTGCTTCATTAAAATTTTTACACGGTTAAGCATTATATGGACTATAAATTTATTTAATAATAGATACACTTGCTTTAAATTTTGCATTTTATTTGTTTATGTAGCGGAATATGGCTCGATCCTAAAGATTATCACTGGTATTTTAACACCAAATGTGGTAACACCTATTCCTGGCAAGTAAAAATATTTTATTCATTTAATTTCAATAGACTGTGTGTTAAATATTTTGTTGCTAAGCGCACTAGGTAATCTAGTAGGTAATCTATAAACCCGTTGTCCCCCTCTATTTATATTAAACACTGTTTTGAAAACTTATTATGATATGTGAGGTTAGTTGGCACCCGATGTTTACATGCAGTTACACCGCTGCTCTTTGGAAACTGCAAATGTTCATAAACATAAAATTATGATGTGAGTAAATGAGACATAACCATGATTTCTGAGTTTTATTGTCTGTTGATATTACGATGTCTTCTCGTGATCATCGCGAATGCATTTGCGCATCGAGATGTTTCTAGATGTACCTAATCTGCCAAAATATTTGCAATAAACTCGACATCACGAACCGAGGTATAACGTACAGAAAAAACGGTAACACGAAAGTTGATTATCTTATTGGTGCTTAATCTTCGCTCAAGCTAAGCGGGCTGCTGATCTACTGATAGACATAACGAGTAGGAATGCGGCAAAGTATATATAAATGATCCTTGTACTAGAGGTAGGTGGTAATTACCGTTTAATCGTGTTAAGTACTGGGTATAGTTTGCCTTAAGTCAGATTGCATATATATGCAAGTAAAATAATACCTAAAACACAAACATTTACCATTAGGACTTAATTTTGTTGAGGCAGAGGCGATCGTCGTTCGTAAAACTGCAATTTTTAGCTGCAAGAGCTCATAAAATTGATTGGAAATTGAATTTATATTTCCCAGATCGCTCGAATTTCCAACAGCGTATACAGAAAACTTGCAAGTTCCTGTAGAATCCTGAAATACATTCTCCCGGGCTATCAATATAATGTACGAGTTTCCGATAAGATGCTGCTGCATCGTTATAACAATTCCTTGGAGCCTAACATCACAAAAATGATTGCGGTGCCGTTTCTTGGTATAGTATGTCGGGGGTCCATTATTATGGAAAATAGTACCTACCCGACATATACTTCCGTTAACTTACAGTTGTAATATTTATTTCTTTTACTCTTCTCTCTATAATAGAGTTCTAAATGGAGGACTTGATTAAATTTGAATTTAACTGATGTAAGCATAGTTCTTTATTGTTATATTTTTTTTATTCTTTATTATTATTTTTGGACTATTAAGTCCAAAAGTATTTTCAAATTATAATACCAAAGTTTCTCGTTTATCGCTCTTTCTATCAGTGAAAATCGTATCAAAATCTGTTATGGGTTTAGACGTTAGTGGAGATACAGACAGAGGCAGATAGCGACTTTGTATTATAGTATTCAGAGAAGTTCTTATTCATGTTGTACAGTTACGAAACGAGCCGACGGCCCACCTGGCGTTAAGCTCTGCCCATAACAACCGATGCGACTTGGGTCCTCCCCTACTAGGTACGACGAGACCCCAGTCGCATCGTATGCGCCCGTAACTCTTGAGACGTGTAGGCGGAATTTCTTATGTGCCTGTCATTTCACCGGCAACCACATCTTTCAAACCGGGACGTTTAATGAAGTTTTACGGTTTTGATTAGTTCAGGAGCTGTTACTTTTTTTTTTTGCACACCATTTTGATCAAAAACCTAGGGATACGTACGAGCAATAACGACCTAACGATTTTAACCTCTTATGCCCGGTGTCTTCGACTGTAACTTCCAATTACATAGGCAGGTGTAATTCCACCGACCTTTAACTCGATATTCAATCAACGCAATTGAATAGGAACTTTGCCTATTAAAACGGTGCATAATTACATAAACGTGACGTCCTCATCTTCAATTTACCAATTTAGGATACAGTTAAAGCTCTCAGTTGCTAAATTATTTCCTGAGGCGACGATAAAATGTGTCTAAATTGGCTATTTAGTAATAATACCAGTCCCTAGACGTAATTTTCAGTTTGAAGAACGTGTTAGGTTTCACGTTTAATTTGTCTTTGTCAGTCAGGGTTGTCAACTTAACGAAATAAAAATACCGAAACGTGATTTCGGAGCCACTATCTCTATTAATATTTGCGACTGATAGCAATGCCTTCAAACCTCTATCATACTTGAAGTTTTATTGGATATATTTATTTGTTCTTTTATTATTATTATTATATTTTACATTTTCTGTACAGTACTATATACTAATTCAACAGTATTAGGTACTCACGTCATACATACTATTTGCTTATTAAATTTATGTCAGTCAGAACTGCTTATCCGATGACTAGAGGTATAAATCAACTTGAATACATATATTAATTTCCGCACGATATTCAACTATGGATTCATAACATGAGTATTAATTGAAGTTAGTCATAATCAGGTGCACACATGCAACGAAACAAGCGATGCCTAAGGAACAATATGACAACGAAAGTAACACTACAAATTACTTATAGGGCAGTCGATTATTGAAAATTGCTATTGATCATCTCCAAGCTTAAGCCACTGTGATTTAGTGTAGGTTGATCGATATCTATTACTGGAATTGCCAGTCGAAACTCATATAGATAATTTACGGTCATGTGGCTCATGTTTATCAATAATATTAAACGCCTACATGAAATTTATTAATTTATTATTACCTAATCAACCGATGTAGCAAAGATAAAAGTCACTGATTACCAATTTTAATTATATAGGTATATCCTTAATTAAATTGGATTTCGTTCATGAAAGTTTTCTAAGAAAAAATACAGTCGTGTACTTAAAATATGTACCTATGTATATCAATAATCAGGTGAATTTTATCTTTGCATCTATTATGTTCTTATCGAGTAGATTTCTGTCTCATTATTTTTTAAAACATTGGTCCACCCATTTGTCTCCCCTCGTGATACTCCTCTCTAGTTCTTTTTAATACTCAGAGCCATTTGCGTTGCCACCATTTTCGCGGGGATTCGAACCCCGACCTACAGATCGTAAGCCGACGTCATGATATAAATAAAATGGTGGTAGTGTGGCAGCCCTGCAACTGTTTCCTTACATGGAGGCGGAATGCCCTACCACGTAACTTTACGACGCCTCGCAACAATAAACCACGCGCGAGCTTTTTGTAATCCACTGCTCAAATGGACACGCTTAGCGTCACCACAAGAGATATTAATGCTCATTCAATGTATTGTATATTAGGTTCTGTTCTATTCTGTTCTTTACAATGCTTTAGGAGACGTTCGGCCTCTCCACACAGCGCTCATCATTTATCAAAAATAAATACATTTCACACATCGCCATCTAGCCCCAAACTAAGCATAGCTTGTAGGTACTATGGGAACCAGACAACTGGTCAAATGTATATTTACTTATTTTTGTAAATACATACATATTGACACTCATACACAGAACAAACATTAACGCTCGTCACACAAATGTTTGTCCTGGTTGGGAATCAAACCCACGACCTACAGCGCACAAGGCAGGGTTACTACCGACTGAGCGGTTAGGGCAGTAAATCAACTTATCAACTTATCTCAAATAAATATTGGTGGATATTTCAGAAAAACACCGTCCAGCCCTAAACTAAGCACTGCCACCATACCCATTTCTGCCGCCAAGCAGTAACGCATTCGAGTTGCTGTGTTCCGGTTTGAAAGATGTGGTTGCCGGTGAAACTACAGGCATGTCAGACATTCCATCATCACGTCTCATTGTTACGGGCGCATACGATGCGACTTGGGTCTTGTCGTAGCTAAGTAGGGGAGAACACAAGTCGTATTGTTGGTTATGTGCCTCTGCACATATGTATATGTATTGTTGGTTACCACTTCACACCAGGTGGGCCATCTGATATTTCTCTAACATTTGATAATGGTTTTAAGAAAAACCGCAGAAAATCTTGATATCATTTTTCGGGAGTAGATTTGTACACTCTTTATACATCTCGGAGATCAATAGTTATAAAATCCTTATTAAAAATTGCTTACATAAATCAAACTTTCCAGGGGATAGAAGGATTAACCGAGTCGAAATTAAGTTGTCCAACTTCCTAATTTATTTACTCCTCGAAATGTTATGATGTTCCGAACTCCAGTCATTTCCGTTTTCCGGAAATGCGTGTCCCACTTAGCATTTGATCAGTGTTTACATTTATTTGATCTCTTTGAAATAATGTTACCTAAGTGTTATTTTAGTAAGTTTCGTTTAATTTATTTATATCAAGTTGAATTTAGCAGCTGAAGAAACAACTGCATAAAATGCACTTTTTCCGTGGAACAGACTTGATACCAATTTTTACCAACAAATAGGCATTTGCATTGTTCTGTTTCGGTTGGAAGGGTATAGATACCGGTAAAATTACAGGCACATTAGTCGTTTCATCTTAGTCCCATAGTGACCGGCACAATGAGATGCAACTTAGGTCTTACTTCACTTTCGTAGGGAGGACCCAAGTTTTACCTATTTCTGTTCTTACGTCCATTTTCTGCCCGCGACCCTATCCTATATTTTTCATGTTCGAGCAGAAAGACTATCTACTTGGGGCCTTATTACTGGCCCGATATGAGACTTAACATTTAATTCATTTTCTTAGTTTAAAACGTTAAAATCATCTGTCAGATCTGTACACCGTTCGCTCCTGGAAGGACTAGTCACCCACAACACAGGGAATCCTAGTGTGGGAACTAATGAACATATGAGTCTATTATAATCAAAAACCGCAATGTCCATTACCGTATTTTGATCACAAGATATTATTTTAGAATTCATGGTTATTTGTACAACTGTAGGTTAATGTAGTATTAGAAATTAATAGTAAAGATATCATTAAATGATGGCACATAAATGAAATTACTTAGATTCGTCTCAATAATAACAAAATTAAATAAATACATGGACATGGACATTGCGGTTTTTGATTCTAATAGACTCATATATCACAAAAAATATATTATGTGACTTAATTAACTGCTCAATAATATATTCACACGTAATACATAAATTATTCTATATATTCCGCTTTTATAATTGTATTTTTATGGAAACAATTTTTTTTTTGTATTATTCGTTATATATTTAAAAAATCTGTTGTGTTTTATCAAAACTTTTGAAATAAAAATTCAATATTTTGTATCTACAGTATACTGAACTCGTATCGATTTGTTGACTGTTTCAAATTAAATTTGCATAATATTTTTTTGTAATTCTTACTAAATATCTTCAATTCCTTGTTTCAGGCTGGCTAGGAGCACTATCTGCTGGCGTGGCGCTGGCGCTGTCGCCGGTGACGGTGGCGCTCTGCGTCCGCAAGTCGACGCGCGTCACCGCTGTCGTGGGAGGACTGGTCGCGGCTCTTGGCTGCCTGTTTACCTCCTTCGCCACGCAGTTCCATCAACTGTTCTTCAGTTACGGTAACCTCACATATATAGGCATGGTTGTTACCATTGTCGGTGGCAGCGCAACTGATGTGGTGACAAGGTTCGTCGCGACAGCATTTGAATATTCAGTTTCAAGTCACTTTTTTTATGCGATACAATTAAGGAAAGGGCCGACGGTCCTCCTGCTGTTAAGTGGTAACCTCGGCCCATAACAACCGATGTGACTTGGGTCCTAGGTACGACAAGACCCAAGTCGCATCGTATGCGTCCGTAACTCTGAGACGTGTAGGTGGTATCTCATGTGTAATTATACCAGCAACCACACCTTTCAAACTGGAACACAATAACGCGAATGCGTTACTGCTTGGCGGCAGAAATGGGCATGTTGGCAGTGCTTCCCCGGATGAAATTGGCGTAACTTCTACAGAGTCATAGTGCGCCACAGGTGCCTTCATTCACATTAATTATAAACCACTCAAGATTGACATGTGGAAACTCAGTGTTTATTTTTAAATTCCACTTAAATCACTCAGCACACTCGTGCTTGCACTAAATAAATAATTGGAACGTTAATACACCTGAAGACGCAATGCATTCTGACAAGTCAATTTATTTCATCTGATTTTCACATCCGAAACCAGTTTCCTACATCAAAGTAATCCGTTAATTGGCTCCCTGTGTAGTACGTAAGGATATCTCTTTATAATCGCACGATTCGAAATAAACGCATCGGTATTTTGGTTTCCACTCACCTAGATACTTGAAATCGCTGCAACAAGCCGACGAAATGCAGCAGGATACAATGCATCACAGATGTGAACGAATTTATTGTTTCACAGCACATTCTATAACAGATTTCATAACAGCAGCGACCACAGAATAGAATCATACAGAAAAATAACTGAGTTCGCGCACCGCATAATACGCGCAAAGCTTCCCATCTTCAAGGATAACGCGTTGGCATCGGGCAGAAAGCAGAATTAGCATTTAAATTGTTGCAACGCTTACTGCACTGTGCTCCTAACTAACCCCTTTAACGGAGCTCAGCAATTGCTTGCTTTCGGAAAACCAGCGTCAGCGTGAACTGGATTTGCATAAATGTTCCTGGTCCTGCATTCTTAGTATTTTTATGAAACTTTGACACTGTTGAATTTATATTCTATTATCTATATAGACTGTATAGTTACTATCTATAGTTATTATCTATATAGATAGTATAGACTTTAGAAAAGAAACAGGCTGAGGAGTATTTTTACTATTGAGCTTCCTAGTAAAAAACCTACACGGCTAGCTAACTTTAAGCGTTAGGTAAGCTTGCAGCTTACCTAACGCTTAAGTGCTTGCCACGAGCCACTGGCTCGTGGCTGTCTGTATGCATCTATAGGCATGACTGTATTGGTACCTATTATCCTAGATAGGCTACTATCTAAGAACGGACATGACTTCACTCCTGAAGTCCCAGTTGCGTAGCCACAGTAAATTTCGTCATAGAAGGCAACTTGTGAATTCTTTCGCTAAAATAGTTTCCTATGCAGTAGCATTACTGCATGGCGGCGGAAATGGTGACAGTACTTCCCAGGACGAACGTGTAAGTTCCACTGCTACTAAAATTTGCAAACTTGTGACTGAATAAGTCTACTGACGTTTAACACTCCACTTTAATATAATGAAACATAAGTAATAATATATAAATAAAATTAGGTTCCCTGTAATATTTGCTTATCGGCAATCCGAATGGACGCGCACTGAACATTAATGCGACCAGTTTATCCTCACATTAAACGGCAATTTGAGCTCTCATCGGTGTTACTGGACAGAATAATAGTATGGAATTAGGTTAATTAATAAATAAATAAATGTAATTCTGCGTGAATTGTCCTGGATATCCCCGAAATAAGGCTAGTATGGTCAATCACCGTGGTTGGGGCACTCTTGTTTGTGACTAAATGACGTTACGAGCATATGGCCCACCTGATGTTAAGAGAACTCCCGTACTAAAATATGGGAACAACATATCGCATTGCACCTATCACTGTAAGATGGAACGTCTGTATCTTATTTAAGCAGCGCACTACGCAACCCCCAGCGGAACCCAGCAATATGAGTGCTCTACTTCTTGGCGGCAGAAATGGGTATGGTGGTAGTTAATATATGTGCAGTCTTCCCGCATCCGGGTAGACTAAACCCGGGCAAAGACTATAGTTGGTTCTGTTTTTACTCACAAAACTCTACGGTAACAATTCTAACAACTTGGTACTCAGGTTCCTTATATTACTGTAGTTTTGATACATGATAGCAACGGTAGGTATATCGCCATTACAAAATTCATAAATACAAGTAAATTATCACGACATTATTATTAATGTTTATTAATTTACTAGACACCGCCCTACTAAACACTAAAAATAAATGCCGACAAATCAGTAGAACACATTGATTTATAAGAGCTGAAGCGAACATTTACACACATCACATTATTCTTGAAAACATCTTAATTAATCCACGGCCATTAATTTACTTGTATTGTTGAAATTTGTTTTAAATTAGGAATTTATAAGATTTACGGGAACATAAATCACTATTTATCTAGGAGAGGCGTAAATAATGATTTAGCTGACGCCAAGAAAATAAAACATTTCAGTAAATTTGAAGTATTCTCATATCCCAGCTTTACCCAAAGCTCAGAACAGTCCCTCGGCAAATAAAAGAAAAAGCACAAGTATCTAGCCAGCAATTCGATACAGTTTATCCCAGTAAATACCGCTGAATAAACATGATTGCAGAAAACCAATACCAAATAAAACCCGACACCTACTAAATAAAAGAATTTTATTCGTTCTAGCACTAAAGTACACGCTGTATATTCTTCTGATCAAAATCACTGTTTCGTGCGATCAGACTAGAGCAGTTGTTGTCTTTAATGAGATCCGTGAAATGTACGCGCTAATAAAGACCCTCGCTCTACGTGAACTTTTCTAATGGCAAATGGGGTTCGCAAACCGTGAAGACATTTTCCATTTGGAGTTAAGTAGGAATACCTACGCTGTAAAAGTGTCTAATCCTTAATTGCATTGTAACGCATCGTTTACTCTTAGATCGAATAAGTTTTATATTCTCACTCCTAGTAAATGCAAGGACAAGTTGCTAAGGACTGCTCAAGATAATGCGGACGGTGAAATTGCAGGCGCATGAGACGTAACCTCCCCGTCTCGAGGTGATGGACGCAACTCAATGCGACTTGAGTCATCTCATACTTTGATGGAGAGGACTTGAGTCGTATCGTTGTTGTCTATGGGCGACGGTTACCATTTAACATCAGGTGGGCCGTCAGCTCGTTCGGTTACATACATCACATAAAAAAGGATAGTATTAGGTATTTGCATGGTAGCCCAGTGGTACACACCCCAAGTTATATCTGGGAGTCACTGGTTCAAACCAAACGTGCATCAATGAGATTTTAGCTTGGAATAATTATGTGCCACCTCTTTCTCAAAACGGAGAAACAAACATTGAGGAAACTGGCATGTTCTAGAACTTACTATTCAAAAACATGTGTCAAGTGCACGTTTAAGGCGTCCTGTGTGAGGCGCACTTTAATACTTTGTTATATTAGTTTGAGAGCCAGTGACTATATATAAGTATTCGTAGTAGTAGGTAGAAGTACCTATTATGACGCTTCCAAGCCATTTCTTTATGAATTCTATGGAAATAAAGTTTTTGACTTTGACTTTGACTAACAAACGCCAAACAGCAATTAGAACTGTACTATGCTTTCTTTGTTTAAAAAAAATATTCTGTTAACTTCATTGTTTGTATTTACTTGATTATATAATGGTTTACCATAAATATATAATCTATCTATCTAACTGCATTAATAATGGTGGTTCCCTTAAGGCTCCAAACGGATGCTTCCATCCGTTCGTCCCATAGTAAAGACGTTACTTGAATTGAAGTTCACGTTTTACATTTTCACTTTATAGGAATCCACGAAAAGTTGGATTTTCATCGACGTTTTGTACTTATGGATATTTTAGAAATTTGAGACGTTAGGTAAACTGTAGACTTCACGATTCCTAAGTTCTAAGACATTGAATTATTATTAAACAGAACTAATAGAAACATGTGAAAATGAACACTAGTTAGGTACTACACTGGATAGTAATATAAGATAGAAAGAGCAGTAGAACTCTCGCCAAGTTCGTCCGGGGAAGTACTGCCACCATGCCCTTTTCTGCCGCCAAGCAGTAACGCATTCGCGTTACTGTGTTCCGGTTTGAAAGGTGTGGTTGCCGGTGAAATTACAGGCACATGAGACATTCCACCTTCACGTCTCACAGTTACGGGCGCATACGATGCGACTTTGGTCTTGTCATACCTAGTATGGGAGGACCCAAGTCGCATCGGCTGTTATGGGCCGAGGTTACCACTTAACACCAGGTGGGCCGTCGGCTCGTTCCGTAAATGTATTACATAAAAAAAAAAAAAAAAAAAAAAAAAAAAATAAGAACGTGCTTTCGATCTCGACTCGGCCACATACTTTTAATTCTAAATTGAACAACTGGCCGCAGCTCAGTTGGTAGCAACCCTGCCTTCTGCGTAGTAGGTCGTGGGATCGATTCTCACCCAGGTCAAATATTGGTATAAAAAATATAGATGTTTGTTCTGTGTCTGGTGTCAGTATGTATTTACAAAAAAGGATATATGTATTACATCAGTTGTCTGGTTCCCATGATACAAGCTATGCTTAGCTTACTTTGGGGCTAGACGGCGCTATGTGAAATGTCCACCAATATTTATATATTTATTCATATTTTGGCCCTTAAACCCCTCATGTACCTAAAACTAAATTTATTTAACTAAAAAACCAATAAACGCGTATAACACACATCCATATTGTATTCCAGGGACGGTAGTAGGTGTGGGAGTCGGATTGACCAGAGACTGCTCAACGCTGATGGTGGCTCAGTATTTCAAGAGAAGAAGGGAACTTGTGGAGATTTTCATCGTGAGCGGGAGTGGACTAGGCATCGCTGTCATGTCTACTTTCATCAAAGGCGCAATAAGGTAAGCCTACCTTACCTTGAACGCTCTTTGGTATATCAGAACCAGTAGTTAACCAATATTTATTTAATCCGATTAAACAAGATACAGTTTCGTTTTAGATTAGCTTACCAAGAGAAAAGACAACGATATCTGATCAATAAACTGTAATATTTAAAGTTCTGATATATATGGTATTACTTTTCAGAGCAATCGGCTGGCGTCTAGGGCTACAGGCGGTAACAGGAGTGGTGTTCGTAACATTCATTCTCGGAACATTCTACCGTTCCGCCTCCCTTTACCACCCGCAACGCCGAGCGATTCTGCACCTTAAGAACCAGAACAAGATCAAACGGAAGATGAAGGACAGGAACAAGTTCGACGACAGACAGCGATTCTTCGACTTCTCCATGCTCAAGTCGAGGACAGTGAGGATACTGCTGATGTCCACTGGAATCTCGGCCTTTGGGATCAACACGCCCATATTCTATTTGGCTTACCATGCTGAAGAAGAAGGTAGATATTTAGACTGTTTAGTTCGTACTACTACTAAGATAACTAAAGATAATTTACCTCATCATAGCCAGTATCCTTGCCCATACTACTACTACTATTATACAAGTCACTGATTTTCTGGAATCAGTGTGGTGAAAGGATGTTAAGTGCGCTTCGAAGAGGTTCCTTTCGTGCAATATACTGATACTCCAACAGTAACTATACAATTTGGGCCCTGATACCTTCAAATTGTTGTGGTTCCCGCCCTAAATTATGTGGAGATGTTAAGGCTTACCGCATTCCGCCCGTCACTCTGAGACTTGAAGATGGAACCTCTCAAAGGCCTGCGATTCACCGACACCCACTCCTTCAAAAAGAAACAGAAATGCACAATTGCACACACAGAATGCTTGGCGACAGAAACGGCTCGAAGGACCAAATGTACTAGCCTGTAGCCCGTACTTGTTGAAAGTAGTAGTAGTAGTAAGTTGAAGTTAGTTTAGAGCGGCGGGGGAATGAGGTAAAGTTAAAACGTCCGTCCAAGTCGCTGACTGTGTGCGAACTGTTTTATTTAGTGTTGCAGATTATACAGCTGTAGTCATTAAAATGCCGATCGGGCTACATCCATTCTTACTTATAATTGTACGGTTCCGTACAACGTCTACGGTCGTAGGACCTCTCCGGACAACATACTCAACTGCTAAAAGCAGTCGTTATTTCCAGCAGTTATTTAGTTAGTCTAAATTCCAGGCCTAGGTGATACTGCGGAGCTTCTGCAAGCAAACCTCGGCATGGCGTGGGCGGTGGGGTGTGCGGCGTTCGGTCTGCTCGTCCGGCAGAACTCGGCAGAGTGTCGCATAGCGCGACAGTACCTCACGCAAGCGGCAGTGTTCGTATGCGCGCTGGCCACCATGGCGCTGACGGCTGTGGAGGGCTCGTACAGAGGCTATGTCATGTTCGCGTGGGTTTACGGTAAGAAGCGTTCTGCATCGATGAACAGTGATGCGCTGCAATTGCCTAATGGATTACGTGCATAGGGTTAAGAGAGAAATAGCTGGAAACAATCATCCTAAGAATATGTAATCTAGATCAACAGTAAACATACCTAATACATACTAGTTTGAAAGAAACAAATTTTTTTTTTTTTTTTATACTAAGTACAAAATCCGGAAGTGAAGGACCTGTGTAACAGTTAACTGCGGCGGTATCGCATTCAGTCGAACTCTAAACAAGAGCGGACCAAAGCTATTATTCTTGGCTAGAAATTTTGAACACGATTTGACACATTTCTGCAACTTATCATTGTTTTTCCTGTTTCTAGGTATATTCTGTGGAGGATATCACTACTCCTTGAAGATGTATACGTATGAGCGAGTGAGGTCCAGAAACTTTGCCCGAACTTGGGGTTTTGTCCAATGTTCACAAGCTTTTCCTATCGCCATCGGAGTTCCATTATCAGGTGATTATGTTTGCAAATTCGTTGGTAACGTATTAAAAAGAATGAAGGAATAGTCTAGTATAATAGTCATTAGTTTGATGCAACAAAATGGCTCTGTTTCCTAACAAATAAAAAAACTAAATGCGATAGTTATGAATTACTATTTTATTATTTGGCATTGGAATCAGACCAGAAAAAAAATTCATTCATTTATCACGGTCTGCGGTAAATATGCATACTGGTCGACGCTTTATATGATTGTCCCTTTTACGCAACCAGCTGATGGTCCCCCTGGTATTAAGTAGTTACGTTTGCCCATAACAAGCAACCTATACGGCCTTTTTTTTTTTTTTTTTCAAAAATCTCCTTTTCGCTTGTTGCTGGGGCTACAGGTACGCAGACGAACTCTTCCGCAGCCCCAACAGCGCTAGTCCTTTGCAGGCCATCTCTTGAGGAGCGACGTCAGGTCGCTGTGGCTCTTTTAATTATGTATACGCCTCCAGAGATATCGTCCTTTAGGCAACGGGTTCCCATGCCCGTTGCCCGGACGACCTATTAGGGTGGTAGGTGGCGTTCGTACGCCTAACCTATACGGCCTGGGTCAACCCCTACATAGATACAAGAAGACGCTAGTCGCAACGTATGCACCCGTTACTCCTAGACGTGAAGGTGGAATGTCCCAAGTGTCTGTAAATTCGAGAACCACACCTTACACTTACAAATCGTAATACAGTAACGCGAATACATAACTGCTTGGTGGCAGAAATGGGTATGATGGCAGCACTCCTCGGACGAACGCTTTATCTTATTATCAATGTTGACTGTTCTACTATACTGTTTCAGGGTACATAAACGTGGGGTGTGGTGGCAAAGCGGGCTACTACTTCAGCTCTACTTGCTCCCTGATCGGATCGCTGTCTCTCTTCTGCATCGACCTGCATAAACGCAGCGTCGCACACAAACACACCAAGTTAGTTTTCGTTCTTTTGGATGCTGAAATTCTTCATTGACATGGCGATTTTAAAAGAAATACGAAAAAGTCCCTACAGGAAAGTTGTGTCAATAGGTGACGGTATTTATCTATTAATATATCTAATTATCTAATATAACTGTAACCATAATAAATTCAAATGTACACAAATCATTAAAACAAATAGTCACCTAGAATAATAAAATTGCTGTGCCCTAACAGGGTTTATGTTTGTATCAATCCTATATATTAAGATCTTTGTAACAACATAGTGCAATAAATGCTTTGAATTTGTAACCACTTAACATCAGGTGGGCCGTCTGCTTGTTAGCCAAACACATATTTATAACTGTAATTTTTTTCCAATATGCTTTTCGTTTTTAGGATACCAATACCAAGCTAAGCCTAGCTTTAAATGATAATTTCAGAGAAAACGGCGGCGGAGTGCCGTGCGAGTCGAGTTGTGGTCCGTCCCGGCGCAGCCGCGACCGGGAACCACGCACCGCAATGGGCGCTGCCACCGCGTTAGGTACTGCTTCAATCTGGCATGACACCATAAATAGTACTGTCCAAGAGAAGTATACACCCCTTTGCTGGTTATATGACTGGCACTCACACTCACAGCTCAGTTGTAACTCTGCCTTCTGCGCTGTTCGAGGATTCGATTTCCACCCATAACAAAGATTTGTGTTACGAATATAGATGTTTGTTCTATGCCTGCGTTTTTTTTTTTTTATGTAATACAGTTACAGAACGAGCTGACGGCCCACCTGGTGTTAAGTGGTAACCTCAGCCCATAACAAGCGATGCGGCTTGGGTCCTCCCCTACTAGGTACGACAAGGCCCAAGTCGCAACGTATGCGCCCGTAACTCTGAGACGTGTAGGTGGAATGTCTCGTGTGCCTGTAATTTCACCGGCAACCACACCTTTCAAACCGGAACACAGTAACGCGAAAGCGTCACTGCTTGGTGGCAGAAATGGGCATGGTGGCAGTACTTCCCCGGACGAACTTGGCGAGAGTTCTACTGCTCTTAAACTTCTTCTCTTCTGCGTGTTAATATGCATGTATTTACAAAAAAAGTACATATGTATTCTATCAGTTGTCTGGTTCTCACAATCTACGCTTAGTTTGGAGCTAGATGGCGCTGTGTGAAATGTCAACTAATATTTGTTTATTTATTTAATAATGTAGACATTCACATTCTTAACAGGTTTTTAATATATATAATTTTTTAATAATCAATTTTGGAATAACAATAATTTTCCAGCGACAACATTACCTTTATCTGTTAATTTAAAAAACGAGTCTTTGCGAAAATTATTTCACGGTGTTAAACAACTTGTAATTTTGAAATGCTATTAATTTCCCAAACAGCTATTGATCACATAAAAAATAACCTATGGTTGCTTATAGTCGTAGGTTATTGATTCAAAAAAATCCGATAATAATCAAATACAGTTCTAGGAGCAGAATTTGTCGCACCAGACAGAGCCGGGCGCGATCTTCTGATGGATAGCATCGGTCCTGGCACCCTGGGATCCCCCCCTCCGAACTTACCACCCGAGCTGACTTGTATCAGCGAGGAGGGGGGGTTAGACCTCGATCTGGACCTAGACATACCTGAGCACCTGCTAGAGGACCTAGACTGCGGCGGTGACTGTATCACAAGTTGTAATAAGGTAAAACAAAATCCTCTTACTCTAAACTCTGTCTCTCCTTACCACCCGAGCTGACTTGTATCAGCGAGGAGGGGGGGGTTAGACCTCGATCTGGACCTAGACATACCTGAGCACCTGCTAGAGGACCTAGACTGCGGCGGTGACTGTATCACAAGTTGTAATAAGGTAAAACAAAATCCTCTTACTCTAAACTCTGTCTCTCCTTACCACCCGAGCTGACTTGTATCAGCGAGGAGGGGGGGTTAGACCTCGATCTGGACCTAGACATACCTGAGCACCTGCTAGAGGACCTAGACTGCGGCGGTGACTGTATCACAAGTTGTAATAAGGTAAAACAAAATCCTCTTACTCTAAACTCTGTCTCTCCTTACCACCCGAGCTGACTTGTATCAGCGAGGAGGGGGGGTTAGACCTCGATCTGGACCTAGACATACCTGAGCACCTGCTAGAGGACCTAGACTGCGGCGGTGACTGTATCACAAGTTGTAATAAGGTAAAACAAAATCCTCTTACTCTAAACTCTGTCTCTCCTTACCACCCGAGCTGACTTTTATCAGCGAGGAGGGCTTAGACCTATATATAAAATGTACTAGTATCACAATTTGACGTGCCCGAGTGATATGTAAATATGTTATGTGAATAAAGATTGATGAATTTGAATTATAACTGAAGCGTGGTGTCACAGGTGGAGAATTACCTCATGCTGAGTGAGTACGAGAACAACCTGATAGCCGAGCTGCCGACTTTGAACGAGCGGCGAGGCAGGCGCTGGTCTATCGTAGCCAACTCCACCGCCCAGACGGCCGAGCCCACAACCTCGCCGGAAATACACAAGAACTCCATCAAGTGGAAGAAACAGTGCAACAACTCTAACAACAGACTGATCACAGTGATCAACGAGGCATCACTGTAAACTTCTAGTGAAACTTATAATCAGACAATAAATAGAAACTAGTGTACGACCTGTAACCTCATTAATTTATTTGATGTGTGTGAATTGTAGCGTTTTGTGTAATTGTCCAACGTAATTTATTATTAAATTATTATTAAATGATGTTTGTTTTTATCGCAATGAAACAAAAATAACAATATAGTCATGAAATATAATGTAGTTGATAGTATACAATAGGTATAACTAACAGATTATGCACCAAAATTACAAAGGAATACATTAAAGACGTGTTCCAGACGAGGTTTGACGTCAGCCTCTAACAAGGAAATACGTTAATATAAATTGACTCGCTCTGGCTGACTCGCCTTGTCTTAAACACGTCGAAACTATTACCGATGTGGAACTACAATAACGTCCTCTAAGAACTGAGCAAAACAACGCATCGCTTGCAGCAACGCCGCCAGGAGGATCGACAGAGACAAGCTGAGCAACTTCTGATTCTCCCTTCTAGCGATTTCATTGTTGCCTACAGGAACTAAACTCGTCGCTACATTAGTTTCACCGGAATCACAATCAATTCTACATTCTTTTATCCCAACTACGTTATCAGATCTCAAATCATTTACATTATCGACATCACATGTCAAATCTATCACAATGTATTCTGAAACGTTTTCAACATCGGATATATCGTTTAGCGTTATGTCCTTAGCGTTTACACTTATTTCGTTATCGTTCGCTCCTACACTCGAACAACACGGAATCTCATTCCTACATTCAGCAGATTGAGGTTCTATTAGGCACTTTGTTATTTCAACATCTACAGTACTTAAATTGTCACTTATCTTATTTCGTTTAAGAGAGTCTTCGTTTTCTTCCGATGACATTCCACTGTCGATGTCGTCGGAAGTATCGTCGTGTGTTTCGTTCATGACGGTAACAAGTTTCGGTTGGGTGTGACCGAAGCTACCGTATGTTGGCGAGTTGGCAGCTCCGGTAGATGGCGTGCCCTCGAGCACGGCCGCGTGTCAAGAGATCTTCGCATATCCGACTCTACCCTTTATGAACATAGCGCTGGAAGGCAAATCTTGGGTTCCGTATATGCTGTCAACGTCCGCCAATGATCCATTATCCAGTAAACAGTCGTTATCCAGCAAGAGTTCTGAACGCAAACCCTGAAATTAAAACGTTATTTCGTACATCCCTGTGGGTTGTTACGGTACGAGTAGATTGCTCGCCAGGCGTTTGCATCTAGTGCACCCGTAACTCTGAGATGTGAAGGTGTACGAATGTGCCATGTGCCTGTAATTTCAATAAGTGTCTGTAAGGGTAAATAAGGTGTACAATATTAACACACAGACACAAGGATCTATGTTCGTTACACAAATGTTTCCCTGAGTATCAAACCCACGATCTACAGCGCAGAGACAGTTACTACAAACATCGCTTCGAGCCAGACAAAAATTTTACAGATATGATACTCACTTCAGCGAAAAACTCGTACTCCTTTTCGAATGTCAATATAAATACACAAAAAATAGCTGCCAGTACATTCGTGCATAGACTTGTTACTAAATAACAAAAGTAAATACTACTCGAACCACCTGAAAATTAAAAGAAACACGGTAGGAACGACTTTCAAACCGAACGTTACATGTTCAAAGACATGGTAGGATGTTTTTAGTTGAAAAATGTAGAAATACATATTGGTAGACACTTAACACAGCGCCATCTAGCCCCAAAAGTATAAAAGTATGTTATATCATGCATGTATATGTATGCGCAATATGTTCACAAAATGTTAAGGGAAAATGCTTCAAGTTAATTCATTGATTTACCACAGAAGCAACTTATGAAATATATGCTCTGAAAACCTTCATTTGCCAACGCAATATCTATAAGTCTAGTTTCTAAATTATCTATGGAGAGTGCTTTAGTCGTTTTGTTGTTGTCTATGGGCGGCGGTTACCCCTTAATATCAGGTGGGCCGTCAGTTCGTTCCACCATCTACATAACATTAAAAAAAAACTCTTACTCAGCCTGCAAGTGTTTTGGGGTTAATAGCTCACCTCGTGGTAAAAATGAGGCGACGGTTCCAAATATTGCCATTATAGTAAGTATAGGGAAGCTCACGTTTGCAAGGCATTGTCGGAACAACAGTAAATTCCTATCATAAAATAGGGTTGACGTGTACGTCGTTATGATGCACTGAAACAGAGGAAATATCAAACAACGAGTACAGAACGTTAGTCATTTGTTAGCAACCCTGCCTTCTGCGCGGTATTGAGTTCGATTCCCACCCAGGACAAACATTTGTGTGACGAACATAGATGTTTGTCACCCAGACAGAACGAACATCAATGCTCGTCACACAAATGTTTGTCTTGAATGGGAATCGAACCCACGACCTACAGCGCAGAAGGCAGAGTTACTACAATCTGAGCTGTGAGGTCAGTCCGTTGTATTCATAGTAAATAATATATATTATAAATAATCTTTTAACACTCTGCATCTATTTTAACAGATCACTCACTTTCACTTTCACTTGATATAAGTAACTAAGTAATATGATTTGTTCTATGACGCAAGGCTGTGTTTATCTGAGGTAAAAATCTCGTGCGTTTACTTAATAGGATAACAAAAAATGTTACGCTAAATGAAACTATAGTAATGTCGACATTACCTTCTCAGATAGGTGTTACATCATACCAGAAGTATTGAAAGCAGGTCGCATTACTTCGTAAATCAGATTATTATGTAGGTCGATCAAATTTAAACAACATAAATTATATTAATACATGGACAAGATTCTTGAATTTCAGAATTCGTACACACTACCAAATATGTAAAGTATGCATTAGGATTTCGGTATTCCGGTTTGAGCCCCGTTTGTAAGTCCCGGTGAAATTACAGGCACATGAGATGTATCTTCAAATATCAGTCGTACTCAAACTTAAAGTTTATATATATAAGTCTTATAACTTTACAGATTTGTTTGCAGTTTAATGTTTCATTTCATTTCATTGTATAATATCCATTCATGACGTCTATTATAGAGCCCTTAATCAGAGAGAGATATAAGGTTTTGTTACACAGATATGGGCGCGAACGAGGACTGCATTAGTTAAAATAAAAACTGCATCGCAGTGATCAACGCCCGTCTCCCGGTATATAAAATACATAAGTAATTAGGTACATACAGGGTGTGGCGTAATGAGTGGATAATAGGGTACCTGCGGGTAGGGGCCATTGTGGCGGTTCAGAAAAATATTTGTTATGCTCAGTAAAAGTGCCTCGGTTTTCGAGATATTCGACATTTTCGAAATTTAAGAAATATTTCACCCTTCGTCACTATTTTTGGCGCCCAGACTGCAAATGAATATTTTTTTTCTATCTGTTTTTTGGATAGTATTCTTGGATAGATGTGCTATCGAATGGAAACTATTATTTTTATAACACAAGCACAGTTATGTTTTTAAAATAAGATTTCACTAAAATTTTACTTGCTTTCGTTTGTTTTCCTGACCTGAATATCTCGAAAACCGAGGCACTTTTACTGAGCATAACAAATATTTTTCTGAACCGCCACAATGGCCCCTACCCGCAGGTACCCTATTATCCACTCATTACGCCACACCCTGTATATACAAAATTAATAATGTATTTTTTTACTTTAAATACTAAACTGCAACAAGTTATTTATTTAAAATTCTTAGGAAAAACTGTTTGATTGAACAAATAAACATTGGTGAACATTTCACACATCGCCATCTATCCCCAAACTAAGCGTAGCTTATACTATGGGAACCAGATGACTGATATAATAAATAAATACACATTAACACCCAGACACAGAGCAAACATCAATGCTCGTCACACAAATGTTTGTTCTGGGTGGGAATCGAACCCACGACTCTCAGAAGGCAGAGCTACTACCAACTGAGCTGTGAGGCCAGTCATGAATAGAAACACATTAAAACTTAATGCCGTATTACTATTATTTATATAATATTCTTACTTGCATCCAAATGTATAAAGTGCCAAAACCGCACACAAAAATATTCAATGCTGTTATGCATTGGTTATCAACCTGTAATGGTAAAGTTACTATTAAATATTGACTTAGTACTTAGTATTGAGTAGCACGTCGCACAATTAATAAAGTACAATTTCACTGACAAACAATGGAACTGAAAATATTGATTGAGATGACCTTGGCTGGGCGTAATCTAAATAGGTTTAGTTGTGTAGAGATGATTAATTTTTATTAGGTAAATAACGGGACCGTTACTACCTCTATATGTGTAGTAACCCTGCCAAGCAAGGTCCAAACCCCGGCCGGGGAAATCTTTGAATTGTGAGAAAAGATTGTTCTCGGGTCTTGGATCTTTGAGTTGTGGCTGACTATGCAACCTGCGACATAGGAAATCCTAGTACAGGGGTTTGAGTGTGTAAGCGTTTTTTTTTTACATTTACGCTTGTATTCTATGTGTCACAGGTTGCCTAAAACGCAGTAAACCCCTGTACGAGGAATCCATGTCGCAGGTGGCATTGAATTACACAACACATTAATAAAAGTCCCGGACTTCCCGAGCTTCAAACCAAGAGGGTTGAAAGCAGATATTAGCTGGATTCTTACGGTAAGTAAATATACCCCTGTGGCCATGGTGCTCCAGATGAAACAAACGCACTGGCCTCTTTCCCACTCTGCCTTTTAAGAGCCCACTTGCCAGCCAGGTTGGTTGAAGGCCAATAAAAGTCCCCTACTGCAACGCAACTGGTCTGCGATAGTTCAAATCGAAATAACTCTATATCCCATTATTATTTATTTATAACATTATTGGAAACTTTGTGCTCATTTTTCCTCGCGATGTATTCTTTCATTTGAAATTAACGCTCATTGTAGGATTTGAACCCACGACCACAACAGACTGAGCAACTGTTCACTCCGTGCAGTATATTACCGTAATTTACATTCCTGATGGTGTAAAGTTGTTAGTGTACGATGAAATTACCATAAAACTACCACATGTGATACAATATGATACAATGGATGTGGTGTGGTTATCATGAAATATGTATGCACACATGGTAAATGACATGTTAATAATGGTAACTTAAATTAGTTAATTATAATTTAGATAACTTAGTCAAATGGTAGGTAAAACTTCTTAAAGTTTATTAATAATCAATGTAATGACCCGTGCCTACCTGCCTGTAACACCTCAGAGTAATGCTAAAGCATGATTTTAGAACACAAAGAATTATAAAGGTTTTTTGCCAGGTTCTATTCTATTTGAGTCACTGGATCTCTCTTTGCCAGGTAATAAACTTAACTCAACTTACTAATAAGCAACAAAATTTCAAAGGATCTTAGTACATCTTAGGCTACTCTGACAATTTATCTGTGTATCATTTGAACATAATGTAATAAGTTCAGTATGAGTCAACGACGGCATTTTTTTTATGTATACTGTTACGGTACGAGCCGACGGCCCACCTGGTGTTAAGTGGTAACCTCTGCCCATAACAACCGATGCGGCTTGGGTCCTCTCCTACTAGGTACGACAAGACCCAAGTCGCATCGTATGCGCTCTGAAGGTGGAATGTCTCATGTGACTGTAATTTCACTGGCAACCATTTACAGCAAGTCTGAGTGGATTTTTAGAAGACTGATAGTTTTAATTCTTTGCATTTACAAAACTGGCCCTCTGAGATTGTTTCATGTTTAGGTCAGTCGCCATGTTTATTTCTCCTTGTGACCATAAGCCAACACTCACCTTAAACAGGAATAGGAAGAAGTAAACGAGGAAGCCCAGAGACAGGAATGAGGCTGAGAATGAAGCTATCTTATTGGCAAAGGATGTCACGTTTGGGTTTGGTGTTAGTGAGCCAAGTATATGGATTTGCTGGTATCTGTCATATATGATTTTGCCAGCTGCAAAAAATAATTGTTAGTTAATGTAAAGACTGATTTAGACAAGAGCTTCTCAAAATAGTATACAACTGTTATGTGCGAGAGCACTATGTATGATTACTTCCTACAGCAATTCATATGATAAGAACTCACATCAATCGAGCGAGCTCCTTATTTACATGTGACATTCATCTCATCTTAGTGTCAAGAAGACGTAAGGAACCGACTTTCTTTTGTAGTGGTGAAACTCATAAAGAAGAGATCCACTATTGATTTTTTTCATCTGTATGTGTTTGAGAAACTCTTCTTCCCTAAATTAGCTTAAATTTAAGTCAGAAGCTAGACATCTTTAATTCATTTAAATGCACTAAAAATTAACACAATTTTTTAAGCTTTAGTATATCGTTCTTAATTTTCAAATAACAATATTCTATAGAATAATGTTATAACATACTACAGCTTCAAAATCAGTCATAAAATCTGAACCTGAAACTATATGATCTGAAAATCTGGCAAGGCCACTTAGTTTTTTAATAAGTAATGAATAAGCCTGCCTTATTTGGGTTCCTAGAACATTACAAAATTGACAATTGATCATATCTTTTTGCATTCACATAACAGGAATCCAGCCTAACCTAACCTAACCTAACCCCCACATTTCAATCTTAAAGATGCTGATTCAAATCCAGGCATTGTCCAATAAATAGTCAGTGCTGTTAAAGTGAGGTACCGAGTGCAATAAACTATGACACTGGGACTTAAAAGTATCGAAGTAATATCAAAATGTAGAATAGCATGATGATGTTAATAAAAAAATGTATCTTCAATCACAATAGGTTCCATTTGTCCATTTCAATGCGGTTTATATAATAACAATCAAATTCCTCTCACCTGCTGCTCCGCTAGCCACAAGTAAAAAAGCAAGGCCAGTGGCTAAAGAACTTGTCTCTTTTGTAATTTGGAAGCAGACACTGGAAAAAAAAGAGAATTAATTTAAATGACGAAAACGTTGTCGAAATTACAGAATGCTAGTGAAAGTAACAACTTTTTTCTCACATTTTTCATTGTTAACTAATCAAATTACATTCTACTTAGGAAAATATGTAACATAATACAATTATGAGCAATATATCAACTTGTTTCACTAAGAAATAAAGATTATTTGAATAATTTTATTTGATACTCACGACATTATGAATGTAGAAGCTAATATTAATAGGGTACCCCTAAAAATCAACATAATTCACATGAGTTTTGCAACTAACAGCATTTAGCTATCTCTGAAATTGTTAATCACAATATAAGGTTTTTAGAAAATAATAACAAGCTTGTCTGCCTTGCTCGGATGTTGACGATTTTGAAAGAAATTAATGAACTGACATAACAGCCAGCACAGGTGACGGAGAATGAATGAGTTACGATATTTCGAAACGTCAAAGCACAGATAAATAATAGTTTTTTTTTTCGTTCTAAATTACATATAGATTATTTTAATAGATTTTCTTTATAATAGATGTCGTTATTATACCTGCCTACTGCCGCCGTACGCCGCGACCCCCCCGAGCACAACGACAGCGGGCAGCTCGAGCTGGCGCATCAAGTACCCTTTCTGCCTTAGCCTTAATTACCTTTTCAAGACGTCCTCCAGGCCGAAGCATCGGGCCGGGCGACTTCTGCTCGTCTCCTCATAAGTCAGAACCCATTCCTATCCATTTTTTTCACTAAACCGCTTTCATCACAAACGGAATGCACCTCGTCGAGAGGGCAGGGAGGGTCTGACCTTCTTCTTCTGTTGCATTTGGTGCGGCTCCTGCCATGCCGGGGCGGCGTCATCTCCACGTAGCACTGCACCAAATACTCCTCTAACGAACTCCTGGCATGCACTCCCAGATCACGTGGTCTTCTCGTACACCTCCCCCCTCTTTTCAGTGAGCCGCCGCCCCAGCTGCAGCTGTACGCCCTCGCGTCACGATGTAGCCACTAGCGCTGCTTTCAACTCTGAGACGCGAAGGTAGAATGTCACTTGTGGTATGTATTGTGGTGTAATTTCAAGGGCAACCACGTCATTCAAAATGGAACGCCTGCGGCGCGGCGTAGCTAACAAGTAACTCGATCCGTGCGCTTGGCAGGACGGGAGCGCGAGGAAGCCGTGGAAGGGCCACGGGCAGCGCGACGCGGCGTGTTCCTGATGACGCTCGCCCTACTGCTTCTGTTGCCATAGCAGCCTGGATTCAGACACTCGACGTAAGGCCACACTGGCTGAAGTGGCGCCGCGCCGCCCCTATGACCCCCTGTCTCACACACACGCACGCACCCATACAACATGCACAGATCAAACATGTATGTATGGTTGTCACTCAAATGTTGGGCCTGGGTGGGAATCGAACCCACGACCTACACTGCAGAAGGCAGGGTTATTTCCAACTAAGCTATGAGGCCAGTCATTGGCACCGTTTAATTGGAGTGCTTATATTATTGTGATGTGTTCACTAATGTTGAAAGTCCATTTTTTATATAATATAAACTTGTCTGTTCTGACGCGCAACTGGAGTTTACTGTAATAAATACTCGATGACATTGTCGTAACTTTTTAACATACGATTTTACTAACCATCTAATTTTCGTACCGGGGGCTCTAAGTGAAATTAATTCTTAGGAGTAAACTTAGGAATCGATTATACAAAAAAAAAACTGCGCTATTCAAAAGTGAAACATCGTTCATCGTTCACTGTGAACGAACGATGTTTCGAAATGCTTTAACATCGTAAGTTTGGTGTTGTTTTTGTTTTCAATTATTTGTTATTTACCGGTAAACGTGAAGTTTTAGATTTTTATTGTTAACAAAGAAACAGTAATATTCACACACACAATATGTCATCATTGCAACCAATCCATGCATTGAGTTTAGGTAAGCAAATCACAAAATTATAAAAATCACGTTCAAACCGGAAACTTCTTATACCATATTTGAACTCCTGAGTAAACATAGTCAGGATCTCTTTGGAAGTGGAAATAATCAGGTTCAGTTTGAAATTCAAATTGATTTTAAAAATATAGTAATCATCCCTTATTCGTTACACCCTGCACTTGGGAGTAGGTAAAACTAGAGTACCTGTAATATACCTTTCCCTCTAAAGTACCTAATCATATAAGAGGTACACACATATCAGATAACCACTAGACATTTTTTAATTATTAGTTTAGTTAGGCATTTACTTACACTTGTTCCATTTATCTATTGATTTCAAGAGTATGTAGTAAAAGCTTCGTGTGTAAACAAATTCATGTTTTTATGTAATATATTATAGTTACTAATAAATAATTGAATAAATTTAAAGAAAAAAATAATACACATTAAATTAATTTCTACAATTGTTTAACCCACAACAATTAACTTTTAATCCTGGAATAACACATAGACTTCTTTGATCCTGGAAAAGTGCAGTGTGCACATGGGATAACTTATTTACCGGAGTAGCTAGTTCCTAATGAAGATGTGATTCTTTAGTGTATGTATATTATCTTTGATAAGTTTTATTATATAACTACCATTTTGCAGATTCAGTACAACAGCAAGCTTTTATAAAGTTCTTCAATACATTACCAGAGGTAACTATGTTTTCTTCATATTAATGTTTCATATTAAATGTTGCAATTATTATTTATAATATCACTTTAACTTGTTAACAATACAACTCTAATTCAATATTATTCCTTAGAAGCATGTCAAATAAAAAAAGAAATATTTTAGTTCTGTGACCCTATTTATTTGTTTTTTAAGTACACCTACATCGCATACATTTAACAAAAACATAGTAACAAAAAACAGTTCTGATATTATATAATAATTTGATATGTATATATATTGTTTACTGTAAGACTCGTAGAAAACAAAAAAAGGAAATAAGTAGTTATGTTGCCCAATTCCCAATTTACCAGAACATAATTCACACTTTTTTCTAAATTAGTTTGATTATGCCTGTCAGATGGCCCACCTCTTCTTAAGCAGTATCTTCTGCCTATAACACCGTCAAACTACTTAGATACTACTTATCTCTAGCCTCAAAGGTTTGCTGGAAGAAAACTCTTTGTAGGGTTAAGCTCGCCTTTGTACATGTATCACTTATGACTTTTTTGTATATTTTATTTTCTGTGTACAATAAAGAATAAAGAATGAAGAGAATGTCTCAAGTTATAATTTAATGTAATAATTCATTTAAATATAAGATAATTATGCTGCTAGCTCACTGTGATCAGCCATTAGCCTGTTTCCACATTATTGTTTTTAGATTCATCAGAAACGTATACCTATACAACAATTTTTTTGTGTTGATTATGTTGATACTATATCACTCAGACAACACAGACTCAGATGATAGGGAACAAAAATTTGTAGTCATTGCAAATATTCACAAACTTGTGACCCCTGAGTCTCAGTTGGCTATTGAATAACAGGGTTGTTCAAACCCTAACTGTTGTTTATGGTCAGCTGGGGGATCTTCCAAGATCCATTTATATATAATTATTATTATAAATTATTTATAATATCAATCTCTAATCATTGTTTTGGTGAATGTGCTGTGAAATGATATATGATATAGTTTGGGAATTAAAAACCAGAATATGTATTGTAAATATATGTTTTAATCATCACAGTATAATTAAAATTTCAATTATATATTTAATAACTTAAGTGACTAGTTCATCTTTACACATAGATAACTGATAACTTAAAAGTTCTAATTCTTGTCTAAAATTATTGTTTCAGTCTAGCTACTTTTGAACCATGAAGCTACTTTATCCTTAGCGTTAGTGAATTTACTACCTACCGATTTCCAAAAACCAGTTTTTTCTGTTGTTGGTTCTGGCGGCGAATTAACGTCATCAACATTGCTTGGTACTATTATTTCTTCTGAAATTTTAGGTTGTTGCTTGTGATGTGTTGGTGGTGGATTCTGAACCATGGACTGTGAAAGCTTATCAGTTTGCTGACTTTGTTGCTGCAGGTCCTCAGTTGGTTCCCATGGAGCTTGTACTTGCTGATTAAGATTTCCCATTTCCTCTGGTTGGGTAAATGTGTCAGTAAGTTGACTATGCTGTTGTAAGTCCTCAGTTGGTTCCCATGCAGCTTGCACTTGCTGATTAAGATTTCCCATTTCCTCTGGTTGGGTAAATGTGTCAGTAAGTTGACTATGCTGTTGTAAGTCCTCAGTTGGTTCCCATGCAGCTTGTACTTGCTGATTAAGATTTCCCGTTTCCTCTGGTTGGGTAAATGTGTCAGTAAGTTGGCTATGCTGTTGTAAGTCCTCAGTTGGTTCCCATGCCGTTTGTACTTGTTGACTTTCCATATTTTCCTTCCACCCCATTTGACTCTGTTGTTCCAAGTTCTCATTCGGTCCCCAATTTTCAAGCTGTTGCTCTTTTTGATCTTCCGGCTGCCATCCAGAATGAGAAACTTGATCAGAATATTCATTTTGATGATCTTCAGCTTGATGTTTGTTACTTTCCTGGTGGAAGTTCTCAGTTTTCTCAATTTTCTGGGTTCTGTGTTCTGGGTTCTCAGATTCTGGCTTCATTTGATCCATATCTACATTTACAGTTTGCTGGCCAAAGTTTTCATTGTGTTGTCCAAAGTTAACAGTTTGTTGGTCGGTAGCTTGCTTACTAGTATTTTCCCGAACAAAGTCTCGATCAGAACTTATCTGTTCCAAATTCTGCTGATCTTGATTTTCGAACTGCGTTTCATGACGTTCGTTTTTATCATTTCCTTGGCTATTTATATTATGATGCATGTAATGATTTACTTTTGGGGTAGTATTGATTGAAGTTGTAATACTATCAACATTGTGTGTCCTTGAATGTTCCTCATTCAATTTGTGATTTCCAGGATGTTTTTGCTCATCCAAACTTACAACACTTAATTCTCTTACATCTTCTGTTCTGATATCCTTACTTATAGGAGCATCTTGATTGTCATGTTTGTTGGTCTCCTTAGTGAGGCTTAATGTTTCAATTTCATCTGAAGTTTTGTATGACTTCAAATTTGGTAGTTCATCGCTTTGTTCTTTTACTAAATCTTCTGGGCCAATATCTCCACGCCCAATGTCAAGCGGCCGTATTGTATCGTCATCCTTTGTTGCTTCAGTGTTAGGTTTGGCAGTGTTGCTTGTAATTGAAACTGTAGTAGATTGAATAGGCTTATTATCAGTATTGTATGAACTAAACACACTGTGGGTGGCGAAACCATTCGAAGTATCCGTTTCCTTGTAGTCATCGTTAGCTCCGTGCGAAGGTATGGTATCTTTTTCTATAGTGTCAAGCTTATCCCATAAACTCATTACAGACGAACCAGGTGTCGAACCAGAAGAATGTGTTTGTGTGTTTGATAAACCATTATTCGTATTCATAGAATGTTCGTGCATGTTGTATGAATGAGATCCACTAATTGAGTCTGAATAAGAACTTTCTGAGTGATATTGACTTGAATCTATATTATGATGATAACGATGATGAGAAGCTCGGTTATACATCCAAGGATGTGGATTTGGCGTCGAAACACCGGAGTGTGCTTCGTTAGTATGTTCAGAATGCGCAACAAACTGATCTTTATTTATAGTATGATCCCAGGTAGGGTTGAAGCTTTTATCGTTTTGGTTAATTTCACTCCACGAAGTCTGAGTCTGGTGACCTAAACCTGTAGTCTGAGTAAGATCAGATTCGACTGTGTCTTCATTTTCTTGACCTATTTCTTCTTTTTTTATTTCGTCCCAAATAGAATGAACGTGGTGGTCTTGATTTTGATTGGTGCTCTCGATTCCCAATGTATGAGAATCCATTTGATGATGCTGAAGGTTGTCTAAGGGCTGGAAGCTCTGAAATGCATTGTCGTGGCGATGATATCCAGCGTCCATACCAGGATGGCTTTTGTTTGAGTTGCCTACTACAATTTGTTTCGGTTCAGATATTTTGTCGTCATTTCCCGCCACCTGGACCTCGAACATACTCCAGGTTTGTTGAGTTAGCTGCCCCTGATCGGCTGAATCAAGAATTTTATTGAATTAGCTGAGCGTTTAAATAATTCTCGATTCTCGAAAATTTATTTCACTAGGCGTAGATGTTATGAATTTAATCAACTAATGAAATGACATGATCCTATTTTGGAATCTTTGTATTATTATCAAATAGTTTTAGTTTTGTAAAGATTATCGAAGCGTAGATAAAATTGTATTGTAAATATGTATTTGAGAAGAGATAACCCTGCTGTATATAACAATGTTATTTCTTCTCGAAATAAAAAAAGACAACTTTATAACAAAATGATGATTTAATTGTCTACTTTAGCTTACACACACATAATTAAGTTACATTATAATGAATCAAACAAAATGTTAGCTCCACACCGTACATTCATGTTAAATACTAAAGGAAAATTAGTCTTTTAAGTAGCAATGTTATTACAACCAACACCAAGTGAAACCTCAATAATGGAACTTACTTTGGTTTTGAGGTTCTAATTCCAGCTTGTCCCAAGCATTCTGAGTTTGTTGTCCAGCCTCTTCAGTACGTTGGTCCCACTGGGTCTGCGCCTGTTGTCCCAAATCTTCTATTTTGTCCCACTGTTGTTGTGTTTGTTGGCCTGCTTGATCCCATAACTTTTGAGCTTGTTGTCCTTCACTTTGTAAATTATCCCATTTGTTCTGACTTTGTTGTCCTAATTCCAAGTTACCCCATTGTTTTTGCGTTTCTTGTCCTAAATCTTCTATTTTGTCCCATTGTTGTTGAGTCTCTTGAGCCAAGTCTTCTTGAGTATTGTACGAGCGAGCTACACGAATGTGACCATTTTCGTCGCAATCACAGTCAACATCGCTGTTTGCGGAGTATTGATGATGGGATTGATGACGAGATCCGTATGCTCCTTGGTTTAAAGATGCAGTTACCAACTTTCCAGATGTCTGCGCATCGTAAAGGCCATTAGTAGATGGTTTGATGATGTAGGGATCGCCTTGATGTTCCCATGACTTGTGGTAAGAATATGAAGATTGATAGCTTTTGGGCTTAGTGTTAGAGTCCTCTACTCGATTCTGCAAACCTGAAGCACCAGAAGTAGCGCCGTTGTAAGCGCTAGAAGCACCACCTGTGTAGTGTCCTATGCCATCCGCGTTGTAAGCTCCCGTAGCATCACTTGCGTAATGTCCTGTGGCACCCGCGTTGTAAGCTCTGGTAGCACCAGTTTTGTAAACATGTGTATTTGCGGTAGACTCGGCATTATCAGCTGCGCTGTGATGTTGAGCGTTATAGTCAGCTTGGTGTCTGGACGAGGCGGTGAGAGCATTATATCCACTATGACTAGAATGATGGCTTTGTGAAGCTACTCCGCTTGCTCTCTGTTCTTCTACATCATCATAAAGTTCACTGTGTGCGGGATATGGGTTTACGGTTGGTATAGCGAGAGGCACCCCGACAGCTACAGGCTTAGTGTCGTGTTTTTCCCATTCTTTGCGGTAGCTGTAAGAGGATTCGTAGTGTTTAGGTCTGGTTGGCTTTACTACAACATGTTGGGAGTCACTGTTCAGCACATCAGCTTCGCTGTTGATAGCATTCTGATCAAATGATGATACACTCGAATGAGACACGTCAGCATTTTGATCAAATGTTGACGCACTTGATTGAGCCATGTCGTAAGTCTGAGCAGCCACTGGAACGGTGACTCGAGTGCCGGGCCTGATGATTATCCTCACGGGAGTTCCGCTTACCAGCCTGCTGTGGATGGCTGATCCCTGTCCGTTGGAAGTGTGTGAAACAGTGCTACCCTGGTCATAAGCCTGACCTTGGTATCCCGCTTGTGAATAAAGTCCAGAATTATGTGCTGCACTCCGGTCTTCATACTGACTTGCCGATTGTAAATCACCTGTAGCCAGGTGGTTATTAGAGTATGTATTACCCGCTGTATTGTATCCGCCATATCTGGAGTTATGTTGGGATTGGCTACTACTTGCACCATATCCTGAGCCAGTGGATGCCGCGTACTGTCCTTTGTAAGCAGAGCCATGGTGGGACGTTAAGGAAGAATGCGAAGACTGTGAATCGCCGAACGATACGCCTTCTTGGAAGTTACGTCCTTCTAAATTGTTGAGGTCATAATGTCCTGATCCATAAACACCCCTTGAATTAGCGGCTGTGAAAACGCTTCCGGTCTTCTGTTTCGCTCCGTCTCCCAATTCGCCATCCACTTGTCTTACAAGGCCACTCATTTGGTTTTGAGCTAAAGGATCCATGTTGTGTGCGCGTTCGTAGTTTCCACCCATATTTCCTCTTTGGGCACCATAAAATCCGGACTTACTACCTTCGTCACTACTGCTTCGTGAGTATTGGAAGTCCTCCTTTTCGCGGTATGTTTCAGGCCTAGCAATGGCTAAGCCTGTGACCGCGGCCAACACCAGTAGTTGCCGCATGGTGGCACTCCTGAAAATAATATATTTAAGTTTAATCTACTGCGCGTGGTCATACCTATATTTCTGGATGAAATACGTTACTTCACTTTGATATCCCCGTTTTAAAATGTGTTTTAGTTTATTTTTAGTAATTGGTTAGGGAATAATGTTATAGTGGATAGAGTATAATGCTTTTCAAAAAACTATGCAATAACGTACGTCGCAAATCATAAAAAGGTACGTGTGAACTTAGACGATTAAGCGCGAATATTTATGTTGCGCAGAGGTGCAACATAACGAATTCGTTTACTTAACTCTAACTTGCGTACCGCGGGCTCATAGAGATTCTAAAGAATAATTTATTTAAATATAATGTTACTCACCTCAAACAATTAAACGTATAAAACACAAATAAATGGCACAATTCACAACGTCCCCACGCAAACTGACTTTGCCTGACCAAGACACGCCAATTTATTGTGCTTTAATATTATCTCTCGTGATAACCTCCTGGCTAGTCATGAGTGATCTGTATTCCGAGAACAAGCTTGCAAAATACGACACTGTACCACAGAACGTTTATTAGTTTGTACCTAATGTCACAGAATAAATAATTAGTTCATAATACTGGTTACTGCGGTACCCGACATAGGAATCCTTGCCGCATGACCACTTACCTTGTCATCCTTCAAGTTGTATACTTGGAAGTGATTCAGTGTCCTTACTATGACTTCATGTGATGATGTAAACACCTGCCTTTGCGTAGGTGTCAAAATTATACTATATGTTATCAAACTATGTGATTGTGTCGACATTAAGTCTATTCGTATTCTCTGCAATTCTAGGAACAAAATATCTTACTTTCCCGCCGGTGAACTTTTCCTTAGTTCTGCTTTACTTAATTTCTTCATTGCAAATAAGTGATCAGTCCTGATTGGAAATTAGTGATTTAATTAAAGGTATACATGCCTTTATCAATGTTTATTGATGTTGACACAATAAATAATGCACAGTGCGATGATAAGCCCCAGTCAGAGTTACTTTTATTATAAAAACTGGGGCATCTTCCTGATAACTTTAACATACCAAGAAATCAAAATAATAAATATATAAAATGTTAAAGGAAACGGTTTTCTGAATTCTACCGAACAATAATACTAATAATTACAATACAATACTGATTACAATAATACACTGTAAATCAGTTGAGTTCGTAGCCGTCTTATCTTAGTTTTCTTGTAACTGCCATTACAATATGATAGTGTGATGATTGAAGAATTATTCAAAACATACTTAATTGGTTTAACAAGCGTATCTTCCGATTCCATAAATAAAAAAACTACATACCTTTTTTAATTACATTTTGACACGAGTTTTAAACGGAATGAAAGCTTTGGTAATAAAACTTTTAAAAATTCCAAAGAATATAATCTGAAAGTGGTAACTTCGGCCCATAACTACCGATGCGACTTGGCTCCTCCCTTATTAGGTAAGAAGTCACATCGTATGCGCCTGTCACTCTGAGACGTGAAGGTGGAATATCACATGTGCCTGTAATTCCACCGGCAACCACACCTTTCAAACCAGAACACAGTAACGCGAATGCAATATTGCTTGGTGACAGTACTTCCCCGGAACTTGGCCTAAGTTCTAACTCATTGGCGAATATTAACTAGAAATATTGGTGGATTATTTTCACAGAAACCGCCGACGACAGTGCGTATCTTCGACCGCAATGAGTATTACAGCGTCCACGGGGTCGATGCGACCACGGCGGCTCGCGAGGTCTTCTCATCCGTATGCAATATCAAGAAAATGGGCCTAGAGCCCAACCGGCTGGATTACCTGGTGTTGTCGAAGGGAAACTTCGAGATTCTGATCAAGAAGCTATTATTGGTAAGGTTGAAGCCAAAACAGTACTGTAGATTACTCTAAAATGACACGATCATCAAATCTGAATGTCTTATATTCGACTAGCTGTTGCCCGCGACTTCGTCCGCGTGGAATTCGGTTTTATCACGCACCCCCTATTTTCTATTTTACCCCTCGGAAAAGTAGCCTAAGTTACTCCTTGTTACATCAGATATCTGCCAATGAAAGTCCCGTCAAAATCGGTCCAGCCATTTCAGAGATTAACCGGAACAAACAGACAGACAGACAAAAGTTGTAAAAAAATGTTGTTTTGGTATATGTACCGTGTATACATCCATATGCACTTAGTAAAAAGCGGTTATTTTAATATTACAAACAGACTCTCCAATTTTATTTATTTGTATAGACGTCTTATATTCGACGACATGAGGTTGTCGCTCATTATATAAAACTTTGATGAACTATTGAACTAGAAAAACTCTGCTTGCTTCCATAATAATTATTGCAATACCCTTACAGTTACTGTAGTATCCATTATGTGAAGCAATAAATGTATTGAGTATTGAGATTTTAATCAGGGTAGGTACATACAATAGGTATGAGAGGTCGTTCCTCTCAGTCTGAAGGTAGCTGGTTCAAATCCGGAGTAGACGTGAATTAGTCGTAAAATATCGTAAATAAACTGGTGTCTCGTGTCTTTTTTATGTTGATAATTTATGGGACGAGCAGATGGTCCACCTAGCCTTAAGCAGTAACTTTACGGTTACTTATTATTTATAACAGCATGAGTAGCATTCACCACTACATATAAGTAGGAGACCACCTAAGTCGCTATGTATCTGTTATAGGCAGAGGCTATGTACCGCTTTACATCAGGTGGGCCTTCTGCTCGTTCCATAACATACTAACCTTAAAAAGAGAAAATAATTTTTCATGCTATCTGCATGCATACTGTATAAGCTTCGACCTCGGAAAGTATTGATACAATATTCATGATATGAAATACAAGATGTCTTATTGTTTAATTCCTATTCTAAGCAAGGCTTTAAGATGCCTCAGTTTTAAGATAATCTTTCCTGTTAAAAATCTATTGAAATCGTTATAAGTATATGGAGCACAGAATATTATAGCGATCTTTTCCTCATTTTAATATATTCGCTGTGCCCTTGAATTCTCTTCATTGGAATCACATTTTGTGACCTTAGCCTCACTGGCGCAAGACTGATAGAAGGAACATTGAACTATGTCACTCAGAACCACTTTGAGATAAAAATATAACTAAAAATACACTTGAATCTTTCACTCACCGGTTCTCTTGTATATTAAATTAATATCGTTGGTGAGTCTGTCACGATGTTTATTTGTCATAAACATGAAACCTTGACCGAAGAAAATATGATCACAGTGCGATAATGAATATTCATTAGCAAAAAGTAATCAACAGAACATTTGACTTCTTATATCTGTAACGAAACTGTAATTTTGTATAAACATTTATATCAGCTTTGGACGCTGGTGTTTACGTCGTAAATAATGTTGTTCTCTGAAATATTATTGCTATGATACAGTTTCAATAGATCTCAGTTTAAAAGCGTGTGCAATGTTATCTCTCTCAGTATCGATCTAATTAGGGATAGACGAAACGCGACTTAACACGTGACCTCTAAGTAAAACTAGTAAACACTATATTCTGCTGTATTATCATAATCAAGTATTTCTTGTAAACATTGAACTGTACCTCAGATAATGGACTTCCGCATTTACTTACTTTAAGCCGCTGCAGACGCTTGAAATGCGGTGCAGCGCGCAATATAGGTTTTTTTTATATTGGTGGACAATTCACACAGCGCCATCTAGCCCCAAACTAAGCATAGCTTGTACTATGGGAAACAGACAACTGATAGAATACATATATACTTTTTTCGTAAATACATACATATACAATACACCCAAACACAGAACAAACATCTATATTCGTCACACATATGTTTGTCCTGGGTGAGAATCGAACCCACGACCTATACAGCGCAGAAGGCAAGAAGGTTTGCTGGAAGATAACTCTTCTTAGGGTTAAGATCGTCTTTGTACATTCAGTTCTTAAAATAAGTAATAGCTATAAAGTAAAAAGTAATAGCTATGAAACTTCAATCAGTTGACTTGAAGTTTTGACTTGGCTGCTTAGGCTGCCTCTGGATGTGACTTTTATATACACAAAATATATTGTTGACGTTGTGTCCTAGCCATGCGGAAACCTCGTTAATACATCGGAAGCGGTCTGCAGCGGCCTTAATCATGTTTACTCGGCCAAAGACGTGGATATTGTTTCTATCGCATTGTAGATAATGCTTGCGCCATATACGTGCATCGGTTATAACTACTTGGGAGCGGTGTTGTGGGTTCGATTCTTACCATGACCACTACTATTCAGCAGGCTTACATAGAACACTTTGCCTCCGGGCGTTGCATAACGCTACCGTCGCGTAAAAGCAGTTCATATGCAGTCGTACACGGCGCTATGTGCTTAGAGAGGATTTGAAATAACGCCGCACTGCGTTTCGTTCGTTATCTAAATTCGGCTGCTGCGTTAACTCCTCGCTTTGCCGCCGCAAGCAACATAATATTTTGACAGGCCTCACAGCTCAGTTGGTAGTAGCCTTCTGCGCTATACGTCGTGGGTTCAATTCCCATCCTGGACAAATATTTGTGTAATGAATGTTTGTTCTGTGTCTGGGTGTTCATATTTATTATATGTACGTAAAAAAAAAAAGTATTATATAGTTGTCTGGTTCCCATGATACAAGCTATTTACTTAGCTTACTTTGGGGCTAGATAGCGCTGCGTGAAATATCCACCAATATTTGTTTATTTATTTTATATATTGATTTCAATTCGCATTTTAATATTTTTCAGGTGAGGCGTTACAGAGTTGAAATATACGTTTCAGAGGGTCCCGTTAAAAATAACGAATGGTCGCTCCAGTACAAAGGGTCGCCGGGGTGTCTGTCTCAGCTCGAGGAGGTGTTGGGTGAGAGTCTGGGCAGTTCTGATGACACCTCGCCATGTCTCATGGCTGTGCATATCAAAACAGATCCAGTTACCAAAGTGAGTGTTAACATCTATACATTTAAGAGCAGTAGAACTCGCCAAGTTCGTCCGGGGAAGTACTGCCACCATGCCCATTTCTGTCGCCAAGCAGTAACGCTTTCGCGTTACTGTGTTCCGGTTTGAAAGGTGTGGTTGCCGGTGAAATTGGCACATGAGACATTCCACCTACACGTCTCATAGTTACGGGCGCATACGATGCGACTTCGTGTCTTACCTAGTAGGGGAGGCCCCAAGTCGCATCGGTTGTTATGGGCCGAGGTTTACCACTTACCACCAGATGGGCCGTCGGCTCGTTCCGTAATTATATCACATAAAAAATAAATAAATGGGAGTGTCTGTTTGTAACGTCAAAACTGTCGCCGTCGGTGAGCCGGTACTGCTAAGGTCCAAAACATGGTTTTCGACGTTCCCTTTTCATTTCCCTTTTTCGGGTTAAACTAAACTAAACATTAACTGAAAGGCATCGGTCCTCTTCATTTCTTTCTGTTCATCTGTAAGAAAAAAAAACAATTTTAAATCTTACAAAGAATACTATCTAATATTTTGAAACGTGTTGGATCAGCCACTAAATGATGCAATTTAAATTATAAAAAAAAAATACTGAGCTAGAGATCTTCTAAAAAAATTTTACATCCTAAATGCTGACTCACAAATATAATTTATCAAATTTACACTATCCCACCAACTTAGTCATAACCTTGGTGATTTCTTAGAATGATCACTTAACATCAGGTGAGACAGCGGTCAAATGTTAGCAAATAAATAAATATATTATGACCTCATAAAACCATTAATCATTTAATTAAAGCTTGAATGTAACCAATTCAATATACCTAATGTTTAAGTACCTAACTATAATCATTAAAATATATAATTTTATTTATATAAAAAGAAATGCAACAAGTGTTGTTATGAACGAACTATGCTGTGTGTACACATGTTCTGGAATGCCATCTAGTTGTAAATTAGATTTTATGTACAGTTTTATTCATTTATCAATTGTATTGTTTCGTGTGCCTAAATTAAAATAATATATATAATTAGACAGGATACGGTTTAAAGGAACCCTCTTTGGCCGGGGATATCTAGGCAACGTAGCTTAACTGGACGCCCATAGCTTCCTGTATTGGATTCCGTATATTTCATGATGTATATGTATATGTAGATAGTATAAATTGCGGAAAAAAATATCGAATGATTGGTTCCTATCTTGAATAAACATTTGCGTCACAAACATAGAAGATTGTTCTGTTTCTGATTGTTAATATGTATTTATTTGTATGAATATGAATTAACGAAAATCTGGCGCTGTTTGAAATGGGCCTAGTTATGCAGAAAGCAGCCATGAGGCATTTTTTCCAAAAATGAGTTATAAACGCGGCCATACTAATTTCGACATGACGGATTTTTTGCAAAGACAGCCATGACAATATCTCTATTTTTCACGGAGATATAGCCAATACAATATATGAATCAATACATAGGTAACCGAAGTGCAACCATCGACAGAAATTTTTTTATAACTCCGTTTGTACTTTTTCCCACATGGCTGTTTTCTGCATAACACGGACCAATGCCCACCAGTATTTATTTAATATTTTATTTATTTATTCCAGGGCCGTCTTCTCGGCATAGCGTGTGTGACTGCGGGGGATTATCAGATGTCCGTCGCTGAGTTCACAGATGACGATCTGTTGACAGAGTTGGAAACTATCACCGTACAGATGGCACCCTCCGAGTGCCTCGTGCCCGCTACTGATAATGATGATGTGAGTATATTCTAGGTATACACAATAATAATAATATTTGTGGACAATTCACACAGCACCATCTAGCCCCAAACTAAGCATAGCTTGTACTATGGCAACCAGACAACTGATAGAATACATAAATTTTTGTAAATACATATAAAACATATTAACGCCCATACACACAAGAAACATCAAATTAATGTGAAAGCTACGTGAGGTGGATGGAAGGCTTATCATAAAACTATTGTCAATATGTGAAGAAATCTAGGCTATTGTGGTTGCAAAAATAAATTATTATCATTATTATGTTGCAGTACAAAGCCCTCAATAAAGTGATGGAACGGACCAACGTGGCAGTAGGTAAGCTGAAGAAGTGTGATTTCTCCACGGGCGGCCTTCACCAGGACCTCAATAGACTGCTGAAGTTCAAAGAGAGTCAACAACAAGACGCCAACGCATTCCCCGAAACGAAGAATGAATTGGCAATGACCAGTTTGGCCGCGGCGATTAAATATACCGCTTTGTTGTCTGAGAGCACCAACTTTGGGAGGTAACGTACCGCTATCTAAGTCATAACAAACTGCATTTTTATCTGTAGAGTGTTTGCAGTGTTCTACTCGTGTTTTGCTAGTTTAATTGGAATATTGTTGAATAAAATAAATATTGGTGGACATTTCACACAGCTCCAAAGTAAGCTAAGCATTGTATCGTGGGAATCAGACAACTGATAGAATACTTATATACTTTTTTGTAAATACACACTATAATACATAATAACACCCAGAAACAGAACAATTATCTATATTCGTCACACAAATGTTTGTCCTGGGTGGGAATCGAGCCCACTAACTACAGTGCAGAAGGCAGGGTTACTACGAACTGAGCTGTGAGGCCATTCAATGCGAACTTGATGCTTATTTTTTATGTGAAATTGTATCTAGTGGATTCGCCCGTGACTTTGTCCTCGTGGATTGAGTATAATGTAAAATCATCATCCCTTTCATCCTGTCCGTCACACAATTTTTCCTTTTTGAGGTCCTATACTGTGGAATTTGATTAAAATGAATGAACTGGCCATAAATATTAAATCGTATAGAATAACTTCTAATTCTATTCAAGCTCTTTTAAGACTACGCTACTTTTTGTTTTAAGATCCAATTTAGGCCCCTAATCCTATTCCCCTAATAAGTATATATTTAAGATTTATTATACACACAATAAACAATAATATTTACCCAGAACAGTTCAGAAATGCTACTATTAATCGTGTCGCTGGTTCTCTCGCGATGAAAGGATTGAAGTGCGCCCCAAAACCACCATACGTGCACACTGACTTCTGCGAATCTTTGGTTTCAGGTCATATCTATTTACTAATATTTTCCCACACTGTTTAGAGAACTTGGCACATAGTTTTTACTAGTGTAAATATCATTGGTGCACATCAAGATTCGAACTTGTGACCTCTGGATTGAAGCTCCAGGTCTGTACCACTGATCCACCATGCTGTCATCATTATCATCAATCAATGCTGAAGCACTTAAATGATTAGGTACATCGAAACGATTCTTTGTATTTGTTTTGAATTCTTGGTTTTGATACATTTGCATTGAAATGTATTTCCAGGTTTCGTCTATCAACAATCCAACCGGATTGCTTCCTGCACTTGGACGCGGCTGCTCTGTCGGCACTGAACGTGCTACCCGAGCTGGGAGACACGTCTAACACGCCGTCGAGAAGTCTGTTCGGTCTACTGGACCGGTGCCGCACGCAGCAAGGAAAACGGTAATATACAAGGTTTTTTTTTCCAAAACGGTGGAGATAAACACTGGTGGTCACTAGTTTCAGTTATTAAATTAATTACGTGACTCTATTATAATTATTGCCTAAGTAATTACCATCTAATTTTAAAGTACTTTATAACATATCGATGCCTCTAACAGGTGATACACTACACTTGTTATACACTTTTTATTGTACACTTGTTAATAATATAATAGTATTGGTGGACCATTCACACAGCGCCATCTAGCGTCAAACTAAACATAGCATAGATAATTAATAATATTTACTATATTACTGTTGTCATTAACATAGTCATTGAAGATATTTATTGCATAACCTGTATATTAACATATTAATTGACATATGATGCATATATAAACACCATTTCTGGGTGTTAATATGCATTATATGTATTTATTTACAAAATGAAAATATAAGTATTCTATCACTTGTCTGGTCACCCATGATACAAGCTATGCTTACCTTACTTTGGGCAAGATGGCGCTGCGTGAAATGTCCACCAATATTTATTTATTTAGGTGCACCTCAAAGAAGCTCCTTGCGGGTGGTAAGGGCATGCAATGTACCACTAGCGGTCACGACTTCTACGTCAAGTGTATAAAGTTAATATTTATTGATGACGTGCCCAACCCACCAGCAGTAATCTGGCATATTTTAGGCTGTCCTTTCGATACGTAATATTTGTTAATTTATAACCAGGCTCCTAGCGCAATGGCTTCGGCAGCCGCTCCGAGATATAAACCTGATCAACGAGCGGTTGGAGGTGGTGGTGCTGCTCGCGCACCGGTCTCAGGTGCGGCTGCAGCTCCACGAGGAGCACCTGCGCCGGGTGCCCGACCTGCACGCACTCGCGCGCGCTCTCACCAGGAGGAAGGCCAACCTTCACGACTGCTACAGGATCTATCAGGTGAATGTGATGAGATTTAACTATGCGACCGTCTCTTATAGACAAAGTGAATTCCACGCGGACACATCCATTTTCACATATGACTCCAGGTTTCAGTAATATATATAGAGATGAGTATTCACTATATATAATAATAATATTTGTGGACAATTCACACAGCGCCATTTAGCCCCAAACGAAGCATAGCTTGTACAATGGGAGCCAGACAACTGATGGAATACATAAATACTTTTTTGTAACATATAATACATATTGACACCCAGACAGAACAAACATCTATCATTCGTCACTCAAATGTTTGTCCTGAGTAGGAATCGAGCCCACGACCTGCAGCGTAGAAGGGAGAGTTACTACCGACTGAGCTGTGAGGCCTGTCTGTATGTATACATAGAGAGAGAGCGAGATTTGACTGGCGCGACCACAATGCAGTTGTCATATCTACGCTTTATCATTTACTGTGAGGTATTCTGATGCGTGGCTGTAGCAGGTACATTTATTGTGGTGATGCTTCAGGCCCTGAAACGTCTTCCGTCCCTGCTGCAATGTCTGGCGGAGACTGATAACTCGACGGTGCACTCTTCCCTCACCGAACCCATATCGGAACTGAACGACGATCTCAACAAGTTCCAGGAAATGATCGAAGCCACCGTCGATATGGATGCAATCGACAGAGGTCGGTTGTCTCATGTTTGTACTACTGCTTATATTATGCAGTACCACGTTCTCAAAACGGTGAAGGAAAACATCATGAGGAAACCGACATGTCCTACAACTAAACATTCAGACATGTGTCAAGTGCACGAAGGAGCCTCTTTGAGGCGCACTTAAAATTTCACCACACTGGTTCGAGAGAGCCAGTGAATCAAATATATAGATAGATCGTGTCACTGACTCTCTCGAACCAGTATGGGGTTTTCCCCATACTAAATTCAGTTGTGCCTCATTGAGGCTCCTTTCGTGTACTTCACACCGAATTTTTTGATTCTAGCTAATGTCGGCTTCCTCACAATGTTTTCAAAAAAATGTACATAAATTGTATGTATATAGCTAGTAATTACTAACACATGTGTGGACAATATATTTGTGTTATTATGTATTTATTAAAAAAAACTTTTATCGGAATGCAGTGGACAGTAAGTAAGCCTAATTCGTAATTCATTGTAGGACAAGACTGCCTTTTTTATGTTTTTAAATCTTATCCATGCAGCGTTGGTCTGGAAAAGATCACTCTTAGTGATAACGCCGCCAATTATGCCTCCATTATTTTTTCTCCTTGAATTTTGTTTTGTGTTTTTTTTGATTACTACTATTGATAGAAGACTAGCCATATATCGATATTTAAGATCCACTATTGAGGTGTTACGTATTTTTTATGATTTTAGGTGATTACCTTGTGAAGCCCTCATTTGACGAACAATTGCAAAGTCTTCGCGAGACGCTGGAAGAACTTCAGTCCTCTGCCGAGAAGGAACTGAGCAGAACCGCCAGAGACCTCAATCTGGAAGCCGGGAAGACGATCAAACTCGAGAGCAATCCGCAGAATGGATTTAATTTTAGGTACTCCGACATTTTTATACTCAGATTTGAATAGCAGTAGAACTTATGCCAATTTCATCAGGGGAAGTATGCCATCATACCACATTCTGCAGCTAAGCAGTAATGCCGAATGCTTTTTTACAATACTGTGTTCCGGTTTGAAATTGTGGTAGCCGGTGAAATGACAGGCACTTCATACGTTCTACCTTCACTGCTCAGAGTTACGGGCGCATACCTTAGTAGGGGAGGGCCCAAGTCATATTGCATTGTTATGGGCAGAGGTTCCGCTTAACACCAGGTGGGCCATCTGATCGTGTCGTAACTTTGTCACATAGTAAAAGTACAGACTTACTTCGCATTAATATTAGACTAGCGGCCCGTCCCAACTTGGCGCGGGTAGCACTAAGTATTAACGCCTAGTAAGTAATTGGAATTCACTGGATATTTATCAATAAAAACTGGTGGATCATATAGCTTCCTATTAGTGAAAGAGTTTACAGAATCGGATCAGTAGTTTCGGAGTTCAGGAGTTTTACAAACTTTACCTCTTAATATTATAATACTGGTGGACATTTCACACAGCGCCATCCAGCTCCAAATTAAGCTAAGCATAGCTTGTATCGTGGGAACCAGACAATTGATACAATAGGTACTATATACCTTTTTTGTAAATACATACATACATATTTTAACACTTAGACACAGTATAAACATCTGTTCCTCATAAAAACGTTCGTCCTGGGTGGAAATCGACCCCACGACCTACAAGCGCAGAAGGCAGGGTTACTACCAACTGAGCTGTGAGGCCAGTCAAATTTTGTAATTTTACACACCTTATTTTTAGGGTGACATTGAAAGAAGAGCCAGCGCTCCGTGGAATGAAAAAGTACATAATAATAGATGCCGTGAAGGGAGGTGTTAGGTTCAAAACGAACACTTTGGACTCCATTTCCGAGGAATACACACACACGAAGGCGACTTATGAAAAGGAACAAGACAAAGTGGTCAATGAAATTGTTGGCATTGCTGGTGAGTGAACATAAATCATGTTATATGTTAGTATGGTTATGGACTATGTCCGTGACCTCATCAGTGGTCCCTGCCTGAAAACCAGCACTGTGATCTTTTTCAGTGTGCAACACTATGCTGAGAGAGGGACCCTTTTTGCCCACTCGACACATTCGTTTTACATTGTCAGTTTTGTCAAACGATATTCTAAATTTTAGTTTTTATTAATATATTAATAAATAATATGTGTTTTAGTATATACATTTGTATATACTAAAACACAAAATAACAAATAAATACAAAATAAATACTGTTTCTTTCTTTCTTGTTACCACAATTATGTCAATTTCGGACACTGTTTATCTATGATAATCAATTATCCACGTCTCTTTGTGTAACGTGGTACATTGAAACGACATATCAGGTCAGAGTAGCCTAGCTGCAAAACAAAGTCAAAAGTCAAAATCAACAAGATTTTATTTCCATACAGCATACATTTACATGTATACCATAACACACTTGACACGGCTTCTTTATCGCTTTTTAGAACACAATTTTAGCAGACATTGTATTCGAGTCACTGGTTCTCTCGAACCGGTGTGGTGAAAGGATTTTAAGTGCGCCTCAAAGAGGCTCCTTTCGTGAACTTGACACATGTCTTCGAATTTTCAGTTCTAGGACATGACGGTTTCCTCACGATGTTTTCCTTCACCGTTTTGAGAACGTGGTATTGCGCACATGTATCTTTCAATCGAAAAACACATAGATGCACGTCGGGATTTGAACCAGCGACCTCCGGGTTGAAACTCGGGGTCAGTGCCACTAGACCATTACGCTCTCAGAGATTGTATTGAATGAGATTGTAACGTTATTTGTTATCTCAGCCGGATACTCAGAATGTCTGTTCTGCCTGTCGCACATGTTGGCCCGGCTCGACGTGCTGGTATCTTTTTCTGTCGCGGCCAGCACCGCGCCGGTGCCGTACTGCCGCCCCGTACTAACCGAGAGCCTCGACACACTCGAGCTGAAGCAGCTCAGGCACCCGTGCTTGGAGGTACAAGACGGGGTCTCGTATATACCGAACGATGTGCTATTTCAGCGAGGTATGTATAAGCTTATTTACTGTTTATTGGTCTGCCTCGAGCAACATATAATATTCGACTGGCCTCATACCTCGGTTGGTCGTGAGTTCGATTCCCACCCAGGACATTAGGTGTTTGTTCTGTGTCTGGGTATTGATAAATATTTACTATATTATATCAGTTGTCTGGTTCCCATGATACAAGCCATTTACTTAGCTTTCTTTGGGGCTAGATGGCGCTGTGTGAAATGTCCACCAATATTTATTTATTTTATTTAATATACATCCATAAAGTTGCGTTAATCTAGGGATGCCTCGACCCGGTAGCCGTCCCTCAAATATAAAATGTTTCTCTGTAACACACTGTCGAACAGACGTTGGGCAACTAACTAATAATTATAGATTCTATAATAAGGGTGGATCCCTTATGTATAATCTATAATTATTATAATTAACTGTTGCTTTGACAACATTACATTTCCAGGATCATGCCTCATGCACATAGTGACCGGCGCAAACATGGGAGGGAAATCCACTTGGATGCGTTCGTGCGGCGCGGCCGTGTTGCTGTCTCACGCGGGGTGTATGGTGCCGAGCGAGACGGCCGTGGTGCCGCGCATGCGCGCCATTTGCGCACGAATCGGCGCCGCCGACTGCGAGGACAAGGGGCAGAGCACATTCATGCGGGAGATGATCGAATCCGCCGCCATACTACGGGTATAACCGTCTCACATTGCGCGGATATTCTGTTCTATTCGGTACTCTCGAACCAGTGTGGTGAAAGGATTTGAAGTGCGCCTCAAAGAGGCTCCTTTCGTGCACGTGACTTCGAATTTTTTGTTCTAGGACATATCGGTTTCCTCACGATGTTTTCCTTCACCGTTTTGAGAACCTGGTGTAGCGTACATAAACCTTTCAATCACAAAACTCATAGGTGCACGTCGGGATTTGAACCGGCGATCTCCGGATTGAAACTCGGGGTCAGTACCACTAGACCACCACGCTCTCATGTTGTAAGGACAAACACTGTACACAGCAACGGCAAACATCACAAAAAACACAAAAACCTAAGCAAAACACATAATAAAACAAAGTATGGAACGCTGTCGCATAAAGGTTTGTGTGGAAAGCCCTGAACTCAGCACGTGCTGCAACAAGTTACAGCGCTGATTTTTAGTTCAAGGCTTCGGTGGCGTTCGAATATAAAGAGAAACAAAAAATAGCAATAATCAACATTGAGAAGTACAATAAAATATGTTGTATACTACGGTAGTCTAGGAGTGATTCAGACTCGCGCGGCTTCGATGTGGTCAGAGCGCGGCATATGAATTGTAGACACATGAAACATTCCGCCTTCACGGCTCACAGTTACGGGTTCTTGTACTTAATTAGGGGAGCACCCAAGTTGTGTTGCTTTTTATGGGCAGAGGTTACCACTTAACACCAGGTGGGCTATCTGCTCTTCTCATAAATGAAAGGGTTATCATAATTTGGATATGTTTTCAGACTGCAACTCCTGACTCCCTCGTGCTGATCGATGAGCTCGGCAGGGGGACGTCTACTTACGAGGGCTGCGGCATCGCGTGGGCCATTGCTGAGTAAGCTTCCTATATCAGATCTACTATTATTTACTATACAATCTACAATAGGGGCCGTTCCGGTTTGGTAGATTAGGAAAACCTTCGAATAAATGGCGCGAAAAACTACGTAACTGTATCACATTAAAAAAACAGCACATATTTTATCTGCAAATATTGTGATTTCACGACAAATGATACTGAGCGGCAAAAACATTATTAATTTTATTTTGTAACCAACTTGTAATATATTTTTGCAGAGAGTTGGCAACAAAAGCGCAGTGTTTCTGTTTATTCGCGAGCCACTACCACGAGCTGACCCGGCTCGCGAGCCTGCACCCGCTTGTGGTGAATTCGCACGCGGCCGCGTCCGTGGTGGACGGACAGCTGTTGCTGCTGCACAAGATAGTCCCCGGCGCCGCCACGCGCTCGCTAGGGCTCCACGTCGCCAGGCTAGCTGATCTGCCCCACTCCATCATTGAGGTACTACTACCTAGTCGTGAATTAGGATAAAAGTGCACCTCGAAGGCTCCTTTCGTACACTTGACACGTGTATTCGAATCTTTGGTGAGACATGTCGGTCTCCTCACGATGTTTCCCTGCACTCTTTTGAGAACTTGATATGGCGCACGTATTTTTTGCATGTGAAAAACTCGGTGCACGTCGGGATTTGATCCAGCGATCTACGGATTGGTTTGGTTGCCGATGAAATTACTGGCACGTAGGACGTTCCACCTTCACATCTCAATATTTTATTTTACCCATAACAAAATACGTCCTGGGGTCCTCCGGGAAGACTCCAAAGAGTTTTTTTGTTGTTTATTCGTGACGCAGACATTCAGTTCAGTGATTAGGTGTGAGTACATCGCTCGGTTGCTCGTTCCATTGCTATTGCCATAAAAAAAATGTGTGCCAGAAGAAAACGGAGGCCAGCCGTCATCGTCACATCCTAATTGATAATAATATAAATATAAAAGACAATTCACACAGCCCTAAATAAATATTTTAAATTTGTTTTGTTTTCGTTAATTCCAGTACGCAGAAGCCAAGCAAGCGCAACTGGAGACCAATCTGTTTGAAGTGGAAACCTCCCTGAAATCCCAGGAAACGGCCGAAGGCCAAGAAATCATATTAAATTTCCTGCGAAAGTGTAAACAAATACAGGAATCTGCCAACTCAGACGAAGATATGATGAATGAAATAAACAAACTGAAGGAGGATCTTCGCCGGCAAAATAATAAATACGTTGAGTCACTGATGGCCTAAATTGAAATAATAAATCTTTGATGTTTACCAAATATCGTTTTGTTTTTACTGCGTCACGTATACCCTTAAGAATTTAATTATAATAATAAAGCGTAATATAAGTGCCAAATTGGTCCTCCTTTATCCAACAGTAAATAAATATATCTGCTATATCTACCTATGTATCTAGATAGTTGAAAAACTCAAAACAAGTATTTTTCGCTGACACCTGAGCTAAAAGCTGTTTTGGTCATTTTGCCAAATCAAGCAAAGTATTTCGCATGTCATCACTGAGTACCTACTAGTCCTACTAGAACTGGAATCTATTAATATCGGTTTTCATTATCAGCTAAGACTGTTCCGATTGTAACGGAGTGTCTTAAATTACAGGTATGTGACGGATTCATGTTTATTTTTCAGGGTAAGGATTTATTACTGTTTGTCTCATAGAATCTAGCTAAATCATATCTATTAAATTCTGGTATTAGTCGTCTACTGGTATGATATGAGTGAATTTATTATCTTCAGGTTAGACAAATCCGTTGTTTGCTCCGAGTACTGGTTTCGACTTGAGACCTAACGACATCAAGGTACCAAAATTGTAAGTCGACATCGTTTGTTAAAACAATGACACGCTAACGGAGGGTATAACTAATATCATCTGGAGTTCCAGCGCTTGCAGTCAGAACTGTGAATACGCGGATTAACATGGGAAATAAAACATAGGTGTATGATTTAACATTTCTTTTATTAACATTCAACAGTGTGAAATAATAATTAGGTTCCTATGAAATACAATAATTACAATGACTTTTTAAATAAATTCTCTTATTATTTTAGTGTGCTGACAAAACAAAAGCTAACATCTATGTTAAAATTTAATGCACTCGTAATTAAATTGAATACTTTTGTTACAATGATATGATGAAGTTTAAACTGTTTGAATGCGACAAAGATACATTAAACGAGGTTTATTTTTTCTAATTCTCATGCAACAAATTTAAATGCTCAGAGTATCACTTTGCCCATAACAAGTATATTCGTACCTACGGAGGGCCGCATTATCCAACACGTAATCAAGCCTTAACTTCCCATAACAAACACCCAATTAAAAAGAAGTCAATGGCCGTTAAGAGCTTAATCGTGTGTTGAAGTTCTGGGAGTGGGGGGGGGGGGGGGGGGGGGTCCTACTATACAAAATTCAAATAATATTCAAATGTCTATATCTGATATCTAACATATTTGTTATCAGAAAATAATAGTGATTGCTATCTAATATTTTGAATAAAGCAAAAATGTATTATCTGTCGGGCTGCGTGTCTGTTACGTATCTGTTATCTTAGCCGGCGCTATCGATCGGTAAGCAGCGACGTCTGATTACGTCCGGTACCACAATAAACCTGTATAAAAGAGTCATACGCGACCGCCTAATAACAGTGATACAATCGCAATGAAATTTGACAACAGCTGTACACGTTCGGTAATACATTTCTTGCTCAACTAATTTTATAATATGCCATTATGTCAAAACTAAAATGTATGTAAGAATGTTATTTACAGGAACAAAATACATCACGTCACAAATACTTCGTTTCCCAAAAAACGATCAGTAAAGTAAGTTAAGTTCAACTGTAAGCGGAGGGCCCTGTGCGCGACGTGTATCTTACGAATGTACACTTCCCAATATTTTTAAAAGTTCAATGCAATATGCAAAGTACTTAAAGTAAGAAAAAATAAATTACATTTGTCTTAAATTCTAAATAAGGATGAATTGAATAGTGTAACATTATGAGTAGATCTGCTGTTGCATTTTGTCAAAAATATAATTCCTGCAACAACATTTATGCATAATATAATAAAGGAAAGGGTCGCCCATTAGTTCCATACTTTGCATAATGCACTGATTTTATACATAAAAAAAAGCATTTATCTATGAATATTTACACTTTAATTTTTGTTGGTGGGCGAAATGAGAAGTTAGATTATTTACATTAAATTATTTACAAATGTCATAAATTCAAACGATAAATAATTTAAAATCTTTTCAACATCAGTCTACAAAATCGGTTAGTTTCACCGGATGGAAGCCGTCCGGCCGGTACCGGACGGACGGACGGACGGCCGTGCCCCACCGCTCGATAAGTTTACGTTTACAGTTAGATCACAGGACAAGCGGAGCGTGGTTCCAGCACGCACTCGGGGCGGGCGGGCGTGACAAGTGACTAGCATCGAGCCGCCGGCGCCGCGAGCCTCACGAGAAGTACAGCCGCACTGCGTTTTGGAACGTCCTCCGGCACATGGGGCACTTGTCCGTGGAGAGCGCGCACTTGGCGCACGCGACCACGTGCCCGCACGGCACGAAGCACACGTTGCGCTCCTCCACGTAGCAGATCCGGCACACTTTAGAGTCCTCTATGCAATTCGAGTCGTCGTCGCGCGCGGGCGCGGGTGCCGCCGCGGGCGTGGGGTCTGCGGGCGTGGGCGCGGGCGCCGGCTCCGGGTCCGCAGGCGCGGGCGTGGAGGTGACGGCCGCCTGCGATATCACCGTCTGCACGTAGTCGCGCCCCTTGACGAGCTGCACGTACGCGCACCTGTCGAACCAGCGCGCGTGCTGCTCCCACGGCACGTCGTCCTCCTCCCAGTCCTTGAGGCCGCCGTCGCAGTAGAAGCACTTGGTCTTGTCGCCCTGGCCCGTGTAGAAGAACCCGGCTTCGGCGAGTTCCTCCGGCTTCTGGCGCATCGAGCGCGGCCAGTCCTTGAAGCTCTTGAGGCGCGACGCCTCGGAGGCGTACCGCGTGTGGACGGGGCCGGGCATGCGCACGGGCGCCGCTTGGGGCGCGCGCACGCCGCACTCGTCGCGGCCCGTGGAGCCGCCCGCGGCGCCGTCGGCGGGCACGTTCCCGGCGGAGGCGAGCTTGCGCAGGAAGGGGCACTGCGGCGCCCACCGCTGGTGGTCGACGGCGGGGTCGTCGCCCTCCTCCCACCGCATGATCTCCACTTTACAGAACGCGCACCGCACCTCGTCCCCGCGGCCGACGTAGTAGAATCCGTTTCGGGCGAGTCGTTCGGGCGCGAGGAAGGACACCGGCCATTTATCGAAGGACTTTATCCGTTCCTCCTCGTGGCGCATGTCGGGCATGTCGGGCACGTTCGGCAGGAACCCGAACGAGTCGTGGTTGTCCGTCTTGTCGGCGGAGGTGGGCGAGGGCGTGGCGGCGGGCGACGCGCTCCCGGTGCCCTCGCATCCCACCGGCGCGGGCGGCATCATCAGCCCGAGCCCGCCCAAGCCGAGCGGCCGTATTCTCGCCTCGGCATTCTTGAATAGGGACGCGACGTGAGCTCCATTACTTACAACTGAAATAGAAGGAAAAATAACATTGAAATACTTTGCTACACTTTTTGTTGAGGACGAATTTAAGCTATTCTGATTGAAGGGCCACAGTTCTGTTCCGATATTGTTCCCGCTAAAGGAGGCACCGTAGGTACTTCTCATGGCTAACGTGAATGAATACGCTGTTATCTAACAGCGGACATGCGTTTCCATATGATGCTTTGTTCACCGTTTCGAGAACACTTTTTTCAAGTAAATTTCCAGTGGTTCAAGCTAGTTCCAGATTTCAACAAGTGCCCTGAAGATCGGAAACTAGGCAGCTACACTCGTTAATTGGCCAGCACTAAAAGAAAAATAATTGGGTCCCACTTTAAATTTCAATGAAACGAAATAAGTTTTTCAGTATGATTATAGTTTTCTACGTTTGCTCAAATATCAAACCTTTGCCTCATTTTGAGGATAAAGTATCTACACGCCAACATAGCTTACAGACAAGTGCCATTCCACGGAGAATTTTGACTAAATGCCCGCAAGCCATAACCTTAAGTAGTGTAGCGGAATACCTCAATCTAAATAATGATTGATTAAGTTTTTTGAAATACGATTTACCTTTTTTTTGTAATAGAGAGCAAATTCATCTACTGTTTTAATAATTACTTAATACTTTCGATTTCATTAAATTTTATGGGACCAATCTGACAGTTTCAAATAAAAATAATTCTTGAAAACGGATTATAAATGACGAAAATCAGAACCTTTTCCAAAGAGTTCATCTTTCTTTTGAAGTCGGTTAAAACGATTCTTTACTTATTATGTAAGCAGGTTTATACATTTGTACTTAATAAATGTGATGGTAATTGGGCGACCGTACGCCACAGCAACGGATAATTATTCGTTCAAAAACAGCTTCACATAACAACTTAGCGGCAGCCGCCGCTGGCTTGCCTCTCCGACATTCCATTCCCGAGCCTCCGCTCCCGCGACCTCCCCGAATCGAGCTCAGTGCGCATGTACTGGGCTACAATCAATTTTTTTACGGTACGACAGGATACGATTCGTATTTTTACGATACGAGGTACGATTTGTAGCTACGTCTTCGCGTAAGATGTCAGGAAATACTATCAGACGTATTTTTGTTGCCATGTTACAGCAGGCGAATCTATGTTTTAATTGCATAATTTTAAGTTAAGCTAAGTTACAACATCATACTATGCAATTTTAATATCAGAATCAATGAATGTATCGACAAGTAACATATCATTTTAAAAATAGTATCTTGTTCATTACTAATTAAAAATCGATAAATTGGTTGAATATCAGCGACTTCGGTAGCTGGTCGTTGGTCGACGGTCTTCTTTGAAATTTCATGGTTTCATGTGTAAAATCAAAGAAAACAATCCACATGGAGTTTGTACAAAACAAAATACAAAAACATTAGCCTTGATACATCAACTGCGTACTACCGAAATCATCAACAATGGCTACAACCATATACCTAGCTGCGGATCGATAATTACCACTTCTGAGAGTACGGTCGACTAAAATCGGCATTTTGCAGATTGAGCACGCACTGTCGCTTCACGTAACACTATTGCACATTGCACTGAAGAGACGAGCTTTCTGGCCAAATTGTTTTTTGGTATTTATCACAATTCCAAAACAGCGTTCCACTGGGTCCGGGCATCGTCGGCTTCACAGTTATGTCTGGTAGCGATATAGCGCTGTATAATTGCCCCGCGGCGCATGCGTACGTATTGAGAGGGGTCGAATTTGCCGGGTGGGGTGTAGGGCACAGCTGTGCAAGTTAACATTATGTATTATTCTTACTTCAGCTACAGTCATTTTAGCTACCTCGATTCAGACATCAAAATCAAGGTTTTAAACTGCATTTGGTCCAACATCTTTGTTACTTTATCACCACAGTGACAGATGTTATGTAGTAGACCACCGCGTAAGTTGATGTAACTATATCTGTACAGAACTATAGTTAAGTTAAATGTGGAGGAGCGAGAAGGGCCGACGCGGGAGGGATGGGTACCTAGTTCTCAATCAGGCGGGCGTCTGGTGCGACGTTGCCGCGCCGTTCACAGCCGACCGGATTTCATTCATATTTGAGAAGCGACGTTGCCGTCTTCAGCGGAAACCGCGACCACACAACGTAAAAAACAGCCTTTGGAATGTGACAGTAGTTTACTGTTGGGCGGCTGGGTCTACGAACATTTCAAACAAAACTTAGCCATAACTTGTTTGGAATGTGGATACTGCTTAGCTTAACTAGTAGATAGTTAATACACGAGCCCGCAAGTATAACGAGAGAGCAATTTTCCAACCAATATATATGTGAATTCTGCAGTAATGCTAAACCATTCTGTAAAAATGAACTGAGCAGACGTGTCCAATAAATAAGTTTCATTAATGAGGCCGCTCCTCAGACCTGAAAATAAAAGGCAGCCGCAGCAAAACGCTTTAAAGAGAGCAAAAAAAAATGTGTAAGACAATAACGACCGAGTCCAAGGTTCATTGCGTTATCCGCAAAGAGCAAATGAAATTCAGCATTGTGCCTCAGAGAGCGGTGAGAGGCGGCGCCGGAGCGAGCAGGCGCTAGGCGTGGGGAAGGGGACGACGGACGGGGCCGAGTTCTCATGCCTATGGGTGGTCGGCGCTCGGCTTTCGAATTCCAATGCCTCCTCGCCCGCAGCGCCTACGCGCTACACTACCATCTACTTAGCTACATTCAAGCTACGACACGCTATATCGGTGCAATAAAGAAACATATCTTATCCCCTTACTCGTCCAAATTTGTTTCAGACATTTTTTTTATGAATGATGTTCCGTGTATTTACAAACTACGGCTTCGTCCATTCATAAAGCTTGAAAAAATAAACCGTAAAGGATAACAGCCCGGAAACGACACTAGCGGAAGTGCGTCCGCCAGATGGAGCAGTGGGTAATAAAAACAAAGATAATTTATTATAGCGTCAACATACAAAAGTAGGGATTTTCATGTAAATATATTACTTGGTACCTACTTTATGATAATCGTGAAGTTGTCATTGGTGACATCCGTACTTACGGCTTTACAATTACAAAGACGTAGCTGTCTACCACAGTGTTCATTTTACTGACTATTTTGGCTTGGTAGCTACTTCATACTAGGTCAAAATAATTATTGTAGTTACTGATACCTATTTAAGTAAATATTGGATAATAACGTAATCAAACATACGTAAATAAAAATATATGCGTCATTAATTCGTAAGTAACTGTCATTTTGTATAATGTAAAATAAATGACTAAATACTGTATTATTAGGCTAGTTATATTTGGCTTGATTGAGTAACAATAATTGTCATAGGTCATAATTTAGTTTTTCATATTAGGTAACTTTGGTAGCCAATTTGACAGACTTTTTTTGACGGCGTTTTTATACTTACTGTACCTACTATATAATTATAACAGAACAGTTATATTTTTTAGAGTTGGTATTTTGTTGAAGTTATACAAAATGCGCCACAGTTCTCACTATGGAATGCACTTGTCTACTACGCCTTTAAGGTAGTTCATAGTACCTGTTCCTAGTACCACCTAAGGTACTGCAGGGCATCAAGGAAGCCACGCATGGGGCATGCATGACTTCCTCAGAATTCATCAGAATGACCTCTAATAATTTGCGCATGATATCAAATTATGATTTTATTATTCATTTTGTTTACAAAATTTTTAGCTACCTGCCTTTAATACTATCATTTATGTATATTGTTTTTCATAATTTAAGTTATTTCTTCAATAGCCATTAAAGTTATTTGATGCATAAAGTAAAACATAATCAAAATAAAATGTGAATTTTGAACACAATAAGCAAATTTAAGCTCATATTAAACTTATACAATTTATTCGCTAAGTTCTATTTAACTAAAGAAAACCCAAACCTAAGTAGAAATCTGAAAGAAAAGTAATAAAAAGATTGTTTCACATATTCCTCAACAGATGGCGCTGACAGGATGATATGGAACGAACTGTTCGCCACATCAGAAACAACAGTGCTGAATCATTGCAAGCTTTACAAAGAAAACCTTAATTTTATTATATTAAATGGTCTGCATGCATGTATAATGGTAACCTATAGTCTTATAAAAAAGGAAAACATTGCCAAGACACCAACTCACTCATTGCCAAATTACTGTTGTAATAAGGTTGTGTTGGAATCATGATGGGGCCTCTTTGGGTTGTTCACAAGGTCACACAAACTATTTGGTAACTATAAAAACTACTTCGACACAATAAATACTTCTTTATCCTTCTATGTTGAAGTAAATATTACTCGGAAAAAATATTTGTAAGTGTTTTATAGGAGTGATAAGCTATCATATGTTAACTTATCAATGTATTTACTGTATATTCTCAGAAACAGACAAGGCTCATACTGGTGTCGCTATCAATAACAGCTTTTGTCAAATTGAGAGTAATTTTAACCCTAAAATGATGATGTGCAGTCCAAAAGACCATACTAATATTTTATTTTCAAATTCTCATTTTCTCATTCACGGCAGTTCTAATCTACAAGGCCTACTGAGTTGTTTAAAAATTTGTATAACTATAACTGCCATCATAGGAAATAACTATTTTTTTAATTTATTTGTTTCCTTGTTACTTTAATGTAAATCAGGAATGGAGAAGACTTCAAGATATTGCAATATACAATAAATTTACCACTGAGAATTTTTAATATATATGTTGTATGTGACCTCATGTCATTAGATTTGTAATGAAACCAACAGCTCAGCACTAAGCAGGTTATAATATGTTCATGCAGTACCAGAGCCTTATTTGATTATAAGGCCTGTAATATTTAAATGAAGCTGTAATTATGTGTGATACATACTATAGTAAATTAAGGAAAATAAGTTAATTTTCCTTGCATGGAACATAAAGTCATATTATGTAGGTAGCCTGTAGGTTAAATTCTGTTAGTATGGTCTGGTACAAATATTGTTTTGAAACATGTTGTATTTTCATTGAATTTATAAACCCATGCACTCAAGTGGAACTACAGTTTTCTGTAATAAGAAATTATAAAACCGGCTTCAATTTGATTGATCACTGTTAATTTTGGTATTGTAACCATACATTCTACAACCTAAAATATATTTCTTTATATGTAACAATTGCCCAGAATATTTTGTGGATTCAATTAATCACAAAGAACAAAAATAAAGTACAACAATTAACAAAATCTCTATAATTTCTCGTGAAACTTTAAAAATAGTGACGTCGCCTGCCCTCGTTCTAAATGCAAAACATATGGTCGCGGAAAGGTTAGCTACAAAAATGTGAAATCACCTGGTCTAAACTCCATATTTGTGATCCAATTACTCTTGAGTTATCCAGCGCTAAAGTTTTTTTCACAACAACGTCGTTTCAAGTAAAACACTGTGTTTCTCACTCTCACTAATCAGACGAAAACCGATGACGCATACAGAAACACAACCCTTCGTCATGAGCGCGAAACTCGCAACTAAATTTGATAGAAGCGAGCGAGCGGAGCGAGCGGCGCGGCGCGGCGGGCGGACTAACTAGTGAGTGTGACGTCCGAAATCGAGTCTGCCGCGTCTCCCTCACACGAGAATCGTATTATAGTGTAGCCGAGAATGTGCGTCGCTATTTGAGAACGCAAGACGCCTACGACAGATGCTCGAATGAATGGCAGATTTTTTTTAAAAAAAACCTGTTTTTTTTTTAAATAAATTCTGCGGAAATTATTATAAATTTTTCCAAAAAAACTCGTTTAATGTGTCTATGTTTACATAAACACTGATATCTCGGAAGGGGATGGAGTGGAAGGAAATTGTCAACACAAATCATTTTAGGTACATACTAGGCGTTACGAACCTTCAGTCTCCTGTGATGTGCTGGGAGCTGTAGAACTCTCCTCGGGCTGTGTGGGTTCTTGCATTGTTTTGTTTCCGTCCTACATTATATTGTGGGGCAACTTTTATAAATAATTAATCCCATTTTTAATTTATTTTTTGTAAATTTTGAGGTATAAATTTTTAATTATTGACATTGACAATATCTTCCAATTGACTTAGCACTTGACACTTTTTTTTTCCTTCTAAAGCACTATTTGATTAAATTCTGTTCTGATAGTTGTGAAACCCGCGAGCAACTGCATAGCAGTTGTCGCGATAATGTCGACTGAACTGCGTTGAGATAGGCAGGTACTATTAACGTTATACCTACATCGTTACGTAAACAAAACGTAGGTAGCGTCTGAGGTAATATAGAGGAAATAGTCAAAGTCAAAAAAAGTTGATGTTACACTATCTTGAAATTAGCTTCTTCCTACCGACCTACCAGCTAGCCGCAAAAGTATAATTGCTTTTAAGCTAGTCTGTATCCTAAGTTATGATGAGAATTTATCTATAAAAGCATTTGTCACGAAATTGTGCAACAATTACGTAAATCATATGAGAATTTCGTTTATACTTAGTAAAGTTCATTTTTATGCAGTTCGGGCAAGTGGTGGGTTGTAAGAATTGAATGAAGCGTGATACTTTGCCAAGATGTTTTCAGCTGTTATTTGGGCAAAGAGCACACTCTGATTACGAAAGCTACGCAATATTTAGATCGTTACAACCAGGCTTTGCTGGGCATACCTACGATATACAGGCAGATGGTTTCAACAAAGCATCGCAGAAGGTAGGTTACTTAGTGAAAAAATGTTTGATGAGACGGCAGGTGTGCCGGCAGCTTGCGCGGGTGTCGGAGTCAGCTGCCGTTCCACGTGCCCAACAGCTGTCTGTACCCTCATCCGTCATCCCCTGTATAATTGAATTCAAGTCAAATCTGCCTCAATTTACTTTTTGTGCCAAGGAATCATGGAGGAGCGTGCTTAGATTTAACATTTTAGGATCCAATATTATTCTTAGCATTGTGACTGACAGAATAATCGGAAATATAGTCTGTGTCATTCAGCGATGGTCTTACACAAAAAAAGCCCTTTGCAGTGACTTACTTCTGGACACTGTCCAGTCCGTACATAGCTTGAGGAAAACGGTGTGAGAAGATGTATGGAAAATCTTACAAAAAACCTACACAGCGAGTAGCTAATTTTTGTGAGGGACTAGGAATGTCCGAGGACTGTAAGTACGAATTCGTGTGACATCTAGGCCGATCTGGAATCGGCACTTCGCCGCCAAAAGCCCATGCACACGCTAGCGGTAAGTAGGCCGGCCTGGTGTCTCTGAGTGGGACTATTAGGAAGCTGATAGATGTATGAGTACGCCAATTACTATAGCGAATGTCCTACTAGATAAAGCACAAGGCGCCTTTTTGGCGTTGGCACTTACGATTGCTTATCTCCAATAACTGATTAAATCTATTTTGTAGGTATCACGCGCTAACACTTACAATTTTAGCTGATAGATAAGGTGATAAGTTTCCAATGCCTATAGTGTTGTTATAAAAATATGGATGAGTATGTACTACCTGTACTTAAGTAACAAATAAATTTTACTTTCTGGATTTTTAGATTGGTGCGTGTTGTAAGGTTTAAGAAATAATCCGCATGGAAAATTTATAAATTAAATATGAAAGAACTCCCGAATCCCAATTCTTGAATACAATTATTATTGATCAAATGTTATTCGGTAGGTCTCTTTTATCTAAACGGGTCGTTTTTGTTAGGCCCGAAGAATTTTATTCGAAGTTGGCTTTTCGTGTTTTAGGTAAATGTAGACAGAATTAAGAAGGTGGGTATGTAGTATGTATTCTCAACGTCGCTAAGTAGGTGCTTTATCATACATTTTTATGAGATAATATCATACCTACTATAACTACACCAAGATTTTTGTAGACTATGGTTCTCACAGACGCACAATACATACATAATATTATATATATAATAAAATGCATATTTTAATGAATGAACCTGGCTCGAGCGGTGCCTACAGCAGTGTTTGCGTGTCGTCGTGACTTCACGATGATCATAGAGTAAGTATTGGAATGTCAGGTGTTCTTGAACCTTAGGTTCTGGTTCTGCGTGGAAAATTACATTCTTATGCCTTCAATTCTCTTCTTTAATTATTATGAACATTAGCATTTTTTTTTTCAGAAAAATAAATTCGAAATATTAATTTGACGAGGCAGAGTTACTGAGATCCACACAACGAAAAAGTTTTGCATTTTTTTTGGGATGATCATTATGAAAGTAATTCATTGATCTCATAGATTTGAAGTTTCTTTATACTTTGAAATCGCGTCTTCGTACCTACTTGCGTTGTGGCCAGTCTTAAGCCGTAGATTTTCAGTAAATTTGATAGATTCATACCTAAGGTTCAAGCATCCCTTTTAAGTAGATATAAGTAGCCACATATTTCAAAAAAGGTTGCAGTGCATATCAGGCGTGCAATCAAATAAATTGGTGATTTATTTCGTAAAAAGTACGGATAATGCAACCTTTTTGGATGTCACATCTGAAATGAACCTCTATGCCCGTGCGGGCGCAACACAAGCGAAGGCGGTCCAATGGCGACTCGAAGCGAGGTATGCGGCCTGCTTTCCCAGAACTCCGCCACAGGTTATACAGCAGTAGCATGGCGGCAACCCGCGGGCACACGGGACGGGATCACTTGTCTTGCAAGATGTAGCCAGCCGGAGTCTGAGCTCGACGGTTGCATGGAAACGGATTATGGTGATACTTTCTGGGGAGTTTTAATAGGGTTTTTGGCTGGCATAAATGGTAGGTATTTGTAAGAAGTCTTACACACCATACATACCACTGTAACTAGTTTATTTTCATCGAGTTGCTTCTGTCTGCAGCATCGTGTTCCTTAGTAGAATTTGCGCCCATGACCTTAGAGAAACACGAGAACCACATTCCAAATTACAATTCCGAACCATGTTGGCTTATTTAAAAAACATCTTCTAAACATACTATATACAATCTTTCGTCACCTGCGTACCAATCCGATCAATTTAATTCCGAAATGAGGTATTACGAAAACGCAACATCGGCACAATAGAGGTTCCACAATGGACCATTTTTTCCTATGGAAATCCGTTAGCATTCCATTCCCGCGTCGTCGCCGGGCGCGGCCACAGCCTCTCTCGAGGAGATTTCGAAATTCCAAGAAAGGCAGAGCCTTATAAATTATCTCAAAAGTCAAAAGCGCCGACGGGGCCCGCGGCCAGAATTCTTTTTTTTACACCACAGGTAGGCTGGCTGGCGCTAAGAAGGCGATGGAATTTATAGTTCACCCTGGAGATTTTGATACTCGAGTTTTTAGGACTTAAACGACTGACGCCCGGCGGTGTGGGTTTCTTGACTTGAAGATGCCTTAAAATTCAACTGTGACTTACATTACCCGTGATTCTAGATGCCTAGTTCCGCCTAGGTAGTTCCACCGTTGTAGAAAAGTGGTACAGACCTTTTGAGGCGCACTTTAATCTTTACCCTACATGATTAGGTATTAGGTTCCAGCTAGGACATTTATTGAAAGTTATTTGGCGATTTTAGGTAACAGCTGACACAGATCGGTTTTCCCTACCGTTCCCCTAGTGTGGTTAATAGAAAAATTGGAATCTTTGGTTAATAGAAAAGCTTCAAAACAGCTAGCATCAAATCTATTCAGCATTTCAAAGCGCTTCTCACTCTATTACCAAATAAAAAATGTGCATGGTACACTCGTGTAGCACGATTCTGGGAAGATAGCGCTCTCAAGACCCGAAGAAATTCTTGAGAGCACTCAGCCCTTGAAGGTCAGGTCCCCTTATAGCAGCACTGTAGACTCAATTCAACTCGTACGCAGTCGACGCGCCTACAGTATTGTTACTCCTCATTTGGAAAAGAAGCTGACTTTTATCATGATTTTGCATGAAAACTTGGCTTGTTCGATTTAAATGGGATGGTTGCGTTGTTCAGCGGTCGGTGCATGTATTTCGCTCCCATTTAAATGACATTAACGTTTGATTTGTAACAAGGATTGTAATCGTAAAGCATCCACCATTAATGCTCTAGCCGGCACCATGAAACAACGGCTCTTTAGAATGGACGTTGCGGGCAATATTGGAGCTTATCATGTTTGGAATTGAGTTGGTATTATGTTGGATGGTGTTGCGGATGGTATATGCTCAGGAATTTGGGGCAACGGAGCTGACTGTCTTTCTAATCCCTTCCTTGTCTTAGATTTAAAATAATCTGTTATCTGGAGCCAACTCTCTCAAAGTGCAACTAACTGCTTTTGAAGTCTAAATCGTTGAATTGGGCATTGAGACTGCCAGACCAGCTAACTAAAATTCAATGGACACGACTAAAACGCTGAAGTAGGTAGTTGTAGATGCTACTTTCTAGAAATGATATTAAATACCAGCGTTTGTTATAATGTGAAATTTATATCGATTGGATATGATCTGTATCTTTTTATATTATGTTAAGTAAGAATGGCTTTGCTCGAAACTTCGTAAACGATTCGGTCCTAGTTTACGTGCGTAATTTTCATCACACCATTCTATTTAAAGCTCATGGTATTTTCCCACCACAAGCCCGCATCCGAGAACCCGATGGACTGGTCTGGTTTCTTTTGTTGTTGTAGACATCCTTTGTTATCCAACGTAAACGACTACAATTGTTTCACCGTTTATTATCTGGCGAACAATACATGCAGCCATTAGATCAACGTTAATTAATGATTATTTATTTATTTTGGGCGATGATAATTTAGTATATGTAAATATAAATCTAGTTCGGCATATAATAAACAAATAACGGAGTGAATATCGTTTACACTAAGGCAAGGCAAATATTATATTTGGTAAGCTGAGCAGGAATGTAGGTATCGTTTGCTGCATCTTAGCTTTTTGGTACCCTAATAACAAACGGTTCCAGAGACGATGTTATCAAATCTGGACCTTGAGGTTAGTTACAGGTGATTTTATCTCATACCATGCATGAGACGTAGAAAGAGACTACAACATATTTTAGCCATTTGCGTCCATCCTTTTAATTTTAAACGAATACCGAGTTCTTTCGGAGAAGGACTGCCTCCAAACATATTTAAAAGTGTGGGTACCGGTGATATAAAATGCACAATGGGACATTTCATCTTCAATTCTCAGAATGATGGGCTTAAAACGATTAGTCTTCCCATAATTAAGTTATGAGAGTTCCTGAATCCTGTTGCTGTTGTTATAGGCTGGACGCCAGGTGTGCTTGGAATCTTTGATATTAAAGACGGCGTACTTACTAGAATGCTTCCATATACTTCATGATCTCATTTTTGCATGATATGTGAGCGGCGGCGGCGTGAGCGGCTTATAACTAGATAGGTAGTTTATGGCGTCGTAAAATATTGGTAGGTGGTTAAATTCAGTATCAACTCAATACTTAACCTTAAGGTGTACCCTAGAAGTTAATTCACCATGAAAACATTTCCCACGATAGCCATGACACTTGTTGACGTAAACTATTGACTCCGAGGTTCGAGTAGGCGGAGTCATTACAATAATGACCCTCAGCCGCAGAATAGGAAGCAGTGAGTACTCCCCAGCACGTGGACAATAGCGTGACCTTGGTCTATTTCATCATCAGATTAAATTGGATCTATTAAGGAGCACGTCAGAACACCGTAATCATTGTGAAACTGGTACTGAATCATGCCAGACCTATATACACATGGCATAACTTTGGCTGTTTGGATGTGGCCTTATCACAGGGTATAAATATTTTGTCACGCTTATGCACACCACTGGCTAGGTATATACCACCTACTACATTTACTACATATCTGCTATCATATATAGTCTGCCTTTTTTAATGTATTGTTCGTCCAGTAAATTATAAATATTTGTGGACATTTCACACAGCGCCATCTAACCCCAAACTTAGCATAGCTTGTATGAGAACCAGATACCTAATAGAATACATAGGTACTTTTTTATAAATGCATACCTACTTATAATACCTATCAGCACAAGAGACACAGAAACAACAATTCTATGTCCGTCACAAAAATGTTTGTCCTGGTTGTCAGTTAAACCCACGACCACTGCAACTGATTATGTAAATTCAAGAATTGCTACTGTAGACTCAAAAGTGACATTAGTAATAGACATTACTCAATAAGATGGTTTCTTCATAGCTAAATACGTAGAAACCATCACATAAATAAAGGCTAGAGTAGGTATATCGACAATCAAGACAATCGGAGTGTACCCAATATCCGATATCGCAGAGAACTACTATTTCGGATTGGGGTCCGACATCGATGCGGATCCGATAATATATTTTTAAATCCTACTAATATTATAAACGTGAAAGTTTGTATGTATGGATGTTTGTTACTCTTTCACGCTCAAACGGATGAATGGATTTGGATGAAATTTGGTATCAACATAGCTTATATCCTGGCTATCACATAGGCTACTTTGATCCCGGAAAAGTGCAGTGTTCCCGTGGGTTGACTTACTCACCGTGGGGAATACCGATAAATAATATTATTCAGTCTATAATACGGAACTGCTAGTTGCTAATTGCTCGCCAGCTCAACAATACTAAATATAAATTAGAAAAACAATTAATTTGATTGTTTCTTTGGAAATTAGAAGAGTGCTGTACTAGTCTCAACCGAAATAGCAATTTAAGGTATCGTCTACTTAAAATCACTTCCAATATCACACGAACTTAAACGACATCTAAGACATTAATTCAGTAGTTTTTTAATTGCCAATAATTGCTTTATTTTTGTTTGTAAGCACGGTTTCGTCGCTTTTGAGGATCGCTCACACTGGCAGTCAACAAAATAAGCAGTGTTGTTTTTAAAACGTAGTTACGAATTAATATTGTAATTTAAAATATGTATATGTTACGAGTAGCTAGCTACTGCTGCGCGTTAGTTTTCGAATATTAAGACGCGTCACGAGGTCGAACGCCTGGCATTGCCAAATATGAAAACTAATGACGTCACCTACCGATTGTGTCGCAGACACTTCTGTACATTTCCATTCCATCGCCAGTTATAAGAGTTACCGTTCCAAAAAAATACGAAACGAGCGAGTAATCTACACAAATACCTTTTTATTACCGTCGTGTCGAAACATTAGATTAGGAGTAACGACAAAAACAGTCACGTCTTGTGTAGGTACTTATCGGTCGATGTCTCGAGACAAAGAGCCGCTCACGTTACTTACCCTTCACTAAGGAGGTAATTAGTACCTTTATTATATTACTTTGCAAATAAATATAGTATATTCACATGTCATTATGCCAGGCTTTGTGTACCTACTTCCTTACTAGGACCCTTTTCTTGGCCCGATGTAAGACGTAAAATTTAATTCATTTACAGCAAAACAAGAACGATAGGTAAACGAAAAAACAAAAAACGATAATATTTTTGATGAAATTTTTCTCGACAAGTGGTTCTCGGCTGGCAGAAAATTAATTAAAAGTTATCTACGTCTCACATCATTCGAAATGGGAATAGGACCCCTCGTTAGGTACGATGATTTAGATTTCCTTAGTGCGTTTCACCTGATAATACCCAGGAAATAGGTTTCATGTTTTTTACCTATTAAGTAGAAAAGAAGAACGAATCAAATACCTACTCATAAAAACTTTTTGTCTGACATTTAATTAACTTTCCACCTACACACCAAAATCAGTGTATAGGGGTCGGTGGAAAAAGAGTTCCTTTACGATTAAATAAAATCTAATAATATATAAGAAAATCAAACCTAGGCACAAAATGCCTTTAAATCATTTAAATATCTTCTAGGCAATATGAATATTTGAAAAACTTTTTTGAGTCTGATTTTAGTATGATCAATCGGGATTACCAAAGAATTATCTCGTCCAATGATATCAGCCTGAAAATATAATTAGTGAGATGTGCCTATAATGTATGGTCATACTGCGAGCCGTATTGTTGAGTACTTCCCTATTTAGGTTACTAATCTATGTTCAGCCCATTTAATTTGATTTCTTATCTTGTTTCTATTCATACATACTTATTGAATTCATAATAGATGCTAATAAATAACATATTTTTATATTGTTTTCTGATGTCACTCTTGTTATTGCAATCAGACCTGATCTGTCGATGGATGACGTAAATCTAAAATGTTGTAATGTTTTGTATGAGATCATAATATCAAATGTGGGCAGGGTTGATTATTCTGCGAAGCAAGAATTGTGAACCAATGAAATAATATATTTATTATGATTTAGTTTCTACTGCAAAGGACACCGGGCGCAGCGCAGAGGCGATGGCGCATGAGAGAAGCCATTGTTTATCAGGTCTTCGGTATGTGTGATGATGATTGTAGTTTCGAGAACCGAGGAAAAGATGATTGCTTCGTATGTTGAAATAAACACCTATATTCATTATTTACCAGCAAGTTAGCTTACGTCAATTTTACGTCCTAATCGGGTCATCCTAGCGATAATTTCACATGCATTTTTATCCACTGCAGCAGATGCTGCAGTAAGATTACTACGAGTATTAACTGTATGATAACATAATATATTTTTTTTTATGTATTAATTGATGTAGCTTCACGTTTTTCTGTCGGCCTGACTGTATAGGCTCATCTTAAAAATATCTTTAGGGATTATGAAACGAATTTTACTAAAGACCACTTCACGAGGAAGGTTTGTGTATTAGGTAACTAATATAGAAGTTGTGCGATCTTTAATACTTAGTGTGACTTCGTCGAAACCTAGATGTTTATAAATCACACATTGATGTAATAATGTTACCAAGTCTCAACGGAAGTAAAGCAGTAAACGTCATAATTTGACTTCAATTTGGTCTAACATGGCTCTGGTTTCTGTTTCTTGAGCGTCACCGTTGAATCTAACCCCCTTCGCTTTCGGAACAAAAAATTTTTACACTAAACATAAATTAATAAATCACACCTTATGCATTGCTTAGCACTTTCTCGGTATGCTTAGGGCGGTCTGAGTTGCCCTAAGCAAGTTCGTATAATCTAGGTACAAAAATGTAGGTTTTATGCGCAGAAAGATCTCATTTCCCCTCATACAGCGACGTGAACAATGCATATTGTCTGTTCATCGCATTCAGAGAAGAATGGCTTCGCACTGTAAAGATAAATTATGATACAAAACCCATTGTGCTTGCAAAAACGCAAACACAGATGTGCACACTGAAAACTTATACCAACGTGTTTGCTTACAGCCAGTCATTTTATGGGCACATAGTTGAATCATTGTTATCTTACTAAGTAAACATACAAGGTAACTATCTATAGGTACTAATCTATTCAGATGTACCTACATGGCCTTGATGTAGCCTTAAAAATAACGCTTTGCTGGCAAGACTACGTTATAAGTTCTCCTCTATAGAAGTTTCTTATAGCGCTTCTAAAATATGGTATTGCTTAGAACTATGAAGATTAGTTTCAAGATTCATAGAGAGATAGATGCACATAGATGCATACAGACATGCATATGAAAATACTATGAAAGATAAACTTTCACAATGGCTATTTGGGTGCAAACTACACAACGGACAAATTCTTTAGCGGGCGCATGCTATCAATAAAATATCAATCTTAGACTTGAAGATAGATATATCAATGGATATATTGGAAATGGTCTTTAGATATTTCATTGTATATAATTGTGCTTATTTCGTAAATATTATGTCTAGCTTGAGATTCACAGATAAATCTACGAAAATAGGAACTTAGTATAAAACTTAATTAGAATTTAAGATTTTTGAACACCTACCATTTTGCCAAATAAATGTATTCTTTCTTCTTCTTTCTTGTAAATTGCTGAAAAGTAAATAAAAATTCATTCAAAAAATAAGCTGATAATCAGTCAGCCACTGAATTTTGCTTTACATTTTCTTGACACTGTCTTCTACCAAGAAATCTTTATTAACTTTAGGTACTTACATGCATCGTAATCGTTCCAAATATATACAATTTTAGCGCAATCGTATTTTCAGTTGCCGAGAACCTTTATGAAACTATTCTGTTTTGATACATATTCATATTGAGAGTATAATTTTCCCCAATATCGTAGAAGTAGGTTACAGTTTTTTCTTCCCACCTGCCTTGATCATAGACTGTCACATAAATGGGCGGTATCAGAGAAACAAGTGATAGAAGGAAGAAGAAGAATATGTACGCAATATTCGCTCGATTACACGTGGACGGTAATTTGTAACGAGCCATGTTTGTTCACAGTTGTTTACTTCTATAGCTATGTGTGTTTCTAGACTTGTGTGTCGAATATAATTGATTCCATTGCCATCTAGATGATACCTTGACTACAGAGAAATCCTATGAAATGACGTTCAACCTATATTACATCAATAGGTTCATGAATTAGCTCTTATTATATATTTGCCCTGAATTCGTCGAGCTCAAAGCATTGAACTCATATTTATTATAAGTCTTCTCTCTAGGATATTCCAGCTTCTTTTCGATATTGGCCTATAAATATCCGAATATATCGATTGCGCCAACCATCCCTTCACTGCGGAGACAGATTTCCTGAAAAAAAGAACAATTAATCAGTTGACTAATTTTTGGATCAGATTTTCCCATCCAAGTTACGGAGGGGAAAATCTAAATACTTAGCATATCAGTATATATTTTATAAAGCAAAAATATAGAAACGATAGCGGATTTCAAGAAAAGTAGTAAAAGTTACCCGTACTTCATAGAGACACTGTACATTCTCTATGAAGATCTCAGTATTGCTTTCATCAAATCGTCCAAAAATTGCAACAACCTGTATAGCTAAACAGTAGTTAATTCAAACAAGGCTTGTTGATGTGATTATACTCACTGCCCCGTGATGTGAAACAAATCGCGTGATATTTACGAATGAATGCGCTAACTTGTTATTACTGTCTCGCTGACTGCACTCAAAACAATTCCCATAGATTATGTCATCGACAAAACTAGACTCTATATTGCGGATTAAAAGCAATTACGTACGTATTTCGTCACTTTTAAACTTATCAAACGCTGCAGTTTCTAATTTTCCCTTCCCCCTTTCCATTAGAGAACTAGCTTTATACAAGACGTCGGCTTTCGCAAGTTCTACAGACCGCTTTGCGGATAGAAAGCGTCGCGACCTCACTTTCACTATGCCAGTGAATAAGAACGTCATGCAATGCCTTTGCTTACCTCATTATTGACTCAATGAATGAACAGCAGTCCTGAGCTGGACCTCTATTCTCGGCCCGAGGTGACGAGTTCCATTTAATTAATTATTCGCCAATCGAAAACATATTTTGTACAAAATAAGGAAATGAATAACCTGAAATCACAATTCTAGTATGGTAGAAATGCATTAAATATTTGTTTGAAATACCGGGTACTGGTAGGGTGACGTATTGTCATAACAATAACATTGGATGTTTATTTTATTAGGTAGTACTTAAAAGAAAGCGGTGATGGAGTATCAATCTATTATGATATCCGACATTTTGATGTCGTCATTCATCGACGTTAGTTGAGTCAATTAACTGTGTCAATTGATTTCCAATAACAGTTAACAATTGAGGCGAACAAGGCATGCGGGGCCCGCTCAGTTGTTTAATCAACAATCGGCTGGTTCTGACATCACAGTAGGATCACGTTTACAATACAAAATAGCACGAGGCTCAGCCACAACAGGGTATATATCACAGGGTCACAATACAAAGAACCGAGAAATTTTCTCACAAACAAACATTTTTTAGCCTCGAAAATTAACTGTTTCTGACGCCAGTCAAAATATAAAGTGCACATCACAAAGGCAAATAAGCCTTATAACCGTAACAAATATGGTTATGAACCGTGAAGGTAAGAGAAGCGATAAATATTTACGACATTTCTTTTGGTACACAAATCCTCAATGTTTTATGCGTCGGTAAGTTCAGCGTTTTCAGAAACGCTTTTATAACTAAGAAACCTTTCTTGCATAGTAATTTGTGGACGTTTCCTCTCCGATCGCAATTTGATAAGACTAAAAATTAAGGGTTTCGCTAAACTAAAGTACATGTAAATTTACGTAGCAGGATGCACGGCACAGTGGAGCGAGACGGTTGCGCGCTACAGCACGGAACGTTCTCATAGGGATCTTCATTCAAAAACTACCTTCCGACTCAGAAGTTAGAGTCTAAAGTGTTTTCAGACTTTCAGAGAACTTATTACGTTAGTGACTTGTGCGGTATAAACTATCCTATTCACAACTTTCCAACAAGTCCAGAAGTCACTGGAACGAAAACAGTGCTTAACTAGTTTGTAAAAGGTTCCAATTTCTACAGTGGTTGATTACTTCGGAGTCGTTTTAAATGTGACGGTTTAGTTCCATGAACCGCTTCCGCCGCTCCTTCCGTCTCGGGTTGCTGGCTGCAGACATTCCTGAGGCGGACATTAGAACCCGCTCAGGAATGCTGACCAGACGGTGTGCTGATGCCTTGATAGCTTAATGCACTCTGCCTAAGCGACCTCAGGAATTCCTTACCAAGGCTGCTGCTCTTTGGACGGATTTATATACATAGCTGCGGGTCCGTTTTGTCCACAATTAAATGGGTCTTATGCTCGCCAATATACGAAAAGGAAATTGACAAAGTTAACAACTCAAGTTATTTATTATTGGCAAATAAATAAATTATGATTATTAATTATTGTATTATTATTATTATAAATTATAAATAAATTATTAGTTAAGTTAACACTCAGCAGTACGAAGGTACTCCACATTTTTTTCCATGTTTATTTTGTGCAGGCGTTTATAATGGCCAATAAGTTTTATAAGAATTAATGGAAAATGAGCTCCTAAGGTATCAGAAACCAACTCACTGTCACTTTAAGAGTGTAGGCCGGTCCAAGTCCTAACCCACCCAAGTCCTAGCAATGGAAATTAATACGTCGGGAGTGACTGCAAAACAGGCACGCACAGACGTAAATGTCGAAATATGTTGTTCATTGAAATTTGTCGCTGTTCAAAAGAATGAATGCTGCTTCTGTTATCTCATGTCCCCTATCAATTTGAACTTTCGATTCATTCATAACTCATCAATGTCGTTATTGTTATTGACGGTTTATCAGTACAGACATTATCAGTTTCTCTGAAATCGGCTGCAACACGACATCTCCACATGCTTTTTAAGATAATTGACAAACGTGTGGGGTGCGAAAGTTTTATCTTCATTTTATTTTATTTTGATTATACAGGCAATCGTTTCTATATAACAAGGTATAAAATATAAGTATTAAAAGTATTTTATGAAGCAAAGAAAATATAGTTATTATAATATAGTGTCGTTAATTGCATAAGTAATGATACATAAATAGATGTGGATAAGTAGTAAGGTCACTTCTAATCTAAATATTATAGGTAGGTACTAGAATAGATGTCCTGACTGTCTAGCAGAAAAATTTAAGCCTAAATCGCTGGTACACAATAAGTAAAACCTGTGATGAAAAAACTTAAATAAATATACGAGAAGTATAGAACAAGACATACAAGTAACATTCTCACTACACAATTCTTCAAGAGTTCCTCTCATAAGTAGTGTTCCATTGATGTATTTTTTGTTTCTAATTAATCTGACAAATTGTTATCCTTTGAAAAAGAAATTGTGCCTTAGAAAACATCGTATACAAGCTGCTTTTAAAAATTCTCCTTAAATCCAGATATAAGATTAGTTTGAAAGACAAAGTAAGTTCTACGAGGCTTTACATTACATTTATCTATTTGTGTAAACCGTGAGAATGGTTATGGGCCGGGGTCCCATGTCTTGGCCCATTCAGGGTATACGCCGCGCCGGTCCCACGCACATTTGTGGTCCATATGGCCTAACGAATCTTCCTTGTAGCCTGAATGATTCTTGTATCAAGTTACCAACAGTTCTCAATGAGTTCCGAGTTGTGAAACGAAATTATTCGAGTTAATTGGACATTGTGTTTATTCTGTTGTCAACAAACTATTCTCATTTAAGTATCGTTCATTTCTCTCTCTAATGAATAAAAAGAGACCGACACAGACCACAGACTGAATTTTAGATCTGTCAAACAAAACTGACAACAAAATGTAATTGATTGCCTTCAGTTTCCGTAATTTGTGTAAACATTGAAAAATTAAGTTTGAACACATTTTGATGGAAATTATTGAGTTCATTGGGAAGATAAAACATTCGACGAAGAAATGTGTAAAGGTTTTGTGAAAAGAATTGGGTTTACCAAAAAGGCAAGATTACCTATGTTATTACGTGGCCTACTCTTGTTACAAACTCTTGTTCGCGGTCAGTGATGTCCTGTTACAGAAGATGATGGTATGGGTACCATTTAATTCTGCAACTTTGTGTTGTAAGCCTCACATTTATTTACCTTCTAGTGTGACAGGTTACCATATTTATAGTGTGCCAGACGTATGTATGTTTGTCTCTTTTCATTCAGTAGCAACAGAAAAGGATGCATGAGCCTAAAATTAGTTTTAGTTTGTTGCAACAGAATCACGGGAAATGTCTAGTGTCGAATAAATCCCAGCCTTGTCAAATAACATGTTATGGGTAGATAAGTTAAATTTTATGTAAAATGTAAATATATTTTGTTATTAAAATTTGTCACCCATCTTAATTGTATTTTTTTGTAGTAATAAATCATATTATATATTGCTAAACTTTGTTTAGTGAAGATATATGATATATGAAAGTATTTCAGTGTACTGTCTTATTTTGCCATTTTAATTATTCTTACCAACAAGTAATTTATTTTGTTATTGACAAGTTTGGAATAAATACTTCTGTATTAAAATTATTTTCAACTAGATGTTGATCGCGACTTCGTCCGCGTGGAATTCGATTTACCCCTCGGAAAAGTAGCTTAAGTTACTCGTTGTTACATCAGCTATCTGCCAGTAAAAGTCCCGTCAAAATCGGTCCAGCCATTTCAGAGATTAACCGGAACAAACAGACATAATTTTTTTATAAAATGTTGTTTTGGTTCATGTACCGTGTATACCGTGTAATCCATATGCACTTAGTAAAAAGCGGTTATTTTAATATTACAAACAGACACTCCAATTTTATTTTATTTGTATAGGTACACTCGTTTATTTCGTGACGGCTTTATCGAAATAACTTCAAGTATAAAACGTAAAAGCATCGGTTCAATAATTAACCACCTAAATATGTTCTCAACCCTACATTTCACAACGTAGCGTTGTTTAAATGTTTTCATTCAAGACTGGCTCATCATGCATACAGTTACACCACGTTTAGGTCGTATCTGCTCTACATAAGTTATCAATGGCAGACATTCACGAGTGATGGGAACATTTTTTCGGGAGCATAACGGTTTTTGTATTATTTTTTGTCGCCTTTGACCGTGTGAAGGGACCTCAATGGATGCAGCATGTGCATGGACCGTCTAATATTCGAAGAGCTCTGCTTTGGGTATTACAACCCGAGTTTGTTAACTAAACGACGGACTAAAGAGGGGTGCGGTAGATCTCTCTTAACTGGTGTTACGTTTGGCGTCTTCAATGAGCTGTTTCTTTGAGAACCGCGTCTTTCTCAAGAGATTGTTCAGTGTTTTCTCACGGAGTCGTCGCGCGTCGCTGGGAATTGTTCGTGTAAAATTATTTCTACAATCCCTATAGGCATTGAGGTTTCTAATCATTGCGAAATAACTAAACAAGTTGCATGTGAATAACATGAAAACACCGAGCATTGTTAACTTTATAATGAGCTATTGTTACAATTTATTTTACATTTTCCGTCATCACCCGTCATTATCAACATATTATAAATATTGACCTACCAATTACATATTATAAATGGAAATTAACCGGCATTTTTTTTCTGTCTGACTATCTAGGCTTATCTCAGAAAATAATGAAGGGGGTTTTCATGGGTTTTTGTACTAATAGAACAGAGATAGAACAATAGAAACAGATTCTCGAAGAAGGTTCACATATATTATAATATGGTATAATGAAAGTCTGCCTCTGCCGTAGTTTATTATAAAAGAGGATGTAACTAGTACCTACTGTACTGACTGACTGATTAAACTGTTGGTCCATGATATGAAATTTCGAGCGTGTGTACCTATACCTTTTGAGGCACGCTCGATGCAATATTTATTAATATTTTCAACGTTATATTTTTGCTGCCCGAATACGAGGTCAAAATTTAAAACAGAAACAAATAATCCTAGTGTTACTTAAAAGCTGTTATTTAATACAAAATATTTTTCAGTCCAGACAATTGGAGTGAGGAATAGAAAAATTGGACATCAGGCTCGGAAGTGTGGAATTAGCCCACGCAAGCAAAGCCAGTTTGCAGAAGCTAGTTACCATATAAATTAGGTACCTACGCCAATTATTGTGTTCGATGGAGAATGTGACATGGAGATTCCTCTCTGCCTAGGGTTTAACAAGGTTAAATATAATAAATAGGTCCTAAATAACGCATTATGTATGCATAATCTTGTACATATTTCCTTATAAATGTCGTATTTATTTTATATCGCTATAAGCAAAACATTCAAAAGAAGATGCTCTCCTCAAACTTATAATATTAGTTTTCTCAATTCTAACAAAACTTTGAATATTTTTAAATTACTGTCGTACCCTTTCCCATTAGTGGAATGCCATTCTGTCCTTCAAACGATTAAGGGCCAACGACATGGCCTAAATTACTGTAAATGTGTTCATTCATTTAAAACCAATTAGTTAACTGCATAAAAACCCGGTTAAACTATTAGAACAACATTCTTGATTGTAGTTAACGATTTCAACTGTAAAATGTGTGTGGAAAATAACTGATCAAATGCAATAAATATAAATATATTAAACTGTAAACAAATATGTATAGTGATTATATTCACCAATTAAAAGCAAACAACCGACATCCAATTATGGTTATAGAATAGAATAGAAAGTTATTTCACATGAGAGGTGAACTTATTTAGGAGCAGCAGCAGTAGTATCAATATTTTTCAATCAGATTTCACAAGATACGGCCCTCTAAACGTGTGATGAATCTATGGGCAGACAAACAGACAGATTTGATAATAGCGTCACGTCCTTTCAGTACTGAACTCTAAAAAGCTTCTGCTCCCTGAAAGAAGCCTGAAAATTCAACATGTGCAGAATATTTCAAATACTTTTCTTTTTATTTAAAAATCATAAAGGGAATCTTTGCTATAATATAATGGGTGATAAATTCAGACGATATCGTAGATTATGAAATAAGAGACATTTTATTATAATCTTTCATATAGTAATGGTGTTATATTAACACCATTAATAGATTAAGAATGTTATAAACATATTTTAAAGATGCATTATACAATACTACACACTACACGAGTAGTGTTACTAAAATGTTTGGGTGTGCAGTTTTCGGCCGTTCCACCGCGCCCGCGCCGCGCCGCGCATGACCTTACAGTGGTATGCGGCGGCGCGCGGGGCGGGGCGGGGCGCGGCGGGTGCTCGGTCGCGTTCTCACGGGAACGAGCGGTGATTGCACCGCATTACGCTCGCGCTGCACTGGGTCGCAACCACATACAGCCACTGAATGTGGACGAGCCTCTTTTTATAATTTTCAGATCAAATTAATAACGACCATAATGAGGGGGATGACTGATTTTATTTCGAAGTATTACATATTTAGAAATACACATACTTACATACTCCATCTCATACGAGGCGCAATGGTGCGGCGGCGTGTAGGTGTGTTGTTCAACAAAATGATGCATAGATCCTTCGGTACTCCGGTTACTCCGCCCCATCCCGCACCGCACTGATGTGTGGAGCATCACCGTTCAGGAATTGGTCAGCCTATACTCTACGGAGGTTTCAATCATTCCTCATTACGAGTAAATATAAATAAATAAATAAATAATGCTGGACATTTCACACAGCGCCATCTAGCCCCAAAGTAAGCTAAGCATAGCTTGTATCATGGGAACCAGACAACTGATATAATACTTATATACTTTTCTTTTGTAAATACATACATATAATACATATTAACACCCAGACACAGAACAAACATCAATGTTACAAATGTCACATAAATGTTTGTCTTGAATGGGGATCGAACCCACGACCTACAGCGCAGAAGGTTACTAGAAGGGCTACTAACCAACTGAGCTATGGGCTATGAGGCCAGTAATAATTGAAGAAGCGAGAACCGAGAGCTGGTTGGCACCTTCTTAGTTTGCAAGAAATAATATTGAGTTAGTGACCCAGTAGTCACCATCGCCATCTTATAAAAATTTAGGTCTTTTTATTTGAACTGTTTATTTCTATTATGAATATTTGAATACTCCAATAAATAGGGAACTAAGCTATCTGTAAAGTGTTGTACAGGCAGGTTTAAAAAGCCAGTTATTAATACTGTTATAAACACTTACCTCTTGCCCCATTCTGAAATTCTCATTTGTGACGAGGTAGAATTCAAACGCGACTCAGCTCTTGACTGTTCGAACTGCCGCACCAGCGCCATCTAGAATGACTGTGGTCACAAAAGAAACAAACAAGTCCTCGACCAATTCAGAAACTAAATGAAATGTTATGCTATCACATAGACACTAGCGCCACAGCCTACACACTTATTTTTATCGTAGCATGAACTCGAGCATCAGTTATTGGATGCTTAAAGTTATGGAAAATGCGCGGCCTGCTTTAACCAAACTTTTGGCAGTACCAGTCTAGACGCTACAGCAATTAAATGATTCGAATAATTACAAAAGACAAGGACAGGAGAGCCAATTCCACATCGTAAGACCTGCAAATACGTACAACCTGAATGCCAGATTATGTAGGTATCTGTGTAAAAAAATTGGAGAGTTTGGACATACATATTTATACATTTTCATTTTTATTTTTCTAGATGGTCGTTTTTAAGGAGAGATACCATCAAAACTGAGTGCTACGTCTTTTTGCAGGATTACCCAAGAAATAATATTTTGTTTCATGCAAACTTCTACCAATTTGGAAAATAAATTGGCAGTCATTACAGCCACTGCGTAGGTATACCGTATCTGTTCTGTCACCACTTTATAAATTGCTGCTGAACGCAAGCAATACGTTGTATTTGTATAGCTTTATTCAGAACTGGATTGCTCTAATCGAAATGTTCCTCAATATACCAGCTCCATAATAAATTATGTTCTTCGCTTCATAAATTCAGCGCAGTGCGACTTTTCCCGAGCGGAGCGTAGTGGGACTCGTTTCCAATCAACAATGGAATGCAGGAACTTTTTGGTCCGACTGTACCACGCCGGGAAGATCCAGTTTTTGCCCCGATGGTACTTGGTGCGTTAACTCAATTGGAAACAGGGACCTTGGGTACCTTAACAGTTATTATCGAGATTTTTTTATGTGGCTTTTCACCTCTAATCACTAATGTGATGGCTTCAGTTTCGCTGGGTACAAGTGCATTTTATATGCCTCATAATGTGCTTTAATTATGAGGCTAACTGCAAAATCAGACTCTCTCAGGCTGATTACCTGATTAGAGAAAATCTGTTCAGAGCTTAAGTTCACTCAATCTGGTGATCGTGATGACAACATCTCCAGGACAAAAGATCGTAGGGGATCGCATGGTGAGCATTACATAAATTGAGATTGACAGTCATAGCTAGCTAAATCCATCCTAAATGCTTTAGAAAAGTGATGAATTGGTAAAAAATGGTTATAGGGCAATGAACGAATGCACTTTCATCTTCATCTCATACTCTTACTTGTGTTCCTCAAGTTGACATTAGTACGTGTGAACCCAAAAAGTTTTTATATTATGTTAATATTAGTTACATTACTTACCTACATTTAAGGATATCTAAACTTAAATTTAAATAAATTTATTTTTATTGTTATAAGGATACTCCGTGTTCGCGGTCATTACACGATTATTGTAGGGACATAGAAACACGTAAAATGCTAATGTCCTCACATTCCAATCGCAGCAGGTAAATTTAATATGTTAGCTATCAGCATTCTTGAACGAAACTAAATGCAGATCTAGCGAATACCTATCACCAATGAAGAAGTTTCACATGCGGATTGAATTTCTTGCATAACAATGAAAATGTGAACATACTAAAATGTGTTTAACCCATATTTTTTTTTTCCACGAATAAGAAGTGTGGGATTGCAATGATCAACTAGGATCAATCGTACCGTCCTATTCCCGCAACGTTGCTCTGTGTCTCGTGAGCACTGAATAGTCAAGATGAAGAGATGGCGGAGTATTTGGTCATATCCCACCCTAAGACTGAAGGAACCCATCATAAAACTTCAGTTCATTCGCGCTGAAAGTGTTGAATGAAAACATACACCATGAAATATGATCTGTGGCTAAACGGTGTTTCGTCGGTTCGAAAATTGAGAACTTTAGTAATACTGCTTACCTCATTGAGACTCAGTGCAGTGCAATGAGTCTTCATAGTATCAAACAAATGTATCCTTTATAAATAATATTTAACTTGACAAGTTAAATATTGATTTTCTACTGCATGAGTAGGTTTGTAACGAAATTGTGTCGAAATGTAACGGGATTCCTAAGGAATTCTTGGTATCACCTTATCAGTTCAGTGTCTCCTGTATCTGCCGTTAGCTTGTTTTCTTCATTTATGTATTGCTTATCTCGTTATTATATTTATTTATAGCCCAAATTATCATTATAACAATTATTATTTATCAGTTTATCACTAAAATATTTAAGCTACTGAAGTAATAAAAAAATACTTAGAGAGCAATTTTTGTGGAGAACTAAAGTTATTTCCTTCGAGTCTAGGATATTTGGGTACCTAAGTATGTGTCCCAGACACCTGCAACTAGAGAAATATACAGCGTTAAAATTGTGCAAGCATCTATCTACTATGTTTTACTATGGCAATCGTCCCTTGATTGAGCCTTACTTTTTAGTATTACATATTACTTTTTGGTATTATACAGCTAGAATATATAAGATAATGTCGTATGTCAATTATTGTGGTTCATCGAGAAATTGACCCAAAGATCATTTATAAGTAAAATTAAATGGACCGTTGTACTATATTACTACGAGTAAGTACTAAAAACATGGACAAGAAAAATTGACATATGCATATGAATTCCTTGATGAACTATCATCGGAGTCCTCAAATTTAAATGTATTTCCATAAACTAGTATGTAAACATTGTAAATTCAAATTAATCTTTGGAATGTCACGCGTTTCAAACGCAATAAGTTAATTGGGTACAACGACCATTAGGGTAACACCAGATACTAGTAATTTCAACGTGACTCACAGATCGCCGCGCGTCGCCCACTGAGCGCATATAGGCGCTTATGTTGTCACTAGCTGTTGCCTGCGACTTCGTCGTGGAATTCAGTTTTACCACGCACCCCTATTTTACCCCTCGGAAAATTAGCCTAAGTTACTCCTTGTTATATCAGCTATCTGCCAGTGAAAGTCCCATCAAAATCGGTCCAGCCATTTCAGAGATTAGTCGGAATAAACAGACAGACAGACAGACAAAAATTAAAAAAAATGTTGTTTTGGTATATGTACCGTGTATACCGTGTAATCCATATGCATTTAGTAAAAAGCGGTTATTTTAATATAACAAACAGACACTCCAATTTTATTTATTTGTATAGATTAAGCCCATCTAGCTGCTGATGCCGATTGGAAAGGAATATATCAGTTTCAGACCTCATTAGGGGGGTAATGTACGCAAAGCGGGCCTGTAAACAGTGCCACATTTAGGCTAATTATGTCTACGTTACGATCTATTTAGATAATTTAACAATGTGTGCTACTCCAAATTAAGTGTTGGAGCTATATTTGCGTAGTTTTGTGTCTCATGATATTAAAGAATCAGCTACTAGTGAATGTTAGTAATTTCTTTAATTATTTCCTCAACGTTTACATATTTTAATGTGAACGAAATGACTGAACAAGCTGATGGCCTGCCTGATGTAAAGCAGTATCCTTGATCAGTGACAGTGACAAAACTATATTATACCTACTTAAGTATTCCTATAATTTTACAACTACAACCCCATTTCCTGCAGGTTTTGCGAAAACGATGACAAATGTCTTGAATTGATTAGTAAATAAGTATATTAAACTCTTGGGCTTTTGTCTATCTACTTCATTAAAACAACAGTAATAAATATTCGTTATCATTCCATATGTTTTCCTGTTCCTATGCACACAACGATTAGTTATCAGCAGAACTGTGGCGGTAACTAGCGCTCTGTCACATAATATTATCGCGATATTTATTCGATATCAAATGCCGATGGTCCACTTTGTTTACAATTCGTACCAATTCTATCGATAGGTGTATTAAATTAAGCACACAGCGTTAGAGGCTAAAATATAGGGGATACCCTAGAAACTTGGAAACTACTCAATTGTTAAGTTAAACTAAAAAATATATAAACATTAAAAAGTCAATATCAAAAACTTGTATTCCACAGAATTAATAAAGAAATAGCTTGGGCATTTTATTTTATGGCACTTCCATTATTGTTCGTATTGATAAGGATAGCTCATTTCCAAAAATAGTGCTGAAGTTAATAAATTTTAATATATATTATTATATTATTCGCTAGGTAAGTAATTGAAATACACGAGTTATTAATCCGGAGTGGTGGACTCAGAGTTGAAATGAAAGGTAGGTTAATGGGCCCCGATGACTTAACATTTAATTCAGTTTCCGCCAAAGGAGAACAACTTTTATTAAACCAAGGACATACAGCTTAAAATCCCTAGGTATTATAAAATCTTTATAATTTCAGAAATAATCAGTTACTTAATATTTCTAGTTTGGCTGAAAATGTATTGAGTATTGCGTCTCACATCTGGCCGGAAATATGACTGATCCTCAAAGTCCTTAACTCAAAATTGAAAGATATTATTTCCACCTCAATTGAACAATTAATTTTTTAATTATTTTGGTTTTGGGCTTTTATTATTAATTGTATAAACCAGGTATTGTCATAACTAGCTGATGTTAATTTTTGTAGATTTTATAAACAATATTATTATTAATATTATTATAAAACAGTATAAACTATTGACTATTGACGGACGGACCATGCATATTCCCTAAATCTTGAAGAGGTGAGAGATCATAATCGTATTAGAAATAACACATAACTGTATACATACGTAACGCTGATGATGTAGCAGTCACGCTGATTTGCGTGTAAAGAAATATTCAAACTTAATCAATAAAAAATACATCATATAAGCTTTCCTAACTCAAGATTAATTCAGTTCTGACCACAAAATATATTTTTTTGCCACATTGCCCCAATGAGTCTTGCCATTCGTTGAAATAGTATTGAGTCAACATCTCAAACATACGGTCCTTAAATTGTTGTATGCCTTGACTGGGTTCGCGGAACAAAGAGAATCTACAGGCTATAATAATGTATTGTGAGATTTGTGAGTCGATGTAACGGCGTGGCCCTCCACAAACGACGAGTGCCAAAAAACTAGCGAATGGTTTGATCACCTAGTGGTCGTTAACCTCGAAATCAGTGGAGTTTTGTCTTGGATAGTGAATCACCCCGGTGAAACTATTTCCTTCTGAGTCAAATTCGGACATAATAACTATTACCGTTTCAGATTTAGCCTATTGAACTCGCTAGAGAAGAACTGCTACCCAACTTAAGCTAGTCTAACAGTAGGTACTTACTATTCGTCATCTCTCGCCGCAGCTTAACAGGCTTAACAGGCAGTACGAAACTTACTGTAAACAAAGTCAAAGTCAAAAACTTTATTTCCATACAATTCATAAAGAAATAGCTTGGAAACTTAATATAAGATCACGCGTACTTATCGCTAAGTTTGAAGCCTTTTCCCCTATCCGATCCTCCATGGTAAAGCATGGAAACCTTGCCCACATAACTAGGACCAAAATTAGTTTATTGTGCCTTACCAGCAGGTACATGATAAACCATTTAGGTAAGTTGTATTGGAATGCAGTCAGCATTTAATATGCCAGCGCTCCATTTAAAACGGAATCTCAGTATCAAGTTGACGTTCTCTGTTTATTTTCAGCCAGCATTGACTAATTATCCGCAGAGGAAATGATGGCCTCCATTACCCTGAGCCCACACCAGGTCGACCGACAGGTCCGAATCGGGAGTGCAGAACTGAGCCAAATGGTTATTTCGGTCGGTGACTGAGAGGGTGTACCATTATGTATGAGATCACCAGTGCGTGTCTTAAATTGATAAAAGGGTCAGCTTGCTTTATATGGAGCCAAAGTTCATTGCCTGAATGTGTACTAGTTGTCTTGGGTCTTTTCGCATTACAAAATGTGAAATATCACAAATGTATACAAATATTTAATTTTGTAAAACATAACAGTTTTAACATAATAGTAGCCTACTCTGCTAGATGATAGTTGGGGGCACACACAAACATCACCATAATCTCCTAAGAATGAAAGAGCTTCGATGTAAATAAATAAACATTGGTCGAAACATTACACAGCGCCATCTAGCCCCAAATTAAGCATAGCTTGTACAATGTGCACCAGACAACTGATTGAATACATCTATACTTTTTGTAATTACGTACATAATACATATTAACACCCAAACATCTATGTTCGTCACACAAATGTTTGTTCTGGGTGGAAATCGAATCCACGACCTACAGTGCAAATCGCAGTTAAGCTACCTACTGATACTGAGCTATGAGGCCAGTGAAAATGGCAATGGATTTAACAATGTACCAAGATTACGTACTCGTCTTATGTTAATTAGGGGCGTTAGAATTTTGATCAGAAAATTGTTGGCTGAAAATGTAATAAAATATTACGTCTCATATCATGCCAAAAATAGAGCCCAAGCACCATAAGAAAATAAGCTGAAACATCCATAATAGTAGTTATGTTAACTTCCATTAAGAATATTAATAATAATGCGTCACATTTAGCGTTAATTGATTACCACCAGCGTTCGGTGTGGGGACGACCTTACAGATGTTATGTAGGTATATTTTTTATGTGAATAAGTTGCGGAAAGAGCATGATCCTACCTAAGCAGAAAGCTCTGCCAAAAACAAAAGAAAAACACTTACAAAACATCTTCGTTCTTCCTCTATTTAGGTATGGGAACACCCAGCTCACAATTATATTGTGAAGATATGACATTCCACGTCTCAAATGCTTGTAATTTCTAATTGGATACTCACATGCGAGTCTTCAATCTTAGGTCATCTGTTACTATTTTGCATCTAATTATATAAATAACATCAATTACAGATATCGTAATCGTTGGTGTGCCAATTAATGAGCGTTTTTTTTCACTTCTCCCAAACAAAGTGAACACTTTAAAATTCCCCCCATCAGAGTAACTTTTATAGACCATCCATAATTCCATAAAAATGCACACGGGCACAACGTCTAAGTTAGTGCGATGGCCCCCCGCAGACTATAAAAACTGGCAACCACACGGGCAAGATGTTGTTATTTTATGCACCCTGTAACGGACCTGCCCCTTCCATCCGTCATAAGACACTCAAATCGAAAATTTTCCGAAAATATATTCTAAATCTTAATATTTATAATGGCCAATAGTGTGATCGAATTAGTGGTAGGACTGTACGTTGTGTTTCATAGTAACCCGTTAAGTAGAAGGTTCTTTAAGAGGTATGCTGGTAGTAGACGTAAAACATGGTATTGGGTAGCGTAGTGAAGAAAGTCCCTAATGATAAATATTAGATCTGGAGAATTATAAATGTACTATTACAAAAGTAGATTGTTATAATTAATCAAAAGTTTGAACTAAAGGAATAGTACATACTCTAATTTAATAATGAAAAGTGAATAACAAGAATTTATTTAATACTGCTGTAAAAATAGCAGCTAATTATTTTATACCACGAACATAGTTTGTGGCCCAACGGCATCTTCACAAACTATGGCTCGACGCCCCTCCCCGCGCCATGCTATGAATTTCGACTCCTGACAACCCTAGGATTTGTCGTCTAGAAAATCCTCTATTCGTGGTATAATAAAGTATTATCCCATCGAACCTGCGGAACTTAACCCTCCTTAATCAAAAGAAGAGGAAAGGTCCTATTATTCTCCGAAGAGATTTAGTTAACTCGTATAGCATACGAGCAAGAGTTAATGATGAAAAGAGTATAAAACTCTCCTATATCCACAATAATTTACTGTACTATAACAGTAATTTAAATTAAATTATAAATAAGAGCTTGGCTCACTTATGCTAATGAATGTATTTCACATTCAGTAAGTTCCTAAACTCGTACTGAGATTGTAACTGAGGTATAGTGCCATAATGCAGAACAAGCAGAGCACATTATCAATATATAAGATGATAATAAATGACAGTACTTAGCAATGTGTCTCAACCCTAACAATAATTCAGAACTGATCAATTGAGGTGGTTACAGATCTCACAAACCAATATGCTAACCATTTAGGTAGCTAGGTGGAGTCGTACCCCTTTTTGACCAGACCGCATAGCCTAACTAGCAATTCCGTGAGATATCTGGGTTTCTCAAACCAATATATCAGTACCGGTAAAATAAAGTAAGAGTAGGTGGTAGTTCGGCAACAGTGATAATAATGGATGATTACCAGTCTCACTTTGGAAAGCTATTACGAAAACTAGACACAGCTTAGTAATATCATAACATTGTTATTTGATAGAAATACTTATTCATAAACCTTTGTGCTCAACAAGCCGGCAAAAGACAAATTAAAAATAAATAGCATAGTAAGTGTTAATGTATCAACATCTGTGAACCAATTTCCATCATTCAAATATAAATCAATTCATTAAATTAATACAAAGTGGATATTACATCTTCACTCTATCTTATACTAAAATATAAACTATAATAGGTTAAATGATCTGTTGTGCACATCAGATTGGTAACGTGGACCAAGTTGTTTCAATATAATAATTATAAAACATTTCCAGCATTAATCTATACAATGGAGCTCCTTTACAGATAATAGCGGATCTAGCCATTATTTGTATCGTCTATTAAATAAATACTTTATTTACGTCTGATCTCTAAAGATCTCTGAAGATACTCTTAATGTATTAGATACGTGTAAAATTATTTATAAAATATTTGTTTATACCATAAAACATAAAACCAACACAACTATTCTTGGAATCATTGATTTAAGCCAGTAGTATCAGTATCAATAAATAAAAGGAACATCTGTATACAACTCTGAAATTATCAGTTGTGTACCTAAATACCTAAACTAGCTACAAATATGTGTGAGAGCAAAACAAGGAGTTGCGTCCTTACTCCATATTTAATTCTAATTGTGCATGAAGGTACAAACAGCAGAAGAGATTACAAATGTGTACCTTTCTAACTATTCTGACTAATGTATGCGAGATTGGCTTTCTCGACCTTGTATTCCTAGTGCCAGCCCTAAGGTCTATCTCCTGCAGGCCGTAGCCAAAGACAGCAGAATTAAGACGTGTACCGCGAGATGTGTGAGGGACCACATCAAATGGATCCTGAAAATAGATTTAGTATGGGTGCTGAAGGCATGACCCACTTCGACAAGTCCCCATTATCCAAGTTCAGGAAACAACCAATGTGGGAGCTTTGCTGAGCCCAACAAAGGGAAAACTCAACACCCAGTTCGCTCAAATTGCCTGGGCCTAACTAACAAGGGAATCCCTGACTCCTGGCTTTCGTTGACACCGTGAGGATCAGGCCAGCAGACCATAAACCATGTTATGGGTTTTGGTATTCATCGAACAGATATTGATAATATTCACAACAAAATAATATAATGGTTAAACCATAATAATTCTCTTTTATTTCCTTTTTTAGGAAAGAGAATCTTCAACATTTTCATAAAATCCACACTAATTACGCACTTAACATATTACGTTCTAAGACGTCATCACAGCAACTACGCATTACAAAATCCCGTATTCACGAAATATCATGGAAACTGTTTCATGGGTGGAACCAATTACACTATTAAACGTGTATCACAAAACTATGCACATTAATGCAAATTTCTATTATAATTACTTGCAAAATCAATAATATTTTAATAAACTCTGTTCGATTCACACATCTAAGCTCGCTATTCCAATCCGAATCCCCTGTCAAAACCTGTTTTCTTTTTCCTGTAGCTTTCTGTCATCTTTTTATGTGGAGTAAAAAGTATTTAATGCAAAGTAATGAAAAAGGTTTTAATAAAATACATTGATTTCAAATAAAATACTCGAATTGATTATTGATTAGAAATTTTGGTGGTGCAACAGAGTTGGGATCGTTACAATCGCCCCCTGTATTATAACGTAACTTGTGAAGATATAATACACCATTAACAGAAGATCAAAACTCACCACCAAAATAAAATTAATAATAAATGATTATAAAACCCTTTGGAAAAAGAATGTACCTAACAATTAATTATCACCCCGTTGACCAACACAAATATTTTTGTTTAATAATTACTTAACAACTTTATCTTTCATCAAATAAACATTTGATATCTCTTAACTTGTTTAAGATGAACTCAATCAATGCAAAATATTGTAATTTTTAATTAATATATTAATTTCCAATCAATTACCAGATAAATTCAATTTGATAAAAATATTGTAATTCAATCCTGAATATATTTGATAATCAATGCCAATTGATGAATTTACGACAAATTTGAGATTTATATGAATTAAGTATTTACTTTACTTTACTAAATTTATTGAATTTGTTATTGAAAATATTATATTTAAATAGAAATTTTAGAATAGTCATCAAAATTATACAGTACAGGTAAGATACAGGAAAAAGTAAAGAGTAACTATAATTAAAGCTATAATCCAACCAGTGACCAACATAAAAGAAAACTCCGTGCATTAGAACACAGAATTCCAGATTTTACTTAAACTTTCTTGATGATAAAATAAAAACATAGCAGTCCTTCTGCAAATTTAGTAAATTCCCATTCCACAATAAACCCTGAACCTGAATTCATACTCGTACCTAGTGAAATCAGACAAGGTATACTAATAAGATCATAAAAGAGTTCATGAAAAAGTCCCTAGAAGGGGTGCTATACTAACATCTTCAACAACATTTTACTAGCAAAATGTATAACATATTATTGTAATATACAAGGCCTAAAAGTAGACAGAAAATTACAAATCAATAAATTTCAGCCAACTAAATTAATTATGAATTGTATAAAAGAATTGAGAATTAATAAATTGTTATCATTATTATTATTATTATTATTACCAGAAAAGCAAGAGAATAGATGGTAGAATGAAATTAAATTAACAGCCGATCCCAATTGAAAAAAGGGTTGCTAGATATATAACATGTTGGCTAAACATGTGGAAGATATTAGAGGTCTATGTCACAAGACAGATTAAACTTAGAAATATTCTCTGAATTTTAAAATTAATCAGAATAACAAAGACAATCTAAACAAGAAAAGTTTACACAAGAAAGGAATAAAAACAGTTGTAAAAGGCCTATGTGCCGCAGAACTCTCTGATTATTAAACCAAGACGCATTGTGCTAGTTTATAAATTTAAACAATTTTGTTGCTATTTTATGTAATTATTCTGTAAGTTATGTCAATATTTTATTTTTATGTTTAGTTTCATCTATTAAATATACAATAAAAAATAAAATAAATCAAACATTCCAAGAATCCTTATAAATATTTTTTTATAGAAAATAAACTTCCATGACTATGGTATAAACTCCAAAATTTTAATACTCAAATGATAAAACTAAGAATTCCATGGAAAATAAAAATTTTACTATGTTAAATATCAAATTTTCAGTAATTTAGTATAATTAGCTGAATACTTTTTTTTTAAATAAGTGGAAAGAGCACGTAATACAATCAAAAATATTAAATTTTTGAGTAAATACCTAAAATAATCATGTAAATTTTAACTGAAAATGGAAATGCCATTTCTTCAGATCTAATCAATTCAATTGAATTTAATTAATAGAAAATTAAATTCTAAAATTATGTAAGTCTTGATGATTGATTGATTACACTTGGTAGTTTATTCAATAATCAATTACACTTGCTATTTACATTATTAACAACATTACGCAAAACTGACCGAAAATAGTGTCTGAAATTGGTAACTTAACCAAATCTGAATAAAATCCATCAAGATATTTTCCTTTCTTCAATTCTTGATGTTTACATAAACCCCAATAATATTCACTTAATGCTTCTAAATTTGATTTGCCTCTACTTTAGGCTATATTGTCTGAATATATTTATTTTTAAAATAATAGTTATTATGACTTAATAGTAATAGTAGTGAGTGAAATAATTTTCACTCACTTTCATACTCAATACTCAATTCAAACAGCAAACAAAGTTTTATTTATTCATCAATAAATGGTTTCAAACAGTATTGAGTAAAATGTCTGTATGTATGCGTGTGTTGATGAACGTAAGTGTTTTTAAACCGAACCACAAAGAAACACAATCCAAGCTATCATCCAAGTTTATAAAGTGACAAGCATAACCAACGAAAACAACTCACCAGTTTCAGCATCGACAAAGTAAGGGAATCTGGTTGCGAGGCAGATTAGTCCTAGTGACATCCAGTAAGCTCTTTCCGAGTGAACAAATTCCGTTTACTTGAGTCAAACATACAAGACCCTCCAGTGTCTATCCTCCCTATGAGTGAGTGCATCATTTGCCATGCCCTATCACTTGCCACTCAAAATCAAAACTTGAACGGGGCCCCTCCATAATTCGGTGAATGTGCAGTGTGGGTACTATTCTTTCCTCATGGTAGAGTATGAATCTTCTATAGAATCAGACGGTACTGATGAATGTCTTTGGGTTGGCGCAAAATACAACCAGACCCATGCTGACTTATCCTAACACCAACTTCTCCACTATAAAAGACTCATTGAGTGTATTCTATAGTTTGTAACCAAATATTGACAAATCGCCTCAAGTTCAGGGCTCTGTCCTTTCAGTACGGATCTTCAAACATTCAACATTCATTTTTTATTATTTTTTTCATTTTTTGCGCTTCTTTCGCACGAGAGGTCTACTTAAACTTTATTTTTAATATTTATAATGAATCACTTTCCTTTAAACCCACAAACCCAAGTTATTTTCTTTTTTAATAATAACAAGCATTAAATTTGCAAGCCTAGATTATTCATATTCACTCAAACTTTTACATTAAACAATTATAAGTATTAGCAAATTATAAATACTCTTTAATTAAGTTAGGTTCCAACTTCTGAACTTGAACATGAGTTATTATTGAATTAGAAATAACATGAATAATACTACCACCGTAAACAATTTCAAGTCATTCTTCAATACGCCCCCATATAGTTCTTAAAATTGAAAACACAAGACAAATTGCCTTGAAAATAAATTAAATAGACAAACACGAATCAATTGCAAATAAACAGTAATACATGCTTGCCTTTTCTTATATGTAATATTTTTTTTATATTACACAAGAATTTAATTTTAATAACTTTCAATTTAGATTAACATTATCTTGAAACACAACCGATTTGAAACACTGAAACAAATCAATAAATGTATACAAAAGAATTAAAAGTCTAAATCAATAATTGTTTCACGGCCCTTTTCGAGAGCGTGGTGGTCTAGCGGTAATGACCCCCGAGTTTCAATCCGGAGGTCGCCGGTTCAAATCCCGACGTGCACCTATGAGTTTTTCGATTGAAAGATTTATGTGCGCAATAACACGTTCTCAAAACGGTGAAGGAATACATCGTGAGGAAACCGACATGTCCCAGAACTAAAAAATTCAAAGACATGTGTCAATTGCACGAAAGGAGCCTCTTTGAGGCGCACTTACCATCCTTTCACCACACTTGTTCGACAGAACCGGTGACTCGAAGAAGAAAAAGACGGCCCCAATATTCTTAAGCTTCTTTAACATTTTCTCATCAATAAAAACTTAAAATTATTATTAATATGATCATTAATTATATTTCTAAAAACATATTCACGCCCCCAAGGTTCTTAGCTACTTGCCAACATTTGAGACCCCTTTATCCTGGTCACGGCACCAATTGTAACGGACCTGCCCCTTCCATCCGTCATAAGACACTCAAATCGAAAATTTTCCGAAAATATATTCTAAATCTTAATATTTATAATGGCCAATAGTGTGATCGAATTAGTGGTAGGACTGTACGTTGTGTTTCATAGTAACCCGTTAAGTAGAAGGTTCTTTAAGAGGTATGCTGGTAGTAGACGTAAAACATGGTATTGGGTAGCGTAGTGAAGAAAGTCCCTAATGATAAATATTAGATCTGGAGAATTATAAATGTACTATTACAAAAGTAGATTGTTATAATTAATCAAAAGTTTGAACTAAAGGAATAGTACATACTCTAATTTAATAATGAAAAGTGAATAACAAGAATTTATTTAATACTGCTGTAAAAATAGCAGCTAATTATTTTATACCACGAACATAGTTTGTGGCCCAACGGCATCTTCACAAACTATGGCTCGACGCCCCTCCCCGCGCCATGCTATGAATTTCGACTCCTGACAACCCTAGGATTTGTCGTCTAGAAAATCCTCTATTCGTGGTATAATAAAGTATTATCCCATCGAACCTGCGGAACTTAACCTTCCTTAATCAAAAGAAGAGGAAAGGTCCTATTATTCTCCGAAGAGATTTAGTTAACTCGTATAGCATACGAGCAAGAGTTAATGATGAAAAGAGTATAAAACTCTCCTATATCCACAATAATTTACTGTACTATAACAGTAATTTAAATTAAATTATAAATAAGAGCTTGGCTCACTTATGCTAATGAATGTATTTCACATTCAGTAAGTTCCTAAACTCGTACTGAGATTGTAACTGAGGTATAGTGCCATAATGCAGAACAAGCAGAGCACATTATCAATATATAAGATGATAATAAATGACAGTACTTAGCAATGTGTCTCAACCCTAACAATAATTCAGAACTGATCAATTGAGGTGGTTACAGATCTCACAAACCAATATGCTAACCATTTAGGTAGCTAGGTGGAGTCGTACCCCTTTTTGACCAGACCGCATAGCCTAACTAGCAATTCCGTGAGATATCTGGGTTTCTCAAACCAATATATCAGTACCGGTAAAATAAAGTAAGAGTAGGTGGTAGTTCGGCAACAGTGATAATAATGGATGATTACCAGTCTCACTTTGGAAAGCTATTACGAAAACTAGACACAGCTTAGTAATATCATAACATTGTTATTTGATAGAAATACTTATTCATAAACCTTTGTGCTCAACAAGCCGGCAAAAGACAAATTAAAAATAAATAGCATAGTAAGTGTTAATGTATCAACATCTGTGAACCAATTTCCATCATTCAAATATAAATCAATTCATTAAATTAATACAAAGTGGATATTACATCTTCACTCTATCTTATACTAAAATATAAACTATAATAGGTTAAATGATCTGTTGTGCACATCAGATTGGTAACGTGGACCAAGTTGTTTCAATATAATAATTATAAAACATTTCCAGCATTAATCTATACAATGGAGCTCCTTTACAGATAATAGCGGATCTAGCCATTATTTGTATCGTCTATTAAATAAATACTTTATTTACGTCTGATCTCTAAAGATCTCTGAAGATACTCTTAATGTATTAGATACGTGTAAAATTATTTATAAAATATTTGTTTATACCATAAAACATAAAACCAACACAACTATTCTTGGAATCATTGATTTAAGCCAGTAGTATCAGTATCAATAAATAAAAGGAACATCTGTATACAACTCTGAAATTATCAGTTGTGTACCTAAATACCTAAACTAGCTACAAATATGTGTGAGAGCAAAACAAGGAGTTGCGTCCTTACTCCATATTTAATTCTAATTGTGCATGAAGGTACAAACAGCAGAAGAGATTACAAATGTGTACCTTTCTAACTATTCTGACTAATGTATGCGAGATTGGCTTTCTCGACCTTGTATTCCTAGTGCCAGCCCTAAGGTCTATCTCCTGCAGGCCGTAGCCAAAGACAGCAGAATTAAGACGTGTACCGCGAGATGTGTGAGGGACCACATCAAATGGATCCTGAAAATAGATTTAGTATGGGTGCTGAAGGCATGACCCACTTCGACAAGTCCCCATTATCCAAGTTCAGGAAACAACCAATGTGGGAGCTTTGCTGAGCCCAACAAAGGGAAAACTCAACACCCAGTTCGCTCAAATTGCCTGGGCCTAACTAACAAGGGAATCCCTGACTCCTGGCTTTCGTTGACACCGTGAGGATCAGGCCAGCAGACCATAAACCATGTTATGGGTTTTGGTATTCATCGAACAGATATTGATAATATTCACAACAAAATAATATAATGGTTAAACCATAATAATTCTCTTTTATTTCCTTTTTTAGGAAAGAGAATCTTCAACATTTTCATAAAATCCACACTAATTACGCACTTAACATATTACGTTCTAAGACGTCATCACAGCAACTACGCATTACAAAATCCCGTATTCACGAAATATCATGGAAACTGTTTCATGGGTGGAACCAATTACACTATTAAACGTGTATCACAAAACTATGCACATTAATGCAAATTTCTATTATAATTACTTGCAAAATCAATAATATTTTAATAAACTCTGTTCGATTCACACATCTAAGCTCGCTATTCCAATCCGAATCCCCTGTCAAAACCTGTTTTCTTTTTCCTGTAGCTTTCTGTCATCTTTTTATGTGGAGTAAAAAGTATTTAATGCAAAGTAATGAAAAAGGTTTTAATAAAATACATTGATTTCAAATAAAATACTCGAATTGATTATTGATTAGAAATTTTGGTGGTGCAACAGAGTTGGGATCGTTACAACCCCATTAATTGTTATTTATTTTTTATTATTATTCATTGCTCCAACATGACATACTTAATAATAATAACAGAGTTGGCGAAAGAAACGATACGATAATAAAGTAAAATTCATAGGTGGAGGAAAACACTGAAGGTCAGGCTCGTTTTAGTGTGACGCTGTAGTATTAAGTTAGTTAAACGTTTTGGACTTAACTTTAGCATACTTTTAGACCGTTCTGCTGGTGGCCAAAAAACACTGAAATTTGTTTTAACCAGAAGTTTAATTCTGTCGGTTTGCTTGCAAGCTTCTCATTTTGTAGGTATAATGTAAAGCTAAGGGTTCTCGGGGGGTATTTTACTTAAACGAATTGACTTTCTAATCTAGAAGGCAATGGTTTAAATTTCAGTCAGTAGATTCGTATAAACTGCACTCTACCCTCTTTTAGTACCTACATAAAAGCTATACATTTATATTTATGTTGTGGTAGCTATAGCAAGCTACGGTAAACAGGTATTGACATCAAGTTTCTCTTTTTTCTCAAAATATTATAGAATTGCTCTCGTTCGGCAGGGATTTAGCAGCTGGCCATTTTGTCAAGTCGAAACTTGTTTGACACACGTGCAATTAGAGGGGGCCACACATCGTACACACTTTATTATATTTTATTCCCACTTTTCGCTACCCATTATATTCTCCCTAATGCTGGGCCCGTACCAAATTAAATATTAATATATTCGAACCAGCTTTCATTCATATGTAATTCACTGTTTTTGTTACAAGTTCTTTTTTTACAAAGAACTGGGCCGAGTTACTCTGTTGAATTGAGAAATTTGAATAATGAGATGAAGCAAGCACCAGTCATAGATGTTGAAATTTGTTATACCTACGTGTTATTTTATAATAATAATAAAATTATATTTGAATTCGTAGGATATGCTCAGTTGCTTAACAAGTACACTCGTTAATTCAAACGTGCTTCTTATCTATAAATCTATACAAATAAATAAAATTGGAGTGTCTGTTTGTAATATTAAAATAACCGCTTTTTACTAGGTGCATACACGGTACCTACATATACCAAAACAACATTTTTTTCAATTTTTGTCTATCTGTCTGTCTGTTTGTTCCGGCTAATGTCTGAAATGGCTGGAGCGATTTTGACGGGACTTTCAGTGGCAGATAGCTGATGTAAATTGTGTTAGCTAACTTTTGAGCGTTGTAAATTTTTCACATAATATCAATAACCTAAAAAATAAGTTTTGTTAGGAAGCAGTGTTTTTTATATATTTAAGGATCCAAAACCATTCTCTCAGTTCTTTAATTTGTTAAATAAATATTTATCTCAACGTGTGTATGTATCATTAATTACACTTTCGGGTCGTTTAATTTAAGTTCATCGTTTAATCATTTAAATTACGATCATTTAAGTTAAAACATGTTTTAACTAAAAAAATAGAATATTTAATAAAATAATATTCTAAATTATAAATTAATTTATATACAGCATAGCAGGAAATACCATTTGTGATACACCCATAGAATACACATAATTATCAGCTCGACTGTGTACGCAATTCGTGCTACACCGCCTACATTAATTAACTATATAAAGGTATGTAAACTGTTGTCTTCCATCTTATATATTCCAGCAGAGATGTCAACATGTGATCAGTATAATTAAATGGTAGGTAGGTGCAGACGGTAGGTAATGAAGTGCGCGTGAGCACGTCTGTAGTATTGACGATCATTATTCCCTATTGTTTGCGATGCGTGACTGAATCGATAGCTAAATAAATATCAATTAGTTGAAGTACCAAACTACTTGAATCGCTCGAGATTTTCCTTGAGCCAATTGGACGTAAATCGACACCCATATATTTCAAATGATCGATTCGATCATTCGAAATCGATCATGACGAAAACACATTTTACTCATATTGAGTTTACGGGCAGAGGTTACCAATTAACACTAGGTGGGCCATTTGCTCGTTCCGTAACTTTATCACATAAAAACTCTGTATAATTCTTATGTTTAGATGTTGAAATTTGCCCTTGAGTTCCTTAATCAAGGGCAAGCTAATGGAACTCTAGTAACATAAAAGAAATGAGCTGGGTGTTCTCATAGAATCGGTCATCAAATATTAAATAAATGTTTTTAAAAACAAAATAAGCTTTAAATATACAAACGAATGCTAGTGAAGATATATATGTTATTATCATTTTCTAAGGCTGAAAACTAAATCAGGTTAAGCCTTGTATCACAAATAAACTAAATTCGGTGGTTTTTCATCTGGTAGTGCTTTTGAGACTATGCAGCAGCATATTTATACCTCAATTTGGACTAGTTCTCGAGAGGTAGCAGTATAATTATAAATGTCAATTTAATCAACATCTATAATATTTCAGTAGCTGACGCTGAATCTCGTAGTCTTCGAAATTTAAAAGTCCTTGGGTCTCGATAATGCTCCCCCACACGTAGTCAAAGATGTTTAAACTAAGCTCGCGATCCCTTTTACACTTATGTACCTACATTCAACCTATTTTAAAATACAAAGAATTCTTTGCCCTTTGGAAACAATACAGGGTAGCCAATCTTCAAGTTAGGAGACTAAATCAACGCGGGAAACCAACTGTGAAAATTTCATCTTTTTGAAAAGTAATACATAGTGAGTATTTTGCACTCTAACATATGAAATGCTCTCTGAAACCATCGATGATTACAAATTTACTTACCTTAGTTGAAAGTAATCGAAATTAATAAGCCTTACCCCCATTTTGCACAAATGAATTGCGCAAGTTTATTTAAGTCTGCTTCCAAGACGACTTACACTACTTGAAATTATAGGTCAATAAAATTTCCCACTTGACAGCCATAGAGGTGAGTTCCTTCCCACAAGTTACTCAGTTATGAATCGTCATAAGCGTCATGCATGTCCGAATTATGGGCGTATGGTTAGCATAACAGTGTTGTACCGATAGAGCGGCTGGTCCCATTCCGGGCAGTAACGGTACCGCTTGCGAATAGTCTGTGTACGTAACGGAGTGCCAATGCCAGCGTGCAGCGTACCGGAGAGAGCAAGCCGCTGTCATTCCATTAGTATAGGAATCGCCCAGTTCATAATGCACGCCCTAATGATGAACGTTTGCAAGTAGGGAAGCATCATGTACACAAACAGAGTACGCGACCGTTGGGGAAGTAGACAGCTGATGAGAAGCCAACATCATCAGCTGTATAACCATTCAATTTCACAGAGAAGAGTGTATTACCCAATCCATGGTGTTTTCGGAATTTGAATTCAGGTAGGTACAAGCGCGATATGAGACATTCCTTCTGTAAATTGTCGTCTCAACGAGCTAAATGCGAGGCGACTTGGATCTTCTCATAATTTATCACTGCAGGATTCATATTGTATTGCGTTTAATATAGGATAGGTCACCTGTTCATTAAAAATATAGACAGCTTCTGGTATTATACCAAGCCACGTTGTACACCAGGATAGGAAACTAAATCTATTCTTGCTAGCGCCTTCGCCCTTGTTCCTTGCATATAACTGAGATTAAATAACAAGTCATCTGTGTTATTTCCTTCAGAATACACTACAATTAGTATTTGAAAAAAAAAAATGTTCCAGCCTTTCATGAGTTTTGCGTTTAGCAACAAATGTAAGCATTCATTTTTATTTATATAGGTTTTAATTAAAAGTATTTTAAAGATAAGAATATATATTTTACTGGATTTGTTCTGCACTGAATATTCATCTTTTTGTGGTACAGGATTTATGTGTAATTTTCTTTTTAATATTTTATGTGACAATTAGGTGCCTACTAGGGTGCATACATAGTAAAATCTGTTCAATATTTAGAAATAAATAAATGTATTGTTTTGTACTTAACTATTTACAAGGAAAAACATTTCTATAAAATTTTATTCTGGAGGAATACAGTTTCCTGGCAAATAAGCATTTAAATATTAGTTAAATGCTTATCTTCCAACACGCATTATTATTTTTTGACATAAGCCGAAGTTCAAAGATTATTAACTTTATTAGCTCATCACTTCGCTTTTCTTAACCATTTTAAGGTATTTCGTCTTTCTTTACTCATGAAATCGTAAGTGTAGGTAGACTATAGACTATCTATGGTACCTACTATCTATAGTATGGTATCTTAAAAAACCTAAACCCTCAATTAAACAGTTTCAAATATCTTGATGGGTGCTTTCATTTCACTATGAAAGTGCCAGTAGTGAAAAGCATATTACTACCAACTTTGATTGGATATTTTTCGTGAAGTTTCGATCGTTTATCGCGGTCCGCTATCAGTGTGTCGGCCATTCATTTCCGGTGATAGCTTCCTAAATAAATTGAGAAGTTGAGAACATGAGCGGTGTATGTATGTATGAGCACAATGCATAAGACGAAATTGATTCCCTTCTTTTTATGATGAATTTAGTGATGAACAAAATAACCGCATATCTTACAAAATCATCGTACCTATATCGTATGATATAGGTAGGATTTTATTCATGAAATATACAACTCAATAAAATTTAGTATTATATTATATTATTTACCAATAATTGAATGACACAAGCTGCTGCTGGTGATGATTGTAAGTTAAAATGATTGTAAGCCAAAATAAAAAAATTAAATTCACTACATAAATAAATATCTATTGATGCCGTCACCTAAAAACTTTATTCTGAATTTTTACATTACACGATTAATGTTCTACAGATGTTAGGATGAATCATCAACCTACCTGTTTAATCACTTAATTAAAGTATTATAATGATTACGTAAAACTTATTTGTTTAAAAATTATCACTTAACAGATCTGAGCTCATTATACGTGTATATCATTAAACAAGTGTAGAACGTGTTTACTTCAAATCCCACATTCCCAGGCGGATGTATCTCCTCATTACACAGCGCAGTTGCATTCAACCGCTTCTTAGATCAGATCCACGATGTTCCCATGGAATCAACATTCTATCAGTTGTCCAGTTAATTGTCATCTAAGCCGAAGCTAACAGCTGAAGTTAATAGAACATTTGAAAAAGCCGTTGCGCCCTTTTGTGGCGTGTGCGAAACGCGCGACCACGCATTCCCACCACCGAACAGGAGTGGATGTAGGGGGAGAGATTCTTATATAAATAACTGCAATTAATCTTTTGAACAAGAAACAAGCTTTGGACGTTATTTTGATTCACGTTATGGAGTTCAGACCACTGCAAATTCACGGTATTTATTTCGTTAGTTTACAAAATAATAATTCAATTAAATTTAGTAGCACGTCTCGAGATAGCCTTACCTTACCTGGGGTCAAAATGCGGACCCGATGTGAGGCATTCATTTCATTACTTGTCAACGAAAGACAACTTTTTCACAAATAGAGAGATAAAAAAACTCTTTTGGGTATTTTAACATGTTTTCAATTTTATGTGTCTTTTTCTGGTTCAGAACAAAATTAATTAAATGCTACGTCACACATAGGACCGGCAATCAAATGAACGGAACGCATTTTATTTAGCGTTACTTTCAGTACGACGATTAAAGAAAATTAGATTAAGGCATTCAAATTATTCTTTTGAAAAATGGGTTACCTCGCTGAACCCAAAAACCTGGAGTATTGACCGTAGGATAAACCTAAACTGCATATCGAAAGCTTTGTTTCATCATGACGGTTTGGTACCCTAGCGCTGTTTATTATAAATAAATATTATATTGGTGGACATTTCACTCGGCGCCATCTAGCCCCAAAGTAAGCTAAGCATAGCCTGTAATGGGAACAGGCGTCAAACTGAGCGATAAGTACGCGTGACTTTATGTTTTGAAACTTATTGACGTTTCCAAGCCATTTCTTTATGAAATCTATGGAAATAAAGTTTTTGACTTTGACTTTGGAACCACACAACTGATATAATACTTAAATACTTTTTTGTAAATACATACATATAATACATATTGACACCCAGACACTGAACAAACATCTATATTCGTCACACACATGTTTTTTTTGGGTAGGAATCGAACCCACGACCTAAAGCATAGAAGGCAGGATACTACCAACTGAGCTGTGAGGCCAGTCAAAATATTGTTGTGCTGTTTTTCCCCTCAAAACAATATAAAGATCCGCCCCTGTAATCAGCCGTGGTAGGACCGAAGGCACTTGTGGCAGCGAGCGACAGATGCCCGGTATGGCGAGGACGATCGCTCAGGAATGTGAACCGCACATCGGGAGCCAAGAGTGGAGAGGCGAGCGAGTTACTCAACAAGTATTGAAACAAGCTTTGGCAATAGAAATAATCCCACTAATATTATAATCGTGAAAGTTTGTATGAATGTTTGTTACTCTTTCACGCTCAAAGGGCTGAATGGATTTGGATTGATTTGGTACCAAGAAAGCTTATATCCTGGATTAACAGTACAAAATAAAATGTTGACTGGCCTCACAGCTCAGTTGGTAGTATCCTGCCTTCTATGCTGTAGGTCGTGGGTTCGATTAAACACAGAGGCTACTTTGATCGCACCTTGTTACGTATGTAACTCTTGAGATGTGAAAATAATGTCTCATGTTTATGTAATTTCAACGGCACCCGCACCTTTCATACGCGCACATGGTAATACGAGCGCTTTACTATTTTAATAGGTAATTTTCATGCTGAAAATGCTTTCTGAAATCTGTTCGTTTTATTTTTTTAGCTTTTGTGCAATGGCTTCTTTACGAAGTGGCAGTAGCAGTAGTGACAAAGCTGAAATATTTAAATTAATTCTCGCTGAATGTTATTACAATAAAATTATATCATTAAAAGCATAAAATTTTATGAAATATTCACATAAGTTACACATTTTGATGTTCTGGCTCTAACCAGCATACAAGTTTTGAAACATTTGGCATCCTATGCCTTGAGCCAAAGCCTGGCATGACTTGGCTTTGGTGACAGTGCATCCTTGCCAAGCACATACATAAATGACACTCAAACCAATGCCTAAGCGGTTGCGAAATGTGATAAATATTACAGCCAACTATTGCGAATGAGTAGGTACTGATTTTGTTTTGAGCTTAGACTCTGTAAGCACTGATCAAAACCTGAAAAAATGTAGTTTGTCTATGAATAGCGGTGACACATCATAAAGCTACATGTGTCACACTAGATTTAACTTTTACGATATCCAAACTACATATTTCAACAAAAAAAGGAAATATCAACTTTATTTATTTATATACCTTTGACAAAGACCGCAAACGTTAATAAAAAATTAAATTAGCACCAAACGCATGTTGTCATCAACGACTTCTAAGCTTACTTGGTCAGTTACTCATCAAAATGCTTACTTATTGTGTCAGTTTACACTAAAAGATAGCCGTAAGCCTTCACAAGTAAATGATGAAATGTTATAGATAACATGGTATCATGATGGCGGTAAGTGAAAACGGTAAAAGCCTTATTTGCTTGAAAATTTATGAGAGTAGCAGAGAGTTATAGGATGCAAGTGAGTTTGCTTAGAAATTGGGTAAGGGTCGATTTGTCATCGTTTATTGTCCTATATTTACGTTCCACACATACCGTGGAAACTGGAAACCTTTAAACATTATGTAATTATGGAAATCATTAAATAAGCTATGTATAAATTTGTATATTTAGTGCATATTGGTCATCGGTTCCTATTTCGTAGGTTTTCTTCAGTCAGCTTGAGAATGTAATGAAATAAATCCTATACTTCAAAACTAAACAAACCAAGGCTTTTTCTTATTTAAATTTCATTGTCAAAATCGAAAAATTTACTTGATACTGCGATTGAGAGTAGGTTACCAATGACTTTTACTAGGAAGTCTAAACTGACTAGACTAAATACGACTAGGTGCGACCATGTAGGTATGGGTCATTCCACAAAGGTGCCGACTGGTCACCCTATAGCGGAACAAGTTCGTGATCGTGAATACAGCCTTAGACATGAAATAAAATTGTGGATACCTAGCAAATTACGGGTTTTATATACGGGACTTTTTGGTTACAAAACTTGGGTTTTGTTGGGCGGCTACAATAATTTATTCGCGTTCACTTCACACTCGCTAAGTAATCGAAAATATAAATTATCACATTTTTCGTTTCAGTGTAGTAGGCTTGTGTCGATCTATCCATATCGATTCGATTACAACGACTCTCTTTCTGTGACATTGAAACTACTCATTCATTTTCCTATCAAACTATTTTCAGAAAAACACCGAATTGATCGTTTCTTGACGCAATCAAGTTAATGAAAAGTTGATCAATATTCATAGGTAAAGGGAATAAAAAGGGAGCCAATGGACTCTTAATCTTCAAGGTGTTGAACAATTAAAGAAAACACTTTACTTTTGTAAAATATTAACTTTATTGGTCAGAATATTTTTTTCTGTTTTATTTATTACCTCCCGGCACCATGCTGTGTCTCCGAACGCTAATAAGAAAGCGGTGTCGGTGACACATTCTGCTGTTGAATGCACAAAACGGCACGTGGCGGTCCTCACACGTGTTTATATGTCGAAGTACGAAACCAGAATGGTGATACTGAGTTTTTCTCGGTAAATGTCGTGGGCAGTGCACTTATACCGAACTAAGGCGAATGCCCTGTTACATTTAGTTTTATGTTAACAAATCCGGCTTATTTTTGTGATGTAAGAAGACGAAATTGTCGCAAACGCGGAGGCGATATTGCTCGGTACTCATTCTTATTACAGTAAATGTGTCCTGTTGGCTTAGCAACGTTATATTATCTAAACCAAAGCAAATACTTTGCAAGGAAATCCTCCCTGAAATTATAGATAACTGAACAGTTTAACATATTTAATTGTATACCGACTTATTTTGTAAAAACATTAATTTGGCGTGCGATATGAACTAAAATATTGCGTTAGTAATAGTATCTATTTCACAGTCCATTTTTCTTTAATCACTTTAACAATTTCATACTTTTGCAATAAAAGCCTAGAACGAACTCTACATACGTTCGGATACTTTCACTTGTAATTGCTCGTATATACAAAAATACATAGTGAAGCATGCGTGATTGCATCGTGTCGTTTATTTAGGGTCACTCAAAGGAGCCGAGGACATCTGATGCGGGCTGGATCCCAATCAGGCGATTGACGCGATACGAATACGATTGAAGACTTGGAGACAGTAAAACCACCCGTTTATCGCATCGTCTGCGGTTAAGTTTATTCGAAAGTACTAGAGTTTGCGTGATGTACGCCCGCGTGCTCATTGTTCCTTGTGATTTATAATACAAAACCTGAATAAATATATACAGTAAAGAATGGGGAACATTTAACTGATGACTGATGACTGATGACCGATGACTACGACCGATGACTGATGACTGGTGACTGGTGACTGATGACTGATATCTAATGACTATGACATTTGGTCAAACACTCCCCAATTACCTCAAACCGTTCCCGAGATATGAGCGTTTAAATTTAGTATGGTGGCCATCTTTTTTGTTCGGCAGCCATCTTAAATGGGTCGGAGGAAATATTCGGGACTTCTTTCTGCTGTAAGTTGTTGTAAGTCTGTTTGTCAGATCTAATAGAAAGAGCAGAGTATAATACATATACGGTTACTTTATAACATTACTTACTAAGCAAATGGTTATTTATTGCCTTCATTTTAATCGACTAAAGATTGATTGGCTTATCAATCACTAAGTAACATTTTTAATTAAGAGTTTTTTAGAGTGTAAGTACTATTATTCATTATTCTGATAACAATAGCAATTAGTGATCGTAAATGCATTATTCAGATTGTATCTATATTTAACAACAGCTTTAAGTAAATAAACAAAATAATAAAATTAATATATATTACTCGCGGACCCGACAGGCTTTATTCAGCAACGATCGTAGCGCCACCTATCGAGTCAATTCTAGAAATAAACCAGTCTGGGAGCAACTTAAACACAAAAAAAAAACATCTAAATCGGTCCAACGGTTTTGGAGTTCAGTGACGTATACACGTACGGAAGAATATGCATTTATTAAAAAAGACATAAAAAGACGCTTCGTAAGTAAACAAAAAATCGACAAAAATCATACAAACAATCCAGCATATTTTAGAGAATGCAATAAGAACTAGCTTCTAAACCACAAACACTGGTATGCTGATGTTAGCACATTGTATTAAATAGTAACGGTTTTAGATTGGACGGTTCGTGCGAAAATGCGGCCACTCGATTCGGGGCAAATTTAGATTGGTAAACATCGTCAGAATAGAATGATTGCGGTACAAATGAGATTGCATTATTGCCAAATGGTGCAGCTACAGTGTTTTGTTCATATTTTGGAAGCACTAAATATACCTTCACCACGTTTTTTTCTGTCTGTCTGTCTGACTGTATAGCTAATCTAAGACTACTAACTACTGCTGGAATTTGATTGGGTTTTAACTAGTAGTTAGATCGATTCACGAGGAAGGATTTTGTGCCTGATTCAAATTGTCCAACCGTAAATATTTGGTGCTAAGCCGGCATGTGTCATTAATATAAATATAAGAACGTTACGATGGGATAGATAGTATATTAAGACTTGGTTTTAATCCAGCTCTGACTAGGTATATTGTATTTTATAGCCTGTGGGGTCGTCTTTTGCTTGAACTGTATTAACACAACTAAAAACAAAATTTAACGCTATCGACTGATGACTATCAATTTTTCTTAGTTATCAAGGGACACTGCGGTCCAAAAGAAGGGTGTGACGTCGATAAAAAAAATATAGTAAACTATCAAAGATATTTTAATAAGTATACGATAATAATCATTTCAATATCAAGAGGCATTAACCCGATACAGCCATCACTCGGAATAAGCTCAGCCAATTTCAAAGGAGCTTTCTTTCATCGACCGTCATCACCACTCGCGTTGCATTGAGCTTGCAGATATAACGATCAAATGGACAAATGTAACCATTATTTCAGGAATGTTGGTATAACAAGCATGTTTCTATTTATTGAAATACAAAAACAGTTCAATCTGTTCAGTAATTTTAGCGTTAACCCGATGTAGCCATCATTTGGAAAACAAGCGCAATCAATTTCGTACAGGCTAAGAAAGATCCATCAACACTCGCTTGAGAGCTCGCTGATGTAACGATCAAATGGACAAATGTAACTGTTACCCACTTTAGGAACGTTGCTACAGCCACCATCATACATGACATATGTTTATTTTATAGGGATACGAAAGCAGCTAAATTGGTTCAGTAGTTTGGCGTGAAGGAGTAATAAAAAACTGAACAAAATATTACTTTACGTATGCATTGTAATTGTGAAGTTGAACAAACTATAAAGACCTCAATGATCTTAGGGGTTCGATAATAAGAAGAGCTGGACTAGCAAAAAAAATTTTCCAAAAAGGTCTACCCGCAACAGTTCTAACTAGTGCTAGGAACAGAATTAGTATTCTTAGTGGGCCTTTGAATTTGAATTCCTCTTTTCCACTTTAAGCCACCACTACGATTTCAGTTTTTTATTGCCCAAGTCATTTATTTATGAAATCAATTGATATATTTTTTTATTTTCACAACTCAACAACATAATGTATTAATACAGCTCTAAGTTAAGTGTTGGTATTTTGTTTAAAACTCATTGTAGAAAAACTTGGTTCCGTTTAAAATGTAGCTTTGAATGAAATACATTTACAAGAATAAAATAAATGGTTGTCGTTGCGTTGTCGGAGTGACAAAGGAAATCGTCGTGAGGGAATCAACCGGCATGTAATATATTATATATAGATATATAAGACATTTATTTATATAGAATCAAAACTTCGTCGACAAGTATGTGACTTAAGCGGGAGAGAGAGATTAGCTTACTCTCACTATTCTTGACTTAGCTTTGTCCTGCGATAGGTATATAGGTTCAGACAATTTTAACCAATTCATTGTTACAGCCAATATTACAGAATTTGGAGGCCACAATTGTTTAGCTAAATTCAACGTTTCGTGACCGCTAGCGTTTTAATTACTGTAGCCATGAGAACGACGCGGCGGTGTGAACGAACTCTTATAACCTAAATGATCTCTTGGTTTCAAGAGGTATGAGGTGTGCGGCACGATTTGTACGGTATCTATTCGAAGTTATCTCGAAATCATCTCCAGACGAAGTTAAATAGATAAATAATAATAATAAATACTGGTGGACATTTCACACAGCGCCATCTAGCCCCAAAGTAACCTAAGTAGCTTACGTTAGCTTGTATCATGGGAACCAGACAATTGATATAATACGTTTTTTGTAAATACATTCATATAATACATGTCAATACACAGACACAGAACAAGCACCTGTTCGTCACGCAAATGTTTGTCCTGGGTGGGAATCGAACCCACAACCTACAGCGCAGAAGGCAGGGTTACCAACTGAGCTATGAGGCCAGTTCATTGCTCACTTGTATTTATATCGATAACGCAGTCATTAAACGGCACGGGATTAAATTGATAAAAGTGACAGCAACGAGAACCTGCAGTCCTTCGAAATTTATGCTTTTCATGCAAATGGAACTCCTTTTCGTATTAAAAATCTACCAACCTTTGTAGGCAGATTAAGCAATGCCGTTACCTTTTTCTTTAGTACTGTTTTATTTTTCCGTATAACATGTCCTGGCGAATCTAGCTGAACTATAAAATGAAACTAACCTCTAACCAACTAGTTATAAAACATTTCCTGAAAAACAAATTGCTTTCTTATTTTTTATTTGACTGACTGTTTATTTTATCGATCTGCCAAGATACAAAGAAAAAAACCTTCATATAATTAGATACCAAAAAAAGCTCGTCACAAATCAATAACTTTAATCGATATTAATATTTTGTTTTTTGTTAAATTGCATCAGTACGCTTTTTCCAAATGTAAATTCAGTAACCATATCGTAAGGGAAGTAATAAATGATAAACGCAATGAATAACCGTAGAAACCAAATAAATATGGACATTCACTACAAAATTACTAGACCTTAGTAGGTAAAGCCACACGACGACGGAATATTCCCTTCTATCTAATCAAATCTTATCAATTTCCAAGCATTTCCTTATTGCTAATGTCATAATCGTCGGAAATCTTATCAAATTCAATAGTATAAAGTGTTGATTGGTCATTGTTTACACAATATTGCGGATAGAACAATATATGTTTCCGTACGATAACAACATGCAAGAACAATAGGGAGGTTATCAAGTTGGTATTGCGAAGCGAAATGTGCGTGCATTGACCGCTGAGTAACGAGCAGCACTTCTCTCGATAACCCGACTTGGCCCGATGCTTTATTTCTGATCTCCCCGGTGGTAAACATCCGTGCGTCATCCCCAGTGGTCTCACATCCACAAATAAATAATTTTAACATATGGTCACCTCTCCCGATCACTAATACAATGTAGTCATGATTTTGTTTCAAAACAATCCTGTGGACAGACAGTGTATTTTCCGCACCATTCCACTGAAGTGGTCACTGAGAAATTTGCACCTGTTTACTCGACAAGAATTTCTTGTTTTTCGCAAGCATCACCGGAAAATCATGCAAGAGTTCGCATAGTAATTGCATGGTTGCACACAATCTGCATTTTGAGAATAGACGTCTTTCATCATCGAGATATTACAAAAGTTGCGCTGTGTGGATCGTGAGCTTTGTCATGTTCGTGGCATGACAGGCGCCGCGTCGAAGCGACCGACAGAGCATATGGATCAACTCAAGACATCCCAGCACTGTAAACACTGGAAGTGTGGCAAGTCATTTGCAAAACAAAGCGCAGAACGCGGCCAAAATAAAAATATTTACGCAGCCACTGCTGACTCAGCCCCAGCTTTGTTTGTACGGAGGAATAACCTTTACGCTGGTAAATAAATTGATGTCAAATAGCAGGAAACCGAAGCGACATTTAGTTATAATTTTATGAATATGATGGCTTTGAGGTCCTACGTCGCTAAGCGGTTACTTACTGTGAAAACTTGTTGGCTTAGATGTGACAGAATTTATGTCAGGGAGAATTCATTCGATAGTTCGCTAGGATCCTCATTCATGGTTTTGGATTAACAGCAAATAAACCCTCAGTGTCGAGTTACAGAAAAATGTATGCTGATATCTTGGTACTACTACTACTAAGTCAAGTCACTGGTTCTGTCGAAAGAAGTGTTCTTGGTTATCTTAGTTACATACTAGATGTTGCCCGCGACTTCGTCCGCGTGGAATTCGATTTTATCACGCATTTTACCCTTAGGGAAAGTGCCTAAGTTACTCCTTGTTACATCAGCTATCTGCCAGTGAAATTCCCGTCAAAATAGGTCCAGCCATTTCAGAGATTAGCCGGGACAAACAGACAGACAGACAAAAATTGAAAAAAAATATGTTGTTTGGGTATATGTACCGTGTATACATCCATATGCACTTAGTAAAAAGCGGTTATTTTAATATTACAAACAGACACTCCAATTATTTGTATAGATTGTGTGCCTAACTATTTAGGATGTTAATACAAAATCTAATCTATTTTCAAATCTCAGTGTATCTACCTGTTTCAGTTTAACTTTACAATAAAATCCTAAACATCATTATTACAATATCATCCAACACGTAAATAGAAAAGCCGTTAGAGTAAACCAAACAAGCACACCATAAAACAATAAAGGTATCGAAGACAATTAAACACACGGTAAGTGTTAAATAATTGGGCGTAAAACCGCAGCAGATTAAGTGTTACCATCGCGAGGTACAAATTATTGCAATAATGTATCGTGGTCCGTGCGTATACCCAGGTTTATAGATAACTTATTATAACTTACAAGCAATCGAGCGGAACATATTAACTTATTCTAATTTACAAGCAAGCGAGCGAAAAAAATTGCATTTTATTTTATCACTGGTGGCATATGGCAACTCTGGAAGCTCGTCTGGCGTACCCAAGTTTCAAGTCGCGTGTGCTTAATCTTCAGTGATCCATGATCTTACTTATTAGAAAGAAACAGAATCACAGTGCTCAATAGCAAAATTAATGGTGGCATTAGTATTAGTATGGTACTATAGTACCTTCTAAATACTGGCCTCACAGCTCAGTTGGTAGTCACCCTGCCTTCGGCTAGGTCGTGGGTTCGACCCCCACCCAGGACAAGCATTTGTATACAAACATAGATGTTTGTTCTGTGTCTGGCTGGGTGTTATTATGTATGTATTTACAAAAAAAGTTTATAAGTATTATATCAGTTGTCTGGTTCTCATGATACAAGCTATGCTTAGCTTACTTTGGGGCTAGATGGCGCTGTGTGAAATGTCCACCAATATTATTATTATAGCATTGGGTAAGGATATGATCAATAAAACATTGAAACGGTTGTTGGCGTTGGTGAGATACGGTTAATTCTTGCAAATAATCGTTTTTTTACGTAGGATGAATTACTTAATGATTATTTGGATATATTAAGTTTAACGTCCAATTGACGTATTTAATTACTGAGTCAAATCAATGTTTAGTTACATGTAAAATAAAATTGATATCATAAAACCCAAAACAATTGATTAGGTAGGCATTTAACTTCATTTTATGTCTGTTCATGATTATAATGCAGATATCATGTCATGACGTCATTAAAGGTTTAAAAATGTTGATTTCATATTGTTTTCAATAAAATAATACATAATAAAACTAATATAAAAATATAATCAAAAATTTTAGTATTCAAATTTATTGATGTATTCTTTTGTGTTAAAGATATTCACGATTTTTACGAATTATATATTCATAACTATACGAAGTTAAATCATAAGCTATATTTAAGGGCTCGTTGCTTACTTGTTAGTGTACATATATATATCAAAGAACTTTGTATGTAGGTGACACATAAGCATTAATTATATTATTTCGAAATATAAATGTCCGCCATTTCACAAAGCGCCATCTAGCCTTAAATTAAGCATGTAGGTACCATGCGACCAGACTACTTTTTTTGCTTTATTGAACAGTATTGATATTGATATAACAACAATATTGAACAGGCACCCAGACAGATTAGGCACCCGTGGCTAAGACGCATTAAATTGCATTAGATAGATCTATCTTTATTGTACACCACAATATAAACATAAATAATAACAGAAATAAAAGTTAAATGAGAAGCACAAGGGCGGCCTTTTTGCTTAAAGCAATCTCTTCCAGGCAACCTTTGCGTAAGTACCCCTGCATAAGCCTAGGGTCTTGTATTTGAGACCTGAAGGTGTCAGTTCCGCAGAACTCTTGGGCCCTGTTTAATAAAGCTGACAATTCGACATATATTCAAAAAACGACAAAATCGTAGAATTGTCACGCTTAGGCTGTTTAATAAAAGTGACAAGTATGTCAAAAATCGACAGGTGAAATCTTGGCATATTTGTCATTGAAAAAAGCGTTTAATAAAACACGACATATGTCCAAAAACCACGGTCAAATTATTTCTGACAATTGTCCGATTGTTGTGACAATTATGTCGACTTTGACATATTTGCAAATAGTTTAGTTTAATGAAGTTAAATGAGGGTAAAATTGAAAAAATATTACAACAGTGAAATAATGAATCAGTGCAAATTCGATAGTATGTTTTGATCGCGTGTAAAATAGAAATGCACAAAAAACTTTATATTTTGGGCCTTATTTATGAAAACAGGATTATTTAAAATAAAGTTTAGTAATACATATTATACTCTTTGGGTAGTTACGTATGTACCACTTTTTGTAATAAACACTTATACCTTCAAAATATGATTTCGCTACAGAGGGTAACGCTCCTGTCAGAATTGTCGGACAATTCTACAAATATGTCAATATGTCATGACAATTTTATGTTTAATAAAGCAGATTTGACAAGTTTTTCACGACAAATTGTCACCTGTCGCTTAAAAAGTTTTATTAAACAGAAAAATGTCAGATTGTCGCGACAATCCGACATATTTGTGAATTTTCCACCATGACAATTTTGACGCCTGTCAGTTTTATTAAACAGAAAAAATGTCGAATTGTCACTTTCTGACATATGTCGGACTTGTCGGATTGTCAGCTTTATTAAATAGGGCCTTGGTCATCGACGCAACGGTTGCAAAATCTAGTCAGGCTAGATAATGCACGGGTAATGCGTTGGGTCGACCAAATAACGCGGCACTTTTCCAATCGGGGAACCGAATTGGAGAATCGAAACAGGTACCTGACGTGTGCCGCGAAGCTTACATAGCTCATATAATAATAACTTACAATATTATCGACTGGTACTGTATAAATATAGATATTAATGTCACTGTAGGCACGCGAAGGCGACAAAGTCCCGCCGGACATGATGCATTAGTTTAAATGGAATAACGACTATGTGTGTTGAATAAGCCGACTGTCTGACTCAAGCTGGTTTCAGAATGTGACATGTCAATAAGTGCTAGTCATATGATGATATAACCCTAACAATAGATATATATTGTTGGCTTCGATTACCACCCAGAACAAACATTTGTGTGGCGAATATTAGATGCTTGTTCTGTGTCTGGGTGCTGATATATACATATATTATATGTATGTATTTACAAAAAAGTTTTATATCAGTTTTCTGGTTCGTATCACACAAGCTATGCTTAGCTTAGTTTGGGGCTAGATGGCGCTGTGTGAAATATCCAACAATATTTATTATTTATATTATATTCTTCTTTTTTAGTAAATTATTTTTGTATTCTATTCATATTATTCGTGATTGTTATTTTTTGGTGAATATTACAGCCTACATTTAAATTGGAGAGGAACGCCTAACGCCTGCTACGGCTTGGGACTTCACCCATACCCGCTCTGCACTACCAACGCAGCCGTGAATCATAAATGGCATCCGTGAAACTTAAGATCTTTGAAAAGCATTTTGTATGTTGCGTATTTCTTAGCGAAAGAGAGCATTAAGCCACCAATTGTGTGAATTCGAAAACCATCCCAGTGATGATTAATAATAATAATAAAACATTTATTCCAATTGTCAATGAACCATAAGACATAATTATTCTAAATTAAGCAATATTTGAGTTACATTACAGAAAATAAGACCCTAACCTCCCGTCAACCTTCGCACCATCATCGTAATCAATGGTCACATTCGCATTGATCATGATTATTATAAATATTGGTGCCATTTCACGCAGCGATTAGTAGACAGTTCGATTCAACCGAATTTAGGTAACAGAGGTTTAAATTACCAAGTTAATGGGGAAAAGGTGCAAGGAGTGAGGAAAAGATATTTTTTCCTTAACATTATTTGTTTCTTTTTGCATTTTATAAGTGCGCAATCATTTCGTATACTAACAATAATTATTTACATTTTCTTAACTCTTTATGCAATTACCAAATTCAAATGGCGAGAATGCTTGTAAAATAATAAGCACAAAAAGTAGCTTAATCTATTACGCTGACTATTTAGTTGGTATTGCAAAACATAAGCATATAACTCCCTTCTACTCTAGACCTTTCGTTTCTTCTCAATGACTGGTGACTCACAGCTCGCTCAATGAACATGAATCTTAATTGAAGCAAATGCCTGCCCGGGCATAGCTCACGAGCAAATTCCTAGCAACTATAATCTACGTTAAAATTATTTACACACAATGTTCCACCGTCTACGTCTGTAGGGCGATGAAAAGATCGATGTAAACAATATGGTGCGGAATTATTTCGAATTACAAATGAGCCTTACGAACTCTGAATTTAAGTATCCAGAACTTTGGAATGGAAATTTACTGCCCACGAATAGAACATGAGTCAGAGACATCGGTTAATGATTTTATTACTTTCAGTTACAAATGATAACTGAAAGAAAAAATATCGAGTGCTGCTTATTTCAGAGATATTTTTATTATCTTTAGCCTGCTTTAATGTTATCTCTGAACTCTAAAGATATATTGCCATAAGACAAATACATGATAATACTTCATTAGAAAATGTACCACAAACCTGAAATTTTAATTACTTAATACTAACTACTAACTTTACTTACACTAACTTTCCTTATTAGTATAATATACAATAGAAGGTTGGAGTCCCAAATATTTAAAGATTCCAAATTTCTTAGGTACTAATGAAGATATAAAACAAATCGTAAACATTTGATTTGGGCCACAACTTGTAGCATACAAGAGTAAATTACACAAGACATTATAGAAGAGAAATAGCTAACGTGAAAACACGCAGTCTGCTGCATGACATAAACACAGATCTATGCTATACTAAACTACGTGTTTTTTTAAACAGTAAAAGTAATTCTTAACAAGTATATAAAGAACGTTTGTTTAAGTATAAAATTGATAGGTACCTATTTATTTCAAATGCCTATTTTATGCAGTGTAATGAAATGGCAAATTAACAATGTGAGTAAAGAACTTTATTCTCATAAGAAATACATTTCACTCGATGAGAAATTAATAAATAAACAATCTGATCCAAATCTAATGAGTCCACCGAAAAAGAAAGAAAGGCATACCTACATCAGTTGTAATCATTTACCTCTGATTTGTTATTCAGCCAGCAGACGATTCTGAGATTTTCAAAATCACCATGGAGATTGCAGATAGCATTATAGGTAACCATATGTCAAGATGAACTGACAAGGTTGACAGATGATAAATGCAGAATTGATATCCTGAGAGGCTGCGCCTTAAAGATTTTGCAGCCGAGGCCAGCTGGGAGTACAGTCATCATTTTATCTATTTATAACCAGGCTGCTTTTCCATTCGGTTGTGATCATGGTTGAAATTATTCCCATAATTGCTAATCATTTACATATCCTTTGGTCTTACGTCATTGAGTTCATATAGCCAATGTTATCGGGGTAAAAAACGTGCATTTTCCTTATTGTAGAAAAAATAACAACACTACAGCATACTACACAAACAGCATAACAAAACTACATATCTAATTCGCTTAAAAATGTCTTCTTTCAAACTTTTGTAACTAAGGTTGGGTTAGGATATGATTTTATTTGAAAGTTATGGTTGTCGGTCTAATTACAGGCACATGAGACATTCCACCTACACGTCTCAGAGCTACGGGCGCATACAATGCGACTTGAGCCTTGTCGTACCTTGTAGGGGAGGACACAAGTCGCATCGCTTGTTATGGGTAGAGGTTACCACTTAACACCGTCGGCGTCGGTTCATTTCGTAACTGTATCACATCAAAAAAGGTAGCACCTATATAGGTTTACATGTCAACCACTCTACGATAAAGTTTTATGATATTCTCAAGATCATCTTATATGTTGACGTAACATTCTCGCACTGAGCTAGATTTACTTTCTACCTACATAGTACGTATAGACTTCCTGCAAGCTTTTATTTTGCTAGACTGTAACAAGGTTTCATTAATTCGTAATTAATGATTAAAAAAATGGATTAAAATATTCCACATTTGAACAAAAACTATTATTGATTGTCAAGCTAAGCTTCACAATTAATAATATTTTTAGATTTACATCCTGTTGGCGCCAATTATTCAGAAATTTATTGAAGGGTAGCGCAGTAATTCTAAAATTTTATTAAATCGCTTTTATGTTACACATTTGGATAAATTAAGGGTTTTCTAATTAATGACATGAAAAAATATTATTTTATTAGGTATTTCTGTTCGGATTACAGTATTTACCACCGGAAAACCCTAGTAGCAATAAACAGGAAACGATATGAATAATAACGTAATACCTACCAAACAGCGCCATATCAGCATTTATTGCATGGCCTGGCACACAACTTCACATATATATTGGTATATATACAATTATACAGTATACACAAGTATACATATAGATACACTGTTAATTAACTATCAATATAAGCTCCATCATTCCCAACGTTGAAATTTGGCAAATATAATATAAGCAATTTTGAAGCAAAAATTGGTAGATTATAATCACAATAAAACAAACGAGGGTATGACGAAACAAATGGACATATGACATATTATTATTATCTATCAAAATAAAGGCTTGATTTAGTCTAGACTTACTATGTAAGTATGTACAAAGTAAACCTAGTTCAGAGGGAGAATGCTCTTGAAAATATCATAAAACATTATCGTAGAGTGGTTAAGGCGTACACAGATAAAGGATAGTAGTAGTCTTATCTGTAGATTAGATACGCTCGTGGCGTTAAAATGGCGATAGCGTACAGTCAGCGATGCATTCTCACGAAACATGTAGACTCATGTTATGAATAATTTGTAACTTCTAGATTGGCTTAACTTGCAAGTTGGGCGATTGATTTTAAGATAAAATTGAGTAATCTTATAAAATTTTTATTACTTCGGTTCTCCCCTACTTAAGTACGACAAGATCCACGTTGCATCATATGCGCCCTTAACCCTGAGACACGAGACTGAAATGTCTCATGTGCCTGTAATTTCACTGACACCACAGCAACGTGAATGCATAATTGCTTCGCGTCGCGACAGAAATGGGTATAAGGCAATACTTCGCCGGACGAAGTAAAATTATTTAGGCTTGCATGGAATTAGCATACTCTCTTTGACTTAGCAATAAAATTGAGTACATTTTGTCCCAGTGGCACAGACCCCTAGTTTCAATCCGAAAGTCACTACTGAATTTGTAAGACGTGCGTGCATCAATGAATATTTTCGCTTGTATAATGTAAGTGCGCAGTACCGTGTCCTCAAAAACTGCAAAGGAAAACATTCGTGATGAAATCAGTATGTTCTAGAAATGAAATTAGAAAACATGTCAAGTGCACGAAACGAGCAGAAATTTTCCTTTCACAATACTAGTCCGAGAGAGCTAGTGACGTCGAACTTTCTTACCCAATATAGCTAGAAGCGCACCAAAACTCTTTGAAACTTTTCAGTTAAAGTTATTCTTAGATCGTAAACATCTCGCTAATCATACAGTTCTACAAAGTTCCGAGTTTACGACGAGGATTAAACGGGAAACGATTAACTAAATTTAGGCCGCCATGTGCTTCGCTTTGGCCTATCCACTCTCGCTAAGTAGGTGGTTGGTGTATTTACTTTAGTGGTGGTACCTATTTTAAGAAAAGTATGTTATACTGATATCTCACAAAAATATCGAGTCAGACAGTATGGCTGAAGTTTGGTGCATTCTCTTTCAAGCTACAACTGTGACAGGATTTGATTGTAATATTTCTCAGGAGATCTTTTCAATATCCTTAATATTCTTTAAGATTGTTACCTAAAATATACCTACTACAACTAGGTCTACTAAACTTATCATCAATAATAATTATGTACCTCTTGACACAAATAATTATTATTCTGCATCTTATTTTGAACTCTCAGAATAAGCTATTATATTTTCAGAAAGAGATTATTTGTAACTTAGTTTTTGTGCATCAGTCACTCAGGACTGGTCATCAGGCTAGCCTTCCCAGTATACTTATATAGCAGGTTTTACGACAGCAACATAATCTTATCAAGAAGCCAATCAAAGATACATTAATTATCCAGCAGAATACTTTCAGCTGTATCACTTAACTGACGTCAATATCAGATTAATATTGCGATAGTGTTTCTGATTGTATGGATGGAAAAATTGTTCTATCCATAATTGTTGCTTTTTCAAAACATCTGAACCTCTTTGGCTGAAATTTTGAACACAGATAGGTAAATCATTAAAAACTTAGACGATGATAAGTAATAACATATAATGGTACTTTTTTCCAAGTAACATGCGAGCGAATCCTCGGGGAGAAGCTAGTAAGTTATATAAAGATAAAAATCTACATTTTGATGAAAAATTACGCGCAGTACCTGAAGTCATAAATCTCATATTGTGTTATTATCTCAGTATTCGTTCCATCCTGAAACTTAAGGAAAGGTAAGCCTTGAATACATATACAAGTTAGGTATTATTATTCTACTTAGATAATACATAGCGCTTAACTAGACCTCATTACCACGTCAACTCTACAGTTAAACACATTAGACTAAAAGCACAAACTGACATAATTTGAAACGGCGGAGTCAGTCATTACTCAGGTGTAAATGCTAGGCCACAGAATAATGCACGAAGGCGTTCTAAGAGTCGACAAGGTCTGGTTGGCACTGGCTCTGAGGGCAAGGATATCTTACGGCGCCTATCCTATTTCTCAGGTGGATGTATTTATGACTTATTAGGCATTTCATTAATAACCGGTAAAGATTAGCGCTGCATTCACGACACAGGAAGCTTGTGCCAATTTATTTTCGATTTTTAATTGTTTCATGTAAGAAAAGGGAGTTAGAATTAAGATACCTGAATAGACAAGGTTTTCAAAGTCAAATTCTATAGAATCCATAAATAAATAGCTTGGAAACGTCAATAATATGCAAAACATAAGGTCACGGTTACTTATCGATAAGTTTGTTTCATAAAAATATTTTAATCTCTGTCAAACTGTAAAATGTAGTATTTTTTTTAACTTTATAGAAGATCTATAATACAAAGAACAATAAAAAAAACTGTGATATTATTCTATTTATTGAAAATAATGTAGTAATATTTTAAATTAAATTCCTTAAATATTAAAACCTACCAGTCAAGTAAGTAATTGAGAGTATAATTAATAAAATTAACATTGGCCCTCTCTTAGTTCGCATCTGGATTTAAATATCTTACAGGCAAATCGTTATCAAATAATTAGCCTTTTATACCACATAGGAAAAATACAAGTTACTTCGTCGTAGCGCCAAATAATCAGCTACAAGTAGAAGATATCGATATTTTATTACTGATAAGTTTACTGAAGTGCATGACTTATGCATTTTCCGACATCTTTTTTTATTATGTCAGTCAAAACTATACACATATAAGTTTAATTAATAATATATAAACAAAAAAGAGAACAGCTCAGTAGGTATCTGAAAAAATATGAATGAGTGTTTATGAAATAAAAGAAAATTTACTAATAAAACAAGTAACAGACAGAAACTAATATTTCATTACAGCCGCAATAGTTATGGTACACTCTACTTTTTTATTTTTTTATGTGATACAGTGACGGAACGAGCCGATGGCCCACCTGGTGTTAAGTGGTAACCTCGGCCCATAACAACCGGAGCTACTTGGGTCCTCCCCTACTAGGTACGACAAGACCCAAGACGCATCGTATGCTCCCGTAACTCTGAGACGTGTAGGTGGAATATCTCATGTGCCTGTAATTTCACCGGCAACCACACCTTTCAAACTACTTCTACTGCTCATAAATTACTACTTACTTATTCTACTTTTCGATATAGACGGTCGCAACTTAATTATCGCGTTCTAAACAGATCAGTTATTACGTCAAGCAGCATCTAACTAGTCATCGTTCGGATGGGTAGCCATAAGTGGGTGATTCTGAATTTTAGAGAATTAAGCCGTGTATCCTTGAAGCTATAAGAAGCGTTTGAGGCGACCTGAAAATTTCAGGAGACGTCATAGCAACTAATATTATTATGTAAACTGATATATTCTTAATTTTTGTGAGTCTGCTTATAAATAGTAAATACCTGACCCTACATTTTATAAATATTTATATATAATTTTATCAACAAGGTTTTAAATTAGTTTGCTTACCATGACATACTTGTAATAAAACGTGTTTAAATAAAGTGGCTTGGTTGACAGATGTTTGCATAAAACATAATTTTCAGGTAATCTAGGACACATGTGGGCCTGGGCGTTTATCGTAGGCGATACATAATTAGCCTAGTTGACTAGCCTAGGAAACTTTTCACACTCACTTATTTTCGACCGACTTCAAAAAAGGAGTATTTTTATGTTTGTTTCCTCAGATCTCCGTCATTTATAAATAAACTTGAAAAATCTTTTTATAGTTGAACGAGTGTACTTTAAGATTAGTCCCATAGAAATTTCATCAAAATAGGTTCAGTAGTTTGGTTTTTAAAACAAAATAGCAAAATATATCATCCAAGTACGAGACAAAGAATAATTCTCGTTCATTGGCGATGAAGTCGTTTTTTGCTTTTCGTTTGCGGTGCACAGGATTTATTATGTTAATTTTTTTTTTTTTTTTTTTTTTTATTAAGTAATGAACCTAACAGCTGATGGCCCATCTGATATCAACAAGACACCCAAGACCCATTCGAATCGTAATGCACCAGCCACCCTGAGACAAGAGCAGGTCAAATCTCATGGGTTTACAATTTCATCGGGACCTTCAAATCGGAAAAAAGCAATGTGAATGCACCAATGCGTGTTGACAGTATCTTTAGGTATGGTAGCAGTATTTCCCCAGACAAACTCTGTGCGTACAGATTATTTCGCTCCAACTATACTTAACTGCAACTTTACTAGTAGCGAGGATTCGATTCCCGTTCGGGGTAGAGGTCAGGATTGTGTTGAGTGTTATTCAAAACATAGGAAAGTGTTATCAAATCTTGAAATGTTTACCTTGAAGTATTCACGCTAGAGATGACTGTGAAATTTCATGTACATGAGACATACCAACTTCACGTCTCAGAGTTACCTATACGATGCGACTTTTCACTCATCGACTCTTACCATACTTAAGAAGGTGAAGAGTCAAGATGTTTTATTATGCGCGAGGTTACCGCTTAACGTCAGTGGGCCATCTGGTCGCACCGGTAGTGAATCACATGAAAAATACCAAGCCCAAATCGGGCTAAACGCCAATTCATTCACACCATTTGCCTATTGTTTTCATTGGAATCATTTGTAACAATAAACCTTTCTAAAATGCCACACATAAAATACGTTCTAATCTAATTATCATACCGAGTCGGTCAATGCAGCCCAAAATTGAAACCGATCTGTTACGGCCCCGTACCAAATAGTTCGTATGTATTCGTAATCTGCTATCCACACCAAAAATGCCTTTTATCTATTCTATTCTATTCGAGTCACACACAGTGTGGTGAAAGCATTTTAAGTGCGCCTCAAAGAGGCTCCTTTCATGCACTTGACACATGTCTTCGAATTTTTGTGCATTGCAAGTATATTTCATTTGATATTACGGATGTTTTATTTCGCATGTTTCAGACGTTCGTTTTATACACTGATATCGCGTCAGTCGTGATCGGTTTAACTAATAACAAAGCGACAATACTGGCCGTTCATTTGTCAACCTGCTCTTCTGTGACTTTTCGGCCAGATATCTTCTCACTGTCGTCGATTGCACAGGGAAAGGAAAATAGCTTTATCACTTACGAAACTTTTATAGTTATCGACAAACAGTTTCAGTATTTAATACCTATGAAGTTTACTTACTTCAATGATTGATTTATGGGCTGGGCTGCTCTGATTATAACGGGACTTTCACTGGCAGATAGTTACAAGGATTAACTTAGGCTGCTTTTCCGAGGGATAAAATAAGGATGCGTGATACGACCGAATTTTACGTGAAGCTTGTTTCATTATAAAAGATATGCGCCAAGAAATTTTAAGCATATAGTTATGAATGCATCATTCTAGAAATGTCAGCTCAGTGTTTTATCTTGAATTACTTGGCGGTCCCTAAACATTTGCAGATAAGAAAAAGCTAATTTTTTTCTAGTTATTTATTGAGGGTTAAATTGAGTTAGGTTTAGTACTTATAGTACATCTTACTACTACATATTATAAATGCGAAAGTTTAGATTAATAGATGGATGTTTGTTACACAATCAAGCCAGAATGACTTAACAGATTTGAATGAAATTCGGCGCAAAGATAGATTATAAGCTGGAAAAGCTACTTTTTATCCCGGAGAAGTGCAGCGTTCCCGTGGGTTGAATTATTCACCATCGACATTATCAGATAATCACGCGGTAACACCGCGGGGCGTAGCTAGTATTAAAATACAAGCCGGAAGTAAATCCTTAAATCTATACTCAAAGGTTTGAGTTGAGTGCTTATGGAGAAGACCTACAGGCCTCAGCGGATAATATGACAGAAGATAGGAACGAAATGATACGAAGATATATCTTGACGCTTCTGAGCCAGTGATTTTGAACGTAAGCTGTAATTGCGGCTAACTTTCATCTCCCGCTGACAGATGACCGCAGGACAAGAGCGATTACCAACTGATCCTATTGTGATTGGATCCGAGCCACAGTTTTCGTCTCACAAAGGCGGCGTTATCAAAGGTTCAGCGTTGAACTCGGATTGATGGCGAAAACAAATTGCCCTTTTCACGGCTTTTCTGTAGGGCTAACAAATGTGAGAAATTTTCAGTTTCCTAATACATATGTATGCTTAGTTTTGGTAAACTTTACCTCGTGTTGTAAAGCTGTAATAAAACCTTTTCTTTCTGTTGAAGTACCACGCAAATTATTACTAATGAATACAATAACTCATGAAGGGATTTTGATTTTGATGTTTAATAAATTAAATGTTTTAAGTATTTATAAGCTTATGATTACACAATAACCGTTTTAAGTACGTGGTATTGCGCACATAAATCTTTCAATCGAAAAACTCATAGGTGCATGTCGGGATTTGAACCGGAGACATCCGGATTGGAACTCGGGATCAGTACCACTAGACCACCACGCTCTCTAGTAAATAAGGAACATATTCATAGTCATCTGCTCATTCCGTCAACTAATAAAAAACAATTCAAAATAAAAATGTTTAACATCCATCATCAAGTTTATTTCCGAACAAAAAACATGTATGAAACCGAGCCCGCAGGAGCATCGACCATCCTATCGCTAGTGTCGATAGAAGCTAGCGGAAGTTCCTTTGACCCTTTGTTTAGCGGCGGCGCGGGGCGGCGCGGCGCGGCGCAGCGGATATGCCGCGCCGACGGAAATACGTCGTCAACTCGCATCAATGACTTCTTTAATAGGGCCGCCATGTTCCCGCTACACGTGACGTCATTGGTGTGGCAATCTTGAGAGAGAAATACTTCTTAAGTGCTTTGGTTGAAAGGACCTACGAAACACAGAATACAATCTGGCTTGGTCCGGTCATATCAAGTACGTGGTGCACTCAAAAAATTATGAGAAATGAAATAAAATTTCTACGGATAAAAGGTTTTTATTAAATCTTTTAAAAAAAACTGCCGTTTCTGACTTTTTTCTGTCGAAGTTTCGTACCTATTTTCGAAACTCTTTTTTTCAGGCCGCTTCATATATCCATTCATAGATCTTATTATTCCCTAGGCTTCGCTATCGCATGGCTTGGAATTTTGCGATATTGCGTTCGTTAAAAGTAGAGGCAGAGGTTACCGCTTAGCATCAGCCATATTGTTTCTCATTCGTTCCATAACTTAAAAAAGTTATTTAAGTCATACTTTGTACACTTTAGTTACGAGGTTACAGTAAAAATGGGCATGCGTAATGTTATTTATATATCGCTATGTCAGATTATGTAATAATCTTAGGGAAATATAGAGAGAGTTATAAACATCGATGTTACGTCTGTTTTTTCCGAGTACTGAGAATTATTTACTTATGCGGCGGAATGTGTGTGAACGGATATGCTGCGTGGGCGCTGACGGAAATGCACAGTCCACATGCATCAATGAAGTTCAGCAGGGTTGTCATAGGTGCAGTATTCCTTCGAAAATATATTAAGAAATTCAGTAGAAATACGCTAAACCCAGAAAAAAAAAGATGTCATAAGCAGAATTTTAATTCGTGGCTGTAACTCCTGATCAAAGGAAGATAAGTTCCTAATGTATATATATTTTTCCATTTTTTTTTCCTATTTTGATTGTACAATGAGGGTAAAACAATAAAGATGATGATGATGATTATTATTATTTACGTTCGATATAGAGGAAACTTGTTGATTGAACATCAGGAAGTTGAATAATAAATCTCTAGTAAGCCTCTAATTTTTCCGTCGCGGCACACGGTTAAGATTAAAAAATTCATTTAAAATGAGCTTTAATCTGCCCCGGTAGTCCAATCTGGATTGGTAGATACCACGACATTTTAGCTTGATGTTATCCCGGTTTTCGTTTTGAGAACGTGGTATTGGTACTGTCTTGAACCAGCAACCTTCTGATTCGAAGTGGTACCATTAGACCAACTGTGTCATTATATCTCAATCAGCCATAATTTGGGACCAATACTCGTATTTACAACTGAGAACGTTCCACCTTAGAACCGAAGATACAGGTAGTTATTAAGGCACTTGTGGCTAATAGGTATAGCTTACATTGTTCCGTTGAAAATGTATCTATGGTAATCTTATAGAACTGTCAGGGGTATTAGCGTGGAGAATAATAATGGAATAATAAATAATAATTAAATACAGTATTCTGACGGAAGTAAATAGTTACTAACAAATGCCGCTTCGAAGTGTACTTTGTACGCATGTGTAATTGTTTGTGTTCTAATGAATGACTGCGAACTATGATCTAGGGTTTTACAATGATTAGTGAGGAATGTCGTGACAAATGATGAAAACATGATTAATACCAAAATGATATCATCCAGACCATTTGGAAAGCGATGAACAAGACACCGGCCTATTCTCGACACACGAGGGTACCTATAGGTAGCAATCGGGAGCCTAATTCAAATTTGTAATCATCACTTCGTCTCTACATTTTTGGTTCTTGCACACGCCAATACATTTCACCACTCAGTGCTTTTATTCAATGTTATGTGAATTTCTGTTTCACATGTTTTCCATCAAATTTTATTGCATCATACAGAAACCTGGGAGATAGGCGAAGTCATGCTCGTATTGGCAGCCTTAATTGCCAATGATCAGTCCTTACATCGTTTGAAATCGGGTTATCAACTTACCTATCATAATTAATCCTTTCTCGACTTTCTCAGATACAATGTAACATTATTTTCTAGTTCAGTGACATCAAGTTTTCACGCCTAACTTGAAAATCATGTTTCTATTGACACAACATATTAACAAGATACAAGTATGATGGTGTCAGCTCTTCGGGAGATAAGTATCATTTCATTTACTGGCTAAGAAATGTACAAAGAAGTGACCATGTATCTCTACTAAATAAAATGTATCTTATTTGCTAATGGGATCAGATTTGTAATTGCAGTGTTCTTTTGAGCGCATTTTGCATGCAATCAATTTTTTCTTTCTTTTGTAATTAGAATATTCAAAAACGCAAACTCAAGTGAGGACCTCTCATTTGGTATCGTTGATGACGACATCTTAAGATCCAAGGATCACAGGTTCAAATCCAACAATGAGCCTGAGCTTCAGATGTAGGTAAAATGCGATAATCTTATATCAATATATATATAGATAAGATAATACGAATTTTTTGATGGATGGATGTTTGTTACTCAATAACGCCAGAAGGGATAACGGACGAAGGAATCTCCATGAAAGGCACAGAGATAGATAATATCACATAAGCTACTTTTTATCCCGGAAAATCACCGCGGCGCACAGCTAGTAAACATAATAATATAAGCCATAGTATAGTGGTAGGGATTGCGCCTGCATGGTAAGATACTACTAGACGGTAATTACCAAAATCACCATTAGATGAAAGTATCCAAAACGTAAACCTCTTGCAAATGCTTATACAGGTTCAATGTTACCTATTAGTAAAATTTAATAGCAGTCCATTGCATTGCTGTGTTCAAGTTTTATGGTTGTAGGTGACTTTGGCGCTGTAGATCGTGGGTTCGGTTCTCACCCAGGACAAACATTTGTGTTACGAACACCGTTTTTTCTGTTTTGGTTTTTATATGTATCTATTCAATAAAAAATAACCTACATAAGTTTATTTGTCATAATAGATTATAGATTATATATAGATTTGTTAAGTTTGGGTCTAGAAGAAGTGCACGGGCATTATAACTGGTTTAATTTTCAGTTAGACCATTCGCTCGTTCCATTACTTTTTATATAAAATTATAGAAATAACTATATGTTGATATTGTAGCGGCGTGCGGGGTACAATGTTGCATGTTCCATTGTGCGAGCGCAGCACATAACGCTCGTGCAATGGAAAGACGTCCAGTCGTCTCCCGCCACGCGCCCCGTTCGGTAATTAATTAATTAACTAGTAAATAGAAGTTTTTAAATAAAAGTATTGTTTGTATTACACTCCAGCTGCCCAGAACACATTTAAGAACATTTAACAGTGACATACAATAGAACACATAAACTTAACAGTGGTGACCCTTTCGACAGTGGGCAGTTTGGAGTGACGTTTAATAAAGACTTTGGAGGCGGCTCACATTACATACCGAACGGGTGCATAGTTATATACTGAAGTTATAACGAATAAACATGGTGGAAAATAGTGATATCGCGGGTGTTTCCCTGACGGCGAGGATTCCAGAATTTTGGACGGACCAGCCCAGGGCGTGGTTTCTTCAGGCTGAGGCAGTACTGGAACCACAGAAGATGTCTGATGAAGCAAAGTACCAAATTATTATAGCGAAGTTGGGAAAAGAAATTATACAGCAGGTGACGGACATATTATTTAACCCTCCAGAGGCACGAAAATGCGAAACTTTAAAATCACGACTCTTAAGTATTTATGAAGAGTCGGAAAATCGGAAAATTCAGAAACTCATTGGAGAGATGGACCTCGGAGAGCAGAAACCTTCACAACTTTTAAGAAAAATGAAGGAACTGGCGAGAAATAAGGTTAGCGATGATACACTTATTATTTTGTGGACCAACCATCTACCAGCTCCGGTACGAGCAGTTTTGACAGTGTCCGGCTCAAAGGATATAGACGCTTTGGCACGGATGGCGGATCAGATATTAGAAAGTGTGCGACCTACACAAGTTAACGAGGTGAATCAACAACCTGCCACATCCACTGATGTTCTGTTTGCTGAGCTGGCGAAAATTAATATGCGGCTAAACAAGATGGAGCGATCCAGACCCACAGGAAGATCACAACGAGATAACCGGAATCGCTTCCGCTCTCATTCACGGGGAGGGAAGAAGCGGCCGGGAGATGCGGACTGGTTGTGTTTTTACCACTTCCGGTACGGCAAAAAAGCGGCTAAGTGCGTCGAACCTTGTAACTGGAAGAGGCAGGAAAACTAAACGGGGAGCAGATATTTTCGATGGGGAGCTGCAACCGTTTAGTCAACCATCGGCTTACAGTACGAGATCGGAAATCGGGTTATAGATTCTTAATAGACACTGGTGCGAATATTTCAGTGCTTCCACGGGACAAAAAGTTGGACAGTGTTAGTGAAAGTAAATATGCGCTTTACGCCGCGAACGGCTCGGTTATTAAAACTTACGGAGAAAGGACTCTAGAATTAGATCTTAACTTAAGAAGGAGTTTTCGATGGAATTTTATCGTCTGTGATGTTAAACAGCCTATATTGGGTGCAGATTTTTTAAAATATTATAAACTAATTGTGGATTTAGACGATAAAATTATGATCGATAAGATTACTGAGTTAAGGACTGCAGGTACTATCGTTGATTATAGGGAACCCTGTATTAAGACGGTCGATGATAATAACCCATATCATGACTTACTTAAAGGCTTTCCAGATATTACGAAGCCTGTTTCATTCAAGGATACTCCGCGACACAGCGTGTACCATCACATTGAGACAACGGGACCGCCGGTGTTCGCGCGAGCGAGACCTCTAGCACCTGACCGTTATAATAAGGTAAGAGATGAATTTTGTAGAATGCAGGAGATGGGTATCTGCCGGCCCTCTAAAAGCATGTGGGCCAGCCCACTTCATGTAGTTCCGAAGAAGGATGGCGGTATTCGTCCATGCGGAGACTACAGGGCGTTGAATGCGATTACTAAACCTGATAGATACCCTATTCCTCGGTTGCAGGATTTTACGTATCTTCTAGCAGGTAAGAATGTATACTCTAGGCTGGATTTAAATAGAGCGTACCATAATTTAATGATAGCGCCGGAGGATATTGAAAAAACAGCAATATGTACACCTTTTGGTTTGTATGAATTTCAGCGTATGACGTTTGGTTTGCGTAACGCCGCGCAAACATTTCAGCGATTCATGTTTAACACGGTGTTACAAGGCTTAGATTTCCTGTTCATATATATTGATGACGTAATAATAGCTAGTGAGAACGATTTGCAACATAAAGTGCATTTAAATACAGTTTTTGAACGATTAGATCAATTTGGAATAACGATTAACCTTAGCAAGTGTTGTTTTGGTCAAAGTAAAGTTAATTTCTTGGGTTATGAAGTATCGACAGACGGTATTAAGCCTCTAGACGAGAAAGTCAAAGCTATTGTAGATTTTCCGAAACCGGAAACAGTCGAACAGCTAAGACGATTTCTGGGTATGCTTAACTTTTATAGGGCACACTTGCCTCATGCAGTCGAATATCAGTCCGAATTACATAAATATTTACATAACGCCAAGAAAAGAGATAAAACTAAAATACAATGGACGGATAGTGCAGCGAATGCGTTCGTAAAGTGTAAAGAATGCCTACAAAGCGCTGTCACTTTATCTCATCCGCTGGCTGATACTCCGCTTGCGCTTATGACCGATGCATCTAATATAGGAGTAGGTGCAGTTTTACAACAGATGGTAAACGGCAACTGGAAGCCGTTGGGATACTTTTCTAAGCAACTGTCAGAGACTCAAAAGAAATATAGTACTTTTGATAGGGAATTACTAGCTATATACTTATCAGTTAAGCATTTTCAGAACTTAATAGAAGGTAGAGAATTAATCATTTATACGGATCATAAACCAATTACATTCGCATTTAAAAATCTAAATAAATCAAATGAAACACCTAGGCGAACTCGACATTTAATATATATCAGCGAATTTACAACGGATATTCGTCATGTGAGTGGCGACAATAACATTGTTGCTGATACCTTTTCTAGAATCGAGACGGTATATTGCCCAACCGCGATAAATTACTCGGAATTAGCTGTTCAGCAAAGCCACGACGGATATGTAATGTCAACATGTAATAACTCGGTCGGCTCGAGCAAAGTTCAACTTAAAAGAATGTTTATACCTTTTTGTAATGAACCAGTTTATTGTGAAGTTTCTATGGAAAATAATTTGAGACCGTATTTGCCTTTGAATTTTAGGAAGTTAGCTTTTGATTCGATTCACAACTTAAGTCATCCTGGTATTAGAACCACTAGAAAATTAATAACGTCAAAGTTCTTTTGGCCGACTATGAATCGAGATATAGGAATTTGGGCCAAGTCTTGTATACAGTGTCAAAAAGCGAAGGTACAGCGACACACTGTTTCAGATTTAGGTCAGTATGCTCAGAGTAATCGATTTGAGCACATAAATGTCGATATAGTGGGACCGTTGTGCACTTCACGGGAAGGTTATCGATATTTAGTTACGATTATCGATAGAGCTACGGGATGGCCCGAGGCTATACCTGTGAGGGACATTTATGCTAAAACAATTGCCGAAGTAATATACGAAAATTGGATCACTAGGTTTGGATGTCCTATTAAGCTTACAAGCGATCAGGGCAGTCAATTTGAAAGTGGAATATTTAAGCATTTGATGAAATGTTTAGGCGTGGAAAAACTACGCACAACCCCTTATCACCCTCAAGCGAATGGCATGATTGAGAGATGGCATAGGTCATTAAAGGGGGCACTTCGGGCTAGATTGGAAGATTCTCAGAATTGGTCGGACGAGCTGTCGACCGTTTTGTTCGGTCTACGTGCGGCACCACGTAGCGATAGTGGCGTAAGCGCCGCGCAGCTGACGTATGGTGACACGATAAGACTTCCAGGTGAGTTTTATGATAATACCAAAAAGGAATTTTACGACTCTCTGGAATATGTTCAGCGATTAAAAGACACCATTAACAATCTAAAGCCAAGACCCGTACTGCAAAGGAATTCCAGAACTATATTCGTGCATCCAGAACTTAAGGTATGTACACATGTATTTGTAAGGAACGATATGGTGAAAAAGTCCTTACAACCGCCCTACAATGGACCCTATAAGGTAATTGCTAGAAAAGAGAAAGTTTTTACTGTCCAATTACCTGACAGACAAGTTAAGATTTCGATTGATCGTCTTAAGCCAGCATTTTTAGTCAGCGAAAGTACGACACTGAACAATAATATAAGCGATAATGTTAATTTAAGTAAAAGTAATCCACCTGAAATAGTGCAGAAAATCGGTTCAAGCGATCAGCTTATGACCAACGCTCATACTCGCACTACGCGCAGCGGACGCACGGTCAAGAGGCCAGTACGATTTCAGCTAGATTAGCTTTTTATTCGGGTCATTTTCAGTAGGTTAAGAAATTTATATTTTTATTTTTTGAATTGTATACAATATATTTTATTTTGTTTATACAGCTTAAATAGGTATATATACGTGAGATGAATCGTATTTTAATCATTACATATATTTTTACGCATCTATAATCATGGGTGAAACACAGAGCAAAGATCAAGTTGTAATTGCACAGTCCAACTCCAACGTATCAGGGATAGAATCACAACTGAATCAGTTCAGTATTATGATGGGAGCAGTTTTGTTAATACTAGCGGTTATGGTGGCATACTGCTTATACAAGAGGTGTCACACGAAAACCAAAAAGTGGATGTTTCGGCAGATGATGGCAGTAGCCCCGGCTGCCCAGGCAGCTCAAACGGCAAAACCATCGCCTCCCAAAATTATAGTTACTTAATCATTTTTTGTAATTCCAGTTATTTTCAAGTGTGTGTATTTACAGTGTTTTGGAAAATGTGTGTCAATTATTTTTATGTGTAACGTGTTTATGATATTTTGTTCATTTTTTTTCTTTTATGTCTGACTAAAAACTTGTAAGTAATTGCCCGGACGCTTCGCTTTAGTAGCACTCGGACTCGGTAGGTACGCGTAAGCGGTTTCAGTTGGCGAGCCCGAGAATGTGCAAGCAAGCGTTCTGGCAAAGACAATGTATGTAACACAGACCGTTTATAAAATATTGTAATGATAGGGTGACAATGAGTTTGGTTACCGCTTTCAAGACTTATTGTGTATAATGTAGGGTGACCATATATTGTTTGTTTAATTTTTAATACTTGATTTTGGTTTAAAAATTTTTTTAAAAAGGGGGAATGGTGTAGCGGCGTGCGGGGTACAATGTTGCATGTTCCATTGTGCGAGCGCAGCATATAACGCTCGTGCAATGGAAAGACGTCCAGTCGTCTCCCGCCACGCGCCCCGTTCGGTAATTAATTAATTAACTAGTAAATAGAAGTTTTTAAATAAAAGTATTGTTTGTATTACACTCCAGCTGCCCAGAACACATTTAAGAACATTTAACAGTGACATACAATAGAACACATAAACTTAACAGATATAATAAATGGGGCAACCCTATCGAAACGTTTCCACTTACCGGCAGCGTTTGTTCGCCACGACCTAAATATCGACCTCTGGGTATTAGCATACGCAAACAAGGCACTCCACTGACAACGATAAAGATAACTATGACTCTAATGTGGGTAAGTGAACTTCTATGTAGGCACGCATTATAACTATGTCATATTATAAGCAGTTGTTATGTAGCTTTATTTAGACTGGCCTTACATGTCAGTTGGTAGTGATCCTGCCTCCTGCGCTGATGGTCGTTAATTCGATTCCCACCCAGGAAAAACATGTGTGTGACGAAAATAGATGTTTGTTCTGTATCGGCGCGGCGTTAAGACGACGAATTACTTAATTCGTATTTGTTTCGTAGTCGTATTGTATTTACAAATATATATATATATATATATATATATATATATATATATAAGTGCAAAAGTATTATATCGGTTGTCTGGTTCCCATGATAAAAGCTATGCTTAACTTAGTGCTAGATGGCGCTGTGTGAAATGTCCATCAATATTTATATAATTATCACTGTAATGTACTCATTGGACTGTACCAACGCACTGACTCTCATCTGGTACAATAAGATACATAAACTCTTTATTGCACACATTGAAGAAAAATGTTGAGAAGGTATTTACAATATTAAAAACGTAGACGCACAATGCGCGGCATTATCACTAAGAGCGATATCTTCAGTTCAAATTTCAAAATAGGTACTTACAATGTAGAACTGTAGAAGAAAATATAAAAAAAAGTTGTAAAATATAAGTCTCTTTCTAAAACCAAGGAGCGTTTTAGAAAGTTTTTTTTCTACATATTTGTAGCTTTGGAAAATTGAGAAAACAAACATGTTTGGAATGTAAATGAGATGAATTTAGGCTTCATCAATCACTTCGTCAATTCACGCTTCCACGACATAGGTACATGTTTTTTTTTTCCCCCAGTGGTAGAACTACTCAGGCAATTTTAACAGACTTTAGTCTTGATAACCAATTATCTACTAGAACTAAAAGGACATTCCGTGAAACAGGAAAAATAATATAAAAACAAGAACCATGCTCATGATGATGTGAAGAAGAAAAATATTAGATTTTAACTCGGGTTTTATTATAAGTGTTGTTTGCGAACACTTCGCAATGAACACTTACAATAAAATCCGAGTCTACTCGTAAGTGAATAGAGACTGCAAATATTTCCTCAGGACTGCGCAAATCCTAGTTTCAAATAATAACAATGTAACAAAACAAGCCGAGTAAGTTTAGCTCCAAGAGTTCATTTATTTATCAGAGCAGTAGATTAAGATTGAAAATATACAAAAAATGACTGACTCAGTCACTGACTCAACACAAAATCTCAGAAACTACAAGGCCTACGAATCTTTGATTTTGGGTTTACGCTGGTTTTGGGAAATCCCAAGCTTGACGGGTTGATATATTTTATAAAAATCACAAGGTACACTCGCTCGCATCGTATTTCATGACCGAAACGCCTAAAATACTTAAGCTATTATATGTAATGATTTATTAATAATTTTTAATAAACTATTTTGATAGAACACTTAATTAGTATTTCGGATAATCATTAAAAATATTCATAGTACACTGGATATAACAGCTATCAAATATCAATTAAAAAGTTTATTCAAGTTTGCTTTAAGATTTTTTTATGCTACGCATGACATATCTAAAAGGGCCGTTTTCAATGCTTACCAGTGGGTAATGGTTATAGCTTTAAAAAGTTAATCTCTGCTATAAAATAATTAAACAATAATGCAGATTCCTGAATTTTTCATCTGTTGTTTCAAGATAGCAAAGACCGACCAAAGTATGCTTAACTGTGCTTGAACTAGCAAGTAATGTTTTAGTTGTACACACACCTGTGCGGTAGGGATTAGCCCATACCACCAACCACAGGAAAACGAAGCTTCATAGTGTAATAGATGCGACTTAGTAGTTTATTGCTACAGTGTCACAGTGTACACTCATTACTATGTAGACACTTTTTAGACATTTATTCTCCAATTATCACAAAAACCGAAAGTGCACGAGTAGCAAAACTTTGAATATGTAGCGGCCAAGTAGCGTAAGGCACAAAGAGTGAGATTTGATTTGAAGTATGAAGGCCAAATTATTAGGTTGAGTATTTCTGTGGGACAAAGAGCAGTAGACCTCACGCCAAGTTCCTCCGGGGAAGTACCTGCCACTATGCCCATTTCTGCCGCCAAACAGTAACGTATTCGAGTTACAGTGTTCCGGTTTGAAATGTGTGGTTGCTGGTGAAATTACAGGCTCATGAGACACTTCTACACGTCTCAGAGTTACGGGCGCATACGATGCGACTTGGGTCTTATCGCACCTAGTAGGAGAGGACCCAAGCCGCATCGGTTATTGGCCGAGGTTACCATATAACACTAGGTGGACCGGTGGGCGGCGGCGGCGGCTCGTTTCGTAAATGTATAACATAAAAAAAGTTCTAATATTGTGAGAGATGATCTAGAATGGATGAGCCAGAATTCCTTCCATTATCTGTGGCTGCCACCCACAGGCGCATATGCACACATAACTCAGTATTACTCGTGTTATTTGATGTAGGTGGATGCCACGTACTTTGTTTATTTTACCGATAAGTGTGCGTTGTTATTGCATCCTTGGAAATGTGATGGTATTTTTCATTGATTAATTTAAAACAGGTTAGTTTTGACGTGCATCCAACATTTATATTTCCCTAAACACTCTTTAATGACACACAATTTCAATAAAATTGTATGTTAACCAAAATAACATTAGTAAGTAGTCCACTGACGTACGTCTGACTAAAAGTTGTGTAACTAAATATATTCCGTGAAGAACTTCAGGTTATAAGACTCTACTAAAAAACAAAACTTATTCAGTCAAAATAGAATAAAAAACTCATATAATACATTTCATCCATCGACTCTACAAGCCTGTATACCTTGACTTTTTATAAAAAAATGGTGGATCTAATAAGTTAATATCGTCAACTGTCCGTTAGTCTACACGGGAAGTACAAGTGTCTCACGAGTCGTGAGAAGTGAGCCAGCGAGCCGAGTGATAATTACCCACCAGCAGCCGAGACGTCTCAATTAGGCCTCCGCCATTGACGTGCCGCATCGCCATTCACACCCGCACCATTCATTCCTGTCGCTCAGCCTTACCCTTTGTTCCACCAGGTGGCCAACCCCTACGGTTAGCTGGCTCCAGCTAATTGAAACAGATCACATGCGTAGTAATTCTTCGGGCACCTGCACCTTCCAGTTTGAGTGGGCCTACCGTGTTTACAGCTATCGAGAGCGTTGTGTCCCAGTAGTACTGACCTCGAGTTTAAATATGGAGATCGCTGGTTCAAATCCCGACGTGCAGTAATGAGATTTTTCGCTTGATAAATTCATGTACGCAATACCACGTTCTCAAAACGGTGCACGAAAACATCGTGAGGAAACTGACATGTCCTAGAACCACAACTTGGAACACATTTGTAAAGTGCACAAAAGGAGCTTCGTTGAGGCGTTTGACGTTTGACGAGAAGTTTGACTCCTGTTCAAACCCTATCCGACCCTCCATAGGGAGAACAGACAGAAACCCCTAAAAGAGGGCTTCCTTTTTTTCTTCGTAGAAGATTGATTTGTCGGTTCACATCAAATCGAGTTCTGATGGCTTACAGGTTTGAAATGAACACATTATAACTCAGATTCAAAGTCAGAAATATTGCAATTTTATTTGTGTACATTCGGCTGGCAACACGCTCAACAAGGAATAATTTGAGACCACGTAGTTACCTGATCCAATTAACCACAAAGGTCAACAGCAAATAGTAGCTTTATCTCCTCTTATTTCCGCGATTAGTGTCTCAAGGCACTTTTGTCGAAGCGAAGGGAACAAAGGAGCCTTCGTTATTCGGTGTATACCTATTAAATGCGTACAGAACTGGTAGTATTCCAGAAAAAACATCCGGATTACTCGCAAAAGAAAAATACAATGGAACAAAGTAATCTCGGAGGTTTTATGTTGATCAAGGATGTGCGTCTGGCTATTGGCATGCGTAGAAATTCCTGATTTAAGTGTCCTTTTAAAGCATTTGCGACAATCAGCAAGGTGACGTATCGACTGGCGCCGGTCCTTTAGTAAACACCACCGTCTTAGTTGAATTCATAGACAACACTGGCGTGGCGTGGCTTGAATTCCACGGGAGTTAGTCATCGAACGTGCGGATAAGGCACGTTGCAATGAATATGTTGCTGTGAATGTCTGAAGTTTGGGCATCCCGTGGGACTACTGATGATGATCTATTTGAGTCAGTTGTCGAATATCATCTAAATAGATCACTATGATCGTTAATCTAACGCATAAGAAATATCTGTGGTCTAATTTGTTCTTTCTGTAATTGATATACCTACCTATTTATTAAACAAAAGCAAGGACTGCCCTTGCTGTAATTATCAACGCGCACGCAATCTGTTCCATAAAATAAAATAATAGTACTTTCGAATTATAATATTATTGTACTAATTTACTTTTTGTTATAAGCATGTCTAACTTGCCATTTACCCTAGTGTTCAAACTTAATAAAACACACGGTTCTTGATATTCAGAACACAGCTCTGTTTTCGAACAAATCTTTCATCAAAGGACAAAATAAATACAAATTACATGACATTTTTGACTGGCCATAGCTCAGTTGGTAGTAATCCTGCCGTCTGAGCTGTAGGTCGTGAGTTCGATTCCCACACAGGACAAATAATGTCCTATGTATTTACAAAAAGTATACAAGTATTATAAGTCTGGTTCCCATGATACAAGCTACGCTTAGCTTACTTTGGGGCTAGATGCCACTGTGTGAAAGGTCCACCAACATTTATATATTTAGGGACACGACGTCTTACAACCTTAATTCAACGGTGGCAGGCACATTCAGAAAAACCATAACCCTTCTTATTGACTTTGCCGCAGTCGGGTATAAAACAGAAAGTTAACTATCTCAATTATACCTTCTTCAGGATAAACTCTCGGTGCTATCGGCAGTTACCAACGTTTCAAACAGTCACAGTGACTACACCATTGAGCAAGCCGCCGCGCCGCCGCGCCGCGCCGCCCGCGCCCTCGCCGATCTAAGTAGCGTAGAATTATTCAAGCCCGAGGCAACAGGAAACATTACAGCTTAGAGGTATTTATTTACCGGCCGGTAACGCAGATCTATTACATGATTTAAAAGGTACAGAAGTGTACAATCGGAATACAGATTTTAAAGGATGAATTAAACTAAATGCATAAATAATAAATAAATATTGGTGGACATTTTCACACAGCGCCATCTAGCCCCAAAGTAAAAGCATGGCTTGTATTATGGGAACTGGGAACAGTGGCGGATTTACACATTTCCCAAGTATAGGCTGTTGAAATTTTGCCGCCCTTACCTCTACAATTGTAAATTGTCAGTTACTAGATTATATTTAAAATCCAACAATTCGCTTCAAATTGCACAGGAAATAGTTTTTGGGTATATTTCTGAGGTAATTGGTAATCAAAGCTCAATGATGTACGACTAATAAGGCGAGGTATGCCACTCATGCAATAATGTACATTCGGTAAACATAGTTAAATAATCTTTTTTACGCTTACAAACAGTTAAAATATAATAATTTTAATGAACTTTTTAAGTTTTCCTACAATACATTTTTGCGCGATTTTTGTTGTCATAATCATCGATAATATCGTCGTAGGTGATCTTCTTCATTAATTCAGACTCTATAAGTAGGTACACAAAAGAGCTAAAGCGTTTAATTTTTCTTAAGGTCGATCTCAGATAATTTTTTACCCTTTTTAGACAAGAAAAGCTTATCTCACCGGAACAATTTGTCGCCGGAGTACATAAAGCCATACATACAGCTATGTGTATTCTGTTTTCGCAGAAACGAAGATAGACTTTCTAATGATTCAGAATTTCGTTTTACGGAAATTCTTGCCGAAGAAATGTGGCTTTGAAAATGAGTGCATTCTTGAACTAAATCGGTCTCTAAATCATAAGAATACATTTCTTCCAAGCCGTCTAAAAAAAAGTAAGTAAGACGGCTAAAAAAAACGTTTCTCAAATTTGCCGCCCTAGGCTCAAGCCTACTTAGCCTGCTGGTAAATCCGCCACTGACTGGGAACCAGATAACTGATAACTTATATGCCTTTTTTTGTAAATACATACATATAATACATATCAACACCCAGACACAGAACAAACATCTATGTTCGTCACACAAATGTGTGTCCTGGGTGGGAATCGAACCCACAACCTACAGCGCAGAAGGCAGAGTTACTACCAACTGAGCTGTGAGGCCATGAATGACTTGAGATACATAATTTTTTTTAGGAGTACGTACCTGTTTCCATCTTAGCTTAAGTACTCCTTGAATTTCGAGAACAAGGCGGCGGCGGCGCGGCGGAGCCCAGATACAAAATTAGTGAAAATATATAAATATTATTTATTCAAATCTCATGATTGACTCCATAAATATCTACTCAGATATCCCTCACTTAATTTTCTGTCATTGAAGAGGCACTTTCTTTAGGAAGTTAGAGCTTGTAACAGATTCGTTAAGGGAACTTCTGCCACCAACACATACCAAATTGTGCGGCCAAGCAGTAACACATTTGCATTACCGGATGCAGTTTTATGACTTTAAAGCAGTCTAGTTTTCGCAAATAGCCAGTTAACATGTTTTGGTACAGAGATTTTTAAATAATATTTTGTTATAAGTTTGAAACGTCTGAAAATATTGTCTTAATATAGCATTGCTGTTGTCCATGGGCGGCGGTTACCACGTAATATCAGGTGGGCCATCAGGCCGTTCTATCGCCTACATGGCTAAAAAAAAAATAGTAAGATAAATTAATAAGCAATTCGTTCGTTTTTTGGCAGGGCAGTCGAGTAATTCTTAGCAATTGGTAAAACTACAGCGAAAGCGCTGTATTGTGCACAGTTGGATCATTTCGCAACGCCAATGCGGTAGCATAGATTACATAACACCGCGGCGCCTGCGCTGTTGCCTCACACTAAAGCGATTGATCTCATGCACAGTCAAAAACATAACCTAGATTTACTAGTAAAATGATAAAATTGTTGTAATATCTGAAGAAAATACTTGGTGTTGATATGCATTATATATATGTATTTACAAAAAAGTATTAAAGTATTATATCAGTTGTCTGTTTCCCATGATACAAGCTATGCTTAGCTTACTTTGGGGCTAGATGGCACTGTGTGAAAAAAAAAGACTTGGGTATGGTTAGACCTAAGCGTTACCTTGTTCAAATAGAATTATCAATAGCAATATTTAGTTGGAACTTTATAATACTACACGTATACAAAGAGGTATTTTTTAGGAAGAATTTGTAGTTGGTCAAACTCTAAAGCATAAACTAAAAAAAGCTTTTCCTATGATGACAGAGATGACTTTATATTAATGTTAAGTTTAACCCTCATTCTACCAATGAGGACTTTTTATTTTAGGTTATTTAAATCCGCGCGGCAGAGGAATCGAACTAATGTACTTCTTCAACCAATACTTAGAACCACGGTGTTAGAGCAGTTTTTGCTCAAGTAAGCAATGCTTACGTATTCAATGAGAATTTCTGGTACGAATAGAATAATATTACCAATTACTGAACGTTTACCCGTAGGGGTGGTAATGTGCAGTAGACTGTACCTAACATGCGCTTGCGTCTAGTAATCAGGTTTCATCACTGCAGCCGGATGACGCAAACAGTTTGCAGTCTAAGGTTCATTGATAGATGTGAGTACGTTTCTGTTGCTGGACTAACTACATATATGAAGATTGTCTAGTATTTTAATGAGAAGAATATCTTGTAATTAGAACTCTTCTAATTATAACGACAAGTTTGTCGTTACAATAAGATTGAGAGATTGCGCCAAAGCTCCTGCTATAATGAGGCAAAATGAGACCAATGATGAGGCACACAAGCTGATGGCCCACTTGACGGTAAGTAGCTAACGTCACCTTTAGACGCCTGTACACTCGAGGAAATGCCAACGGAAGTTCCAAGTTTTAATAGTTTATTATAAGAAAGTTAAGAACTTTACGCACCAAGTATCGGTTCAACCTATTCAGTTCTGAGTTAACAGACTCAGAGCAAATGTAATGGTGTTCCTGCCTACCAACGCATAATAATGTAAATGAAGAACAGTCGTGACCATTGACATATCGAGTCGCGATCATAAACCGAACATCCCTAATGCATATGCAAGTGTATGTAAAGGTTGTTGTGTGAATCAGCGCATGACTGACCGGGCGCGTGCGCAACAACACATTGTTCTGTACGAACGCTGATGTCATGCAGCAACGTGATATGCTTGAAGAGTGTTTGTTACTGTTTAGGGCTCATACATCTTAGGAGCAGTAGAACTCACGCCAAGTTCGTCCGGGGAAGTACTGCCACCATGCCCATTTCTGCCGCCTAGCAGTGACGCATTCGCGTTACTGTGTTCCGGTTTGAAAGGTGTGGTTGCCGGTGAAGTTACAGGCACATGAGACATTCCTACACGTCTCAGAGTTACGGGCGCATACGATGCGACTTGGGTCTTGTCGCACCTAGTAGGACTAGTAGGACTATCCAGCTTCACGTCTCTTACGGGCGCATACGATGCGACTTGGGTCTTAGTCGTAGGGGAGGACCCAAGCCGCATCGGTCGTTATGGGCACAGGTTACTACTTAACACCAGGTGGGCCGTCAGCGTCGGTTCGTTCCGCAACTAAATAACATTAAAAAAACATACATACTCCCTCTCCCTGCCATATCAGTTGGGAATTCCCCGGTTGAAAAGCTTTGACTAACTGGTTATTATTTTGAGTTGTTAAACATACATGGTGATTGGAAAACACATTTGTCTAGATGCCTCACCAACTCGACTTCCAGGAACACTCCACACCTTTTATATTCCTCATGCGTATGAGCATTTTCTTTGTAATGGAATTGCAAGAACTTTGTTTCCTTCATGCATCTGTCAGTGACACGTATTTAAACCGCAAAAATCCAGTATGTAAATATTAAATCGTTTCTGGATCATGATTTCTGTATAGGAAAACATTTGAGTATGTACAGTTAATATTCTGATTCACTGCCAAACCTAAAAACTCATTATTTATGTGGCATACATTATGTTAAAAAACTAAAGATGCCAAAAAATAGTGTATGATAGTATTAAGTACTACTACCTTTTTTATTTATGGTATTTACGTGATGGTACGAGCTGACGGTCCATCTGATGTTAAGTGGTAACTGCTGCCCATAGACAACAGCAATACGACTCACGTCCTCTCCATCAAAGCACGAGGTTACTCAATTCGCATTGCGTTGCGTCCATTACCCCGAGACGGGGATGTTACGTCTCATGCGCCTGCAATTTCTCCGGCACCTATTCCCTTCCACCGGAACACAGCAATATGAGTGCATCACTGCTTGGCGGCAGATTCCAAGTGTGGTCTACCAAGTTCTACTGCTACTTTGGGTTGCTCATTTCGCACTACCCGGGAGACATTGTAGGGATTAAGAGGGTAGGATAGCAACGTGGGCTTCCAACGAGTATGTTCGAAGACAATTTGTCTTTTAATTATTATCCTACCCGGTAAGTCGATTCTTTTTACAAAATGAAAACTGGTAATAGCAAGTCAAACATGCCTACTCAAGTAAACCAAGTTGTAAATTCCAGTACAAAGAGCAATAAGGGGCCAGCGATACGGCATGAGCTCATTCCATATCAAGTGACCCGGAGTCACATGATAGCGACGGAATGCAAATATCTGCCGCAACGGTTTCTGTGTGACAAATTGTACCTACACGGTTACGGGTACGATGCTTAGAATAGAAAATGGATCCGGGAAGACGAACTTAGCTTTAAGCTATGTAAACTAATAAGCTCTTACCAAAGCTCACGCATAATTACCAATCCAAACGTTGCAAAAATACTGTTGTAATAAAACTGATTTGAAAATGCTTTGACCCGTAAGGTAACGGGTAAAGTTAAATAAATGTTTGTTTAAAACTCTGTTTACTATACTGTAGTAATAATAAACTAGCTGTTGCCCGCGACTTCGTCCGCGTGGAATTCGGTTTTATCACGCACCCCATTTTATAACCCCTCGGAAAAGTTGCCTAAGTTACTCCTTGTTACATCAGCTATCTGCCAGTGAAAGTCCCGTCACAATCGGTCCAGCCATTTCAGAGATTAGCCGGAACAAACAGTAAGACAGAGACAAAAATTAAAAAAAAAAGTTGTTTTTGAATATTACCGTGTATACATCCATATGCACTGGTAAAAAGCTGTTATTTTAATATTACAAACAGACACTCCAATTTTATTTATTTGTATAGATTTGCTCACAGTGTATATCATGTAAATACGCTAAACTTGCAATTGTGACAGCCAATAACAGAAGAAAATGTATTATTAAAATAACTAAATAAATACAGGTTTATATCACAAAAGGTATTTACCGTTTCTCGTAGGCTTGACTTAAGGCTTCATGTCTCGGAACGAGGCGCACCATAGTTCGTGTGACTCAGAGGCGCCCGCCCACGCCTAACATTCGCTACAATAACGTAGATGGTTGCGATCAACTCCATACTTGGGACAATAATTGTATTATTGCACTAATTTATTAATAGATTCTCTTTGTGATGTCACGCGGTTAGTTAGTTTCTTCTTGATAATTAAATTCTTATCCATCGTTAACTAGGTACAGTTTGTATTACAAACATACTAAAAACATAAATTAGAGTTTAGATAGTGTTTCGATAAATTTTGTCATGTAAATATGTTTTCCCAGACCTAAGGTAACTAGTAGATACGTATTTATGTATACTAAAGCTTTCGAAATATTAATTATGTTTTCTAATAACTTTCGTTACAATACTTCTAAATAAAATTCGTAGCATTTTTAGAGAAAAAGTAAGTGAAGATACGATGCATTTTTGTCATTAAAACTATTGATATTTTTCCTACATAATACACAGGTAAAGTTAAACATCGATCTATGATTGTAATAACGAGAATAGTGCCGTTATAACTTGGTATAACGCGTCTAATTCAAAGGGTTATGGATGCGCCGGCGCCGGCGCCAGTATTCGCCATGCTCTCACGGTAGAGACGGCGGCTGTGCTAGCGGCGCGGCGCGGCGTGGGCGGACATCCCTTTGGATTACCTTCACTAAAAGTCTCAACCAACAGCCTTATTCATGACTCACGACATATTTATTAATGGACACATTTACTCGTATGAATATGTTTCAAAGGGTACAGTTGTAATGGATCTGAAGTTGCAAAAGAATTAAGTTGTTGTGTACATCGTCAGAGCATTGTATAAGACAATCTTATGCAGTTAACTTCAGACTAGCCCACATTTGACAATCTAAAAAAAATGTTGGTTGATTCAAAATTTGAAAATACTACCAGTGTACTTGGCAGACTTTGTCCTGCCCAAATGCTGATTTCTCGTTTAAGTGGTATAACAATTATGTGGTTAATAAATATACAGCAGCAAAACTTCGAAAATAAATTGTATCACAAAATGAAATAAAAAAAATCCTGGAACCCGATCCAATTGGGAATCATAACCATCCCGGGATCCACTAAAATTCTCACAAAAAAATTCAGCAAAACTGGTCCAGCTGTTTCCGAGTTCAGTGACATACTCGTACATACAGAATAATTCTTTACTTGATAAAGAATAAATAACCTATAATATATAGAGTATAAAGACGAGCTAGTTCTGTGCCGACTCTAATTTTCATGTTTATACTAAGCTAGCGGTTAATTCCACGTTTATTTACAGGAATGACTCATGTGAATACGATAAAAAATATATTAACTTTATTAGCTTCTGCAGGCGGTTTCGCCCGCGTGTACCAGGTTAAAATTACCTTAAGATGAGTTTATGTTTTTGGTTGTCTCGAAGAAATCGCTTACTAGCGATAACGCCGCCCATTCTAATGTCTTATTTAATAACGATTAATTACAATAGAACAATACAATCCATCTATTTCAGGTCATCTTCTTACACATTCTTTAAAAATGTCAGAGAAAATGGTACAGTACTTTTTGCGTGAAAGAATAACAAACGTATATAAAACAGACATAATCAGTCATGAAAACAGACATACTTTCGCATTTATAATATAAGTGTGATGACTGACATAAAAAAAAAACATAAAACTGTATTAACAGTGGTAATATTATTAACCTTGTAATGGAGTATTATTTTAAATTAATAACAAGTTATTTTATTAGGCATCTCAGAGAGCCGGCTCGCAATGAAATTGATAGCATGATAACTTCAGTATTAATAGTTTTAGAAGGCTAAACATGTGGGAAAATCCCATTTATGACTTAAAGTAATTTCATTGCGGGATAACTAAAACTTAAAGAGATATTAGAAAGCCCTGGCATTCAGATATATTATCTAGTTATTGGTTTATAATATTACAAAATTCAGTCAATTAAAATCATAAAATTGCTGAAAAGGTTAAGCTTCTAAAGACTTGATTAGTAAATTAGATACTTAATTCGATTTATGTCAATATAACGCTTAAGTTAAAATATTATTATAAAAGTCCATCTAACTTAGGTGTGAACTTAGCACGTCTAATACACCAATATCTTTAGGTAGGTACTTAACTACTTATCATTCTTGGTGAAACTTTCAACTTGCATTGCCATATGCCGATCAAATACTGATCAGCAATAATGTATAAGATGGAACATCCAATGAGAATTTCCAATCAACTTGCAGCCATCTCTCTCATCTGGACCCCAATGAGCAAGACAAATGACTGTCTCATAGTTAGTGGCACCTACACTTTGTAGTGCTTGCTCGTTTCATTTTATTAGCTTCGGTTTCGGGCAAAATTTAAACGAAGGTTTAGCTTTTGCCCGCTGTGTCCTCGTAGACTGAATAAGTAAGCGAGATCAGATTGAGGTCAGAACCTATGAGACTCTTCTATTTCAAAGGGTACCTACTAAAAATGGTAACATGCCGAAGATGCCTCGCGGCCGCAGTCACTTTCTCAATGCACTCAATAGATTCTCAATTTTTATCAATGTCTCATTTTCTGGAACCAATTCTTCTCTAGGCCCTGAAAATATCTAAATCTAAATATCCGCACCCCGTACCTACAAATCGTTACAAATCCAGGACAAATAAAGGAGAAATTCTCATATGTGATAGATATCTGTTTTTAACAACAAATTAAAAGCTTCAACACAACACAATTATTATTCGTAGTTAAAACCTTAAAAATTACGTATAATATTATTTTAGCATAAATGCAGGAAGATTTAAACTCTGTCGCGTTCTATACAATGGCGAAAGAGTGTAACAGCCACAGGAATTTCCTAAAGACTATTAGATGACACCTTAAGGCTTTTGTGTTTCCGTTGAGTGGGGGCCTGGTGACTACTAACACAGGCTACTAGCCTACCTTTAGCACCAGTCTCTCATAAAACTGGTTTAGCACAAAAATTTTGTATTTACTTTATTTTACATGTGTTATTTCTTTTTTGTAAGAGACAATAAATGTATTATTATTATACCTGGGCCGAAATTCGGTTCGGCTTTAATGGCTTTTATGTGTCAGACCGTATGATTGGACGGCGAGCGGGGGCGGCGCGGCGAGCGGGGGCGGCGCGGCGCGGCGTGCGCGGGCGCAGTGACAGGCGACAAGCACGTGATCGCGCAGCAGCCTTGCAAGGACGTCACGTCTATGCACCAACTAGTTAATTAATTCCACCTTCAAGCTGACTCACCATCTCTAAATGCATCCGACCTGCAACTTACCGTCAATTTTGCAAGTCGTCTAGTGGCGCACTCTACACGAAAACGCGTGAAACTACCGCTCTACGAATCTGAGCCAACGAGCTGTCAGTTCGTTGCATCGTATTTATGTTCTTTCCATAATTTTATATTGGCAGCAAAGCGTGCAGGAAAACAGTTCTAAAATAAAATATGAATATAGATATTTTCTACGCTACGTCAGTTAAATACTTAACTAATACGTAGTAGTATAAGTGGATGCCGTTAGTGGAGTTTTATTTTTTCTAGATCGTTCTAACGAGAACACACGACACAGCTATTTAGGTTTTTAATAGCCATCTAATAGGTTAGATGGTTAAGGTAGTGAGAGGAATAAATAGCAGTATATATATCTCGTTGAAGAATAGTTTTCTAAATAGAAAATGTACTCCAAAGGATATCTAATAGAGGTTAGACTATGAAACCCTTCAATACGCGTGGTCGAAACTCACTTTGCCAGTTTATTAGATATGTACCTGTATCAGTCAATGGGTCCAGTTAATAAACTAAACGATACCATATAAAAAAGTACTTGCTACTAACCTGCTTTTGATTTGTAGTACGAAATTACTACAGCTCAGATAACAAAAAAAGTATAGTTCTTGAACAAATCGAATTCTGTTTAATATTACTCATTCAGTCTTACTTCTCAAGAAGTCCCGAAAGCAAATATCGCCGAGTCAACAAATGTTCCATTTTCCTCAACATTAAAATATAAGAAACGTGGTATGCAACCGGTTATCTCAACCCGTTCATTGACTGGCTCACGGGATGTGTTTGCCGGTATCATAATCGTTAGGACTTTGAACTGACAATCGGTACTTTTCCTAAATATAACGAGACTTATGCCTGTAGATACTTACCTAGATACTAACGATTATGAATCGATTATATGTGTATCGATTGTGAACGATTTTGTATCGCCCTTGACTACGTTTCATATACCCTGCGCGTCACAGGCTCTGCAACCAGTGTGGTAAAAAGATTATGTACCTCAAAGAGTGTATAAGTGTATCGTGCACTATATATTATTGACTGGCCTCATAGCTCAGTTGGTAATAACCCTGCCTTCTGCGCTATAGTTCGTGGGTTCGATTCCCACCCAGTACAAACATTTATGTGACGAACATAGATGTTTGTTATGTCTCTGTGTGTGTACGAAGTATTATATGTACGTATTTACAAAACAAAAGTATTCAATTATTATATCAGTTGTCTGGTTCCCATGATACAAGTTATGCTTAGCTTAGCTCTTTGGGGCTAGATAGCGCTGTGTGAAATGTCCGCCAATATTATTATTACAATTTTTGATTCTAGGACATGCCGGTTTCCTCAAGATGTTTTCATTAACCGTTCTGAGAACGTGTTATTGCGCAAATAATATTTTCAAGCGAATAACTCATTGGCGCACGTTTCGATTTACACCAGCGACATGCGGATTCATACTCGGGGTTAGGTACTAACTAAATCACGTCTGTCTTTTTTAACCCTTCAATGTGCTTCAAACAGATTCCGAAACTCTTTGACGTGATTTTAAATAATTTTAATCTATCGTCCCAGCAGCGCCATCTTTTGATGGGAGTAAGAACTTTTCTTTTTGATTTTGCTTATTGATTCTTTTCCATCGTAGGTGCGGCAGACGGGTAATACAGACTAATACCGGCTAAAATCCCCAGTGTTCTCTATGGCCTCGATGTTCCCCTGGGCATCTGTTGCTGGGGAACGCAAAGCATGGGGCCAGCGGCGTCGGAGGGACCTTAAATTAACGAGCTAAGTTTTGACCCAGCTGAGGCTACCATTTAAAGCTTTGATGTAGCTTGTCGTTCCTTTCATCGTTAGATAGTTCTCCCCTATCTACCACCCGGAGGTCGTCTTTAGAGTGGCAGGCGGCGTGTGTGCGCCTGTCTCGTGTGAATCGCTCTTCTGTTTTATTGGCACTTATTACACGTACCCAGTTCTTCCCTTACATTACTCCCTTAACGCTTCTTTCAGCGAAATAGCTTCAACTCAAATAAGACGCTAATAAAAAAAACACTGTGTATGGTCAATATATAATACAATATAAACATTTATTATTTTCGCTAGTTATATGATCATTGCAGATTATGCAGCTATCTAACTAACGTAGAAACTAAGAAAAATCTATAAAAAAGTTGAATCATTACATCCATACCATAGTATTGTACCTATTAATTTTGCATGTGGGTTGGTAGGTAGGTACCTATATTAAATAAAATAATTCAATAACAATGATGATTAAGTTATGTTGTTGATAGGAAATCCCATTTGGTTATTGACTAGTTTTATATGGTTTTAACTGAATCATCTGAAACCTCTGGTATCTATAGGCATTCCAATAGCATATTTCACTGTCCGAACTTTCCGCAAGGGATAGGTAGATAGGTACCCAATAGCTAAGCTTCGTTTCGACACTAAAAATGAGTTCAACCGATATTGTATCAATAAAAGTTATAAAAACTAAACTTAGTTATGGTAGGTAACTCTTATAAAAATTGAATTTCTTGTGAAAACAAAAATACCGTAAAATAACTAGGAGAAAACACACAATAAGTTATTGACAGGTTACCTACAGGACACCTACCTAATGAATGCGGCGAGGGTAGCCGAATTGCGCAAAATGAATCATACGTCTAGCACTTGGATTCGGATACGCTCTGGCATATTAATATTATTCCAAATTCGTCGTTTGGACGGCGTCCGTCGGTAGTCTGCGCTATTTTGGAACGACGACGCTGATTTATTTTCGACGCGAGATGCAGTAATGAGTACAGAAGCCACACTCCAAAGCTTGACCTACATTTTAAAGAGAATGAGTTGACGTGGTAACGAGATGAGGTGTCGGAACTATCTGTACTGGATATGGAACTTAAGCCCCCCCCCCCCCCCCCCCGCATTAGGCAGCTGTGCTGTAGTAGCCAGGTTGCGGCAGCCGAAATATTGAGCGATCAGTTTGAGCAGTTATTTGTCTGTCAGTGGTGACCCTTGGTGGACGTACAGTATCTCTCGTTGCTAATTTCGATTCGGAACACAAAATACATCTGGCTGCTACAACTGCGCAGAGAATGAAGTCAGCTACATACCTACTTTCGCTCTGATGCCGTGCAGTCGTGCGCGTTCTAATGGCTCCGAAGTCAGGGATTCTTTCCGGGCTTCATTGCACCATCGTATCTTGGATTGTCGTTACAGCCGGGCTACCAACATCCACGTTTACTTCTTTTTAGGGAGTCACCACACAGTGGAAATATTGAATAGCCTGTTGACGGCCAGTCGTGAATCTTGAGTTATCTCACGATTTACAGCTCAGAAGTCAGTTCCTGCCACCCGACCGTTGAGGCAAATGTAATAAAGTAATAATAGTGAATTTCGTACAGTAAGACGTTATGATAAGTAGGTAATTTATCGCTTATATCCGCAGGCTAGTAACAGTAGCAGCTATGTCATGTTTGTTTGGGGAAGTAATGCCTACATGCCCATTCTGCCACGAAGCAGTGGCAGTGTATGTTAAATAAATGAATAAGACGTTCCATCGTCAGGTTTCAGAATTACGTACCTACAACGCGATCATTTCCATTTATTGGGGCCATCTATGACTAAGTGATAAACTTATTGGAATGAGTAAAGTAGATCGTGAAAAAATATACTAGTTTACGAAAGGAGCCTCTATGAGGCGCACTTAAAATCCTATCACTACACTGGTTCGAGAGAACCAGTGACTCGAATTGAATAGAATAGTCTAGAATAGTCTCTCTCTAATAGAATAACCTCTAAATGTAATTTATATCGCCCAACAGATGTCGCTTTACGGCATTCTCCGAAAGCAGCGTGCGTTAGGCATTTTCTCGTGAAACGATCAGCCGTTTCTATATCTGATCTGCATTCCTCGGGCCAGACGGCGGCGCCGCGCCGGACGACGCATAGCTACTCCGAACCGAACGCACTCCGCCCCGAGCCTTTGATCCGGTCAAAACGGATGCAATCAACTAGTCTGAAGCGAAACGAGTTTCAGCGTGACGCTTTTTTTATTTTCAGCTGATTCACGTCTCAGAAACGAGCTATATAATTTGTCGCTTGACTCTGCCTTTGTAAACACTCCATTATGTGAATCACAGTGCACAAGTACCTACACGCACTAATAGCGCTTGTTATACACGGTTGTTTATCTGGAGATAAAGTGTCGCCACGCAACGCCTGGATTGAGATCGTTGTAAGACACTCGATTTTTGGTTGGGCACAATGCGATCTGAGTATACCTACTAGGGAAATTAAATGAGGCTAATTTTATATTGTACCTACTTACTGTGATTTGAGTTGAAATTGTTCTCGAGAGATTTTCACTTACGCCCTTTCGTCCTGAATTCCCTTTGTTGTTTCACTTGTTCTTATTTTAAGGTGCATGTATAAGACAATTATGATTTCTACTGGTGTGGTGTGGGTACTGCAAATATAGCGTAAATCCACTTGTTATTCGATCTACCTGGTAATTAATCACAATCTTCAAAAAAGCCCCTTATATCAAAATGAAGATAGAACTTCAGTGCCATGTGTTTAATTTGATCATATATTATTAGTCTGCTATTCTAAGCAAAAGGCAGAGAAACATATCACTTACACACTAGCAACTTCTTATTGTCTTTACTATTTCAAAATATCTATAAAATATTCTTATTTCTCATCGCAAACGACGCGTTTATATCAAAATAAAAAAATCGGCCATACAGTGTATTACCAATGTATTAACTACATAAATGTTTTTATTTATTACATAGTTTTTTAACGAATATTTACACGATGAATAAGTTTTATTTAGCATCACACATAAATGGTCTATCACATGGTAATATAGTACTAAAAATACTACATGACACGAAAATAGAATAAACCTTATATATTTATAGTCAAGGCTGTACATAGATAGGATAAGGTAATTAGTACCTACTATATAAACTAAAGTATTATTAGCACGGCACACGACATTTTAAACGCCTATTGAAGTGAAACTTCGAGAACTGAGAGTAAAATTTTAAGGACGTTACACGTTTATCAAATTTCGTTACACGAGAGTGAAGAAAGATATGATATAGAAAGAAATATAAAGCTATATACATATTCAACGCCACGGAATGCGACGTATACACTATGCAAAGCGATAGAATAAAAAAGTATCGCGCGAGCGTTGTATTTTTTAAGAAGTTTCACTTCAAATTTTTTTCTCCGTGATTCCCAGTGTAGTTGAATGTGATTGTAATTGGATACGACTGTACTGTGAACAAGGGCGGATCCAGGGGGGGGGGGGTCATGGGGGTCATGACCCCCCCCCCTGGGCTGGGTCCAGGACCTAGGAAAATACAGGCACACGCCTGTAATTTCACCGGCCACCAAACCAAACATTTCAAACAATAACGTGAATGCTTGGCGTCAGAATTGGGTATAAAATTGGATTGAGAACAATATATCAAATATAGAATATCATTAAAATTTATCAATTAAGTATTTATTCTATTAGAATTAAAACAGTAAAATATGTTTGTAAGCTTTCATATATTAAACAAGTCAGTAATAATGATAGTGGTTAAAATATTGAGTATTGTTTACTCAAAAAATAGCAGTCATCAATTATTTTCAGCATACTTTAGTATGAATAGTCTATTTATAACAGTTTGCATTTCAATCAATAATTCTTGTTGTACTGGAGTTGTGCAATTGGAGTAAGACAATATTAATATAAGTACCTAAATGTCTTAAGTAATACGTACGTAAATTAATGTGAGTAATAATTAATTGCCCTGATGCTGTGTATTTTACTTTGATCCCAACTGAATATACAACTTTATTCTAACATCATAGGAGATCTAGACTACTATAGTATGGACATACTATAGTAGTTGTATACTACAGACTAAATCCATTCTTGTTCCGCGGAAAATAATGCGAATGTGAGTTGTTTGAATAGAATAGAATATAGAATAGATGTCTCGGTATTATTATTATTATTATAGCTGTCTTCACTACACCTATAGTAGACTATACTATACGTGTAGTCCACAGCTCCTACATGATGATACAGACCATTTTTGTACCAAAAAGTACTGAAACAGTTTTAATTTATTAATATTTATATGTGAACTATAACGTTTTCGTGCGGTTTCCTGGGTGTGCGATATCGTTTCCAACAGTATCTGAGCCCACACGTGACTGATATTACTTCAGTGATAGTAGCAATCAGTTCCGTCCATACACACAAAATCGCGACCATCCTACTAGCATTATAAATGTGAAAGTTTGTATGTATGGATATTTGTTACTCTTTCAGCTGAAATGGCAGAATGAATTTGGATGAAATTTGGTATCAAGATAGCTTACATTCTGGCTTAACACACAGGCTACTTTGATCTCGGAAAAGTGCAGTGTTCCCGTGGGTTGACTTACCGCGGGGAATACCACGGGGCGCAGCTAGTACTATATAAAATTCTGAAGCCGTACTAACTAGTCTATGTCTATGAACACCTTTTAATTATTACTTATAGAACCTCCTTATTTGTATTTTTAATAATTATTTCGATCAACATTGTTCTACGAGGAAAAAGCGTGGCAAATAGTGCTTTTGAATAGCATCAATTTGAATAGACGATTCTGTCATTTCCGAAACACAATATTTGAAAAGTATTGGAAAAGTCTTTCAATTCAGTTTTATTTTAATCAATGGCATTTCTAAGCATTTATATATTATTTATTTGTTTAATTTTGCTTGGATAACCAACACAGTGAAAGTAAATTGAGTCATTTCTTTATGAATTCTATGGAAAAAGTTTTTGACTTTGACTTAATGCGCGTGTGAAATATAGCTCGAAGATTATCGAGGGAACATGCATTTCTATCATAAAATTTACATCAAACCAGAAACCAGGAAGGCAGGGATGGCGAACAATTATTGTGTATTATTGTATGTGTTGTATATTGTCAAAAAAGACATTTTGATAAAAACATATTTTTTAATCTATACCATTAATGACGTCAATCTTTATTAGTATACATATTAATATCTTAATAATGATGAATTTCATTTAACTAGCCTCATAGCTCGGTTGGTCGTAACTCTGCTTTCTGCACTGTAATCGTGGGTTATATACATATATTATATATATGGTTATACCAACCCAGGACAAACAGATTTCTGTTTTGTATCTGATGTTAATTTGTAATGTAATATGTATGTATTTACATAAAGGTATCTAAGCATTATATCAGTCATCTGGTCCCATTGTACAAGCTATGCTTAGTTTGGGGCTAGATGGCACTGCGTGAAATGACCACTATAAAAAAGTACAATGGGACCATAGCTCCTTGAATACTTTTATATTTTTATATGAGTATTCACACAGAACAAACATATGCTAGAATTATTTTGCCACGTGTCGTCATAGACGCATGCCAATGGTTCGCCATCTCTGCTCTAGTTACCATTGGATTTAGGCACTAATGTTCATATCCCTACTACATTCAGAGAATAATAACTATCACAAAACGCTTTACAGGGACGCACACAGTAATATAAATATAATATCAGTAAGCATAAATTTCATGTAGGCCTATAATATTTACAGTACCATTTAGTACAATATTGATATAATATCCGTGAATATACAACTTTATATTGAATCCACTGGTGTTGATTGGTGGTTTTCCTGAAATAAAATTATTATTTTTTCAAACATATAAGAATATAATGCATGTTAAAAGACATATAGCTTATAAGTGAAGGTAATCGGATCTGGTACAAATTTCTATCCTGAGGTATGTACTGTAGAAGTTATGGCGCGCAAGACACCAGGTCAGGCAGGAACACCACGCTCACCTGGTACGTACGCAAATACCGCAGTGAGGCGGTGCATCAGGCGAGATAAGCACGCACGAGCGCACGCACTGGCGCGCGGCACAGCGGGCACGCGCACAGCGCGGCGCCGCAGCGCGCGCACGACACCAGGTGCCCGCACGGCAGGAACACCACGCTCACCTGGAAAGATAAACGTATGTGAAAATAGAGGTAGAAGTTTCCGAAGCTCTCTATATCCTAAAAGGCACCTCCATGCAAAATTTCCAGTTCGTGGACTTCTTATTTCAGAAATGTTATGGTTGATGAGTTCATTTTTTCTCTATTAATGTCAAAAATACGTGTCTTTGTGACGTGTTTATATGCTGTTTGTTACTAAGAATTGGCTGCGCCAACATATGGATGAGAGGCCATCACCTATGAGAGGCAGGAACCCCCCTCCCGTAGCTCACTTGTTAACAGGTCAAGAGAAAACAGTCTGATAAGGGGACTGAATAGTCCCCTTATATAGATGGAGGAAATAAGACTGTAAGACCTAACTGCACACTTCACAAGCAAATAAATTGTATTATATTGTTAAGTAAACAATTTTCTTACCTCACTATCCATACACACTTTGCACATTCTAGATTCCTTCAGCTGTCTATTTTCCTCTTCCAGTGAGAGAGTCCTATCGGCCGTTTTGGTGGTCGTCGGTTGCTCAGAGTCGCTATCTCTCTTCTCGGATTCCTGTCTGCCATTTGTTTCTTGAGGTGTATTTTGAGCAGGCGTCCTGTTTTGGCTTGGGGAATTACTGTGGCTATGAGAACTTCTGCTAGTTGACCTGTTGTATGAATAAATAGTATTTCTTAATTTTGCGAGGAAACTCTAAATAAAATAATTCAAGAAACAATCTAACTTACATGCACGCCAGTTTGTTAGTTGAACTTTAGAAATAAATACACATTCGGCCTTTTTAATTAGCCAATAATAATTAAAAATAAAAATACTGTCTACAAATTTTCATTACATCGTGTTTATTTATTTATTTATTTATTTAATGAACACCAACATAACATACATAAAAACATTAAATTGAGAACTGAAGTTTGAAAAGATACATGGTAAATGTTGTTACAACTAATGGTGAAGACTTCTTAGTCTACGTGTGACAGTTAAGTAAAAAAAATTGTGTTGGGAATTGCTTACTTGTTATTAAGAGGCGTACCGAAAAGGGCTCCGTAATTTTTTTAATAATGATGATGACCTTTTTCTGAGCCAGTTGGAAATACAAATACTGATGCGTTAACATTTAGCGGTACCAACATTTGAAATCTCAATTCACGAGTATTTCAATAAGTGAATACCATGCTACGCCATGCTAATAACTGCTTGGTTATTTACCCGGTGTCTTGGTGTTAATTATATATTGTACTAGCTGTTGCCCTCGACTTCGTCTGCGTGGAATTCGGTTTTTCACGCACTCCTATTTTTCCCCTCGGAAAAGTAGCCTAAGTTTACTCCTTGTTACATCAGCTATTTGCCAGTGAAAGAGCCGTCAAAATCGGTTCAGCCATATCAGAGATTAGCCGGAGCAAACAGACAGACAGACAGACAGACAGATAGATAGACAGACAGACAAAAATTTAAAAAAAAAATGTTTTTGTATATGTACCGAGTATACATCCATAAGCACTTAGTAAAAAGCGGTTATTTTAATATTACAAACAGACACTCACTTTATTTATTTGTATAGATGTATACCATAATAACAAAAAAAGCATCTTTATAAGTATTCTATCAGGTATCACAAGCTTTGCTCAGTTTAGGGCTAGATGGCGCTGTGTCAACTTATTTAATTACTATTTATTGCTAACGTGTTATAGCTAGAGTCGTTATTGTGTTGCTGTTTATAAGTTGTGATTGCGGTTGAAAGGGCACGTGAGACATTCCACTTTCACGTGTCAGAGTAACAAGCTCATACAATGCGACTTGAGTTTTGTCGTACCTAAGAAGGGGAGGACGCAAGTCGTATTGCTATTTATAGGCAAAGGTCACCACGCGAGCCATCTACATATTCCTTAACATTATCAGACTAAAAAAAAGATCTGTTTTGACTAGAGAACCAGTGCTTGTGTTTTCCAAAAAAAAATTCTGTCTTTCATAATGTATGGATAGCAAATAAAGATATTACATCAAAAAGGTAGTAATAACCTTGACGATCTGTTTTGTGCGGCGGAGCGGGTGTGCCCCGCTGTGAGCGGGCGGCGCGGCGGTGGCGGCGGCGGCGGGCTCGCGGTGCTGGGGGAGGGGGAGCGCGTGCGAGTGCGCGTGCGCGATCGCGAGCTGCGACCCGCCCGGGACGCGGACGCGGACGCAGACGGGTACACTCTGCGAACCACACCACACACACTTTAATGTGATATAGGACATACGGAACGAGCAGACAGCCCATCTGGAGTTATGTTTTTTTGATTCCTTTTCAGTTGTCAGTTGTGTCAAACGATATTCTGTTTTCAGTTTTTTATATGTGTTTAAGTAAATACATTTGTATTTTTTTTACAGTAGTAAAGAATTTACAGTTTTTTTTTTCTGATAACTTCTATTTACAACAAGTAATATAACTTGGTTTCTCCCGTGTTTAAGAGCGACCCAAGTCGCATCGTATGCGCGTAACTCTGAGACGTGTAGGCAATGTCTCATGTGTCTGATATATAAGCGGCGACCACACCTTTCAAAGCGAAAAATAGTAACGCGAATTAATAATATTGGTGGATATCTCATACAGCGCCATCTAGCCCCAAAGTAAGTTAAGCATAGCTCGTATCATAGGTACCAGAGAACATATATAATACTTATAACCTTTTGTTTGTAAATACATCTATGTCCGTCACACAAATGTTTGTCCTCGGTAATCGAGCCATCTAGCCCTACAGCGCAGAAGGCAGCGTTACTACCAACTGAGCTATGCGGCCAATCTCTTGGTTTGGCCATTCAGTGGTCGGCGGTAGAAATGGTTATGTACGCGGTTACCTGGATGTAGGCGCGAATTCCCTCAGGGTCTCGGCGAGTATATCCCGAGCGAACCGGTGACTGTTAGTGGACACGCTCCACGACTCTTCGTTCAACTGCTCGTCCAACACCGCGTCTATCAGGGACTCGGACGTCGTGAACGGTGTACCTGTACATACACGTAGCATTTACTAGCAGTAGAACTTGTGCCAAGTTCGCCCGGACGTAACATCCCCGTCTCTGGGTGATGGACGCAACGCAATGCGGCTTAGGTCATCTCATACTTTGGAGAGGACTTGAGTCGTATTGTTGTTGTCTATGGGCGTCGGTTACCACTTAACATCAGGTGGGCCGTCAACTTGTTCCGCCACCCCAATAACATAAAAAAGCGTGCTATTTACATTCCGCACGCCAACAACTCAACACCAGGAACAAATCTGTTTTATTGTACATTCGTGCACGAAATGTACCAGTCGTTTGAACTTATGCCAAGTTCATCCGGGAAAGTCCTGCCGCCAAGCAGTAATGCATCTGCGTTAATCTATTCCGGTTTGAAATGCGTGGTTGCTGGTGAAATTACAGACACAAGAGACGTTGTACCTTCGCGTTTCAGGGCAATTACGATGATGATGTTCCTTAGTAGGGGAGGACCCAGGTCGTATTGCTTGTTATGGGTAGAGGTTACCATGAACCCCAGATGGGCCATCTACTCGTTTCTTTACCGTAACATACCAGTAATACGAAGCCGTTTAGATATAGCTCGGCGAACTCGCGCGGCGTCCAGACCAGCGGCTAAAGCACCTAATCCCACAGCGCTTTCCAAACACTCGCTTATCTGAAATAATACGAGAAAAATGTAAAAAAGAAATATTCATACGGGCAATAGAAATTTTATATGAGAAAATATTACCGAGAACATCATACTAAGTTACACAAAATGGCATAAACTAACTTTCGTAAAACCTCCATTTTCAATATCTGATATTTTTATGTTTTGATTTTATTTCTCAGTATGATTTAGTTACTTTTTTGTATACTGGCAACATATCTTTTATATTGTACAACCTCGAAAAGATAAGCATTTTATTCAAAAACTTCTCTCGCTGCACAATCATGTATCCATTACTGTTATATGTCAAATTTTACAGCTTTCCTTCAAATTAATGAATTACAGGCACATCATGGCGCATAGTTACGAGCATACGATGCGACTTGGGTCTTGTTTTTCCTAAGTAGGGGAGGACCCAAGTCGTATTGCTTATTATGGGCAGAGGTTACCACTTAACGTCAGGTAGGCCATCGGCTAGTTCCTTAGCTTTATCATACAAGAAAAATAATAATGGCCTTTATTTATTTCAAACACATTGTTAGACCCCTGGGAATCAACGACAAAACTCGAGAAAAATTGAATCAGGCGTTCAATCTCAACCTCTAATGTTATTAATTACCACAATTTCATGATTCTGCTTCTCGTGGGATGACTCAAAATTGAATTAAGACTTTACCCGTTCTTCAGTAACCGGCAAGTTATTTGTAGGATTGCTTCCATTTAACGCCACACCATTCTCGTTAGAAGACTGAAAATAAAATATTGCCAAGATTATTTTTTCTGTTTATTCAAGCTATCCTCTTTGTAAGGACTGGTGAAATTATTTCAAGTAGTTTGGAATCTCTTCGTAGTTCAATCATGAGACGTATGACAGCAGCTTCCCATTTCAATCTAAAATGGATCTCTCGATGTAAATAAGACTTAAAATTCGCTACGCAGTTCGCTCACGTACTTACACGTACTAAACGTAACAAGTCTATAGTTTACACACCGGCGTATTCCGAACACAGATCGCCTGCTTTACTTTACAGAAGCCAAGCTGTACTGAACCTTATCAATTTTTTTATATTATGCTGTTACGGATCGAGCAGATGGTCCACCTGGTGTTAAGTGGCAACCTCTGCCCATAATAAGCAACACGAATTGGATCCTCACCTACTTAGGAACACCAAAACCCAAGTCGCATCGTATGCACCCGTAACGCTGAGACGTGGAGGTGGAACGTCTCATGTGCCTGTAATTTCACCGGCTGCCACACCCTTCAAACCAGAACACAGGCATAACTGCTTAGCAGTACTTCCCTGGACGAACCTGGTAAGTTCTAAAGATACTGAAAGTAGATAGAGCTCACATTCCGTTGCGCAGGCGGTTTCAGTTTACAGGAATCCACAAACTCTTGACCCTTGACTATCAGCACGTAGCCGCAGTTCGGAAACCAGCGGGCGTGCTCTAACCACGGCGTGTCGCCTGCTTCCCACTTCCCGAGCCCGCCATCGCAGTAGAAACATCGGACCTGATAACAGAATTACACTACTACTACTCGAATCACCAAACCAGTGTGCTGAAAGGATTTTCAAGGAAATCAAGGAAACCGATGTGCCCTTGAACCAGTAACTAATAATCATAATAATGATAATAATTTTTATCCAACAAACATATAATGGCGGTAAAATTATGCTGTGTAACCAGTCAGTCTTATCTTAAAACTTAAAGCTACTTATTGCAAAAAACTATGCGATTGGTATACTATGTCAAGTGGACAAAACAAGCCTGTTTGAGGCGCATTTGAATGTAAACCAGTGGTTCGAGAGTGGACGTGGTGACACGTGAGGCAGTCGCAGCAATACCTGGTCGTCAGTGCCGGTGTGGTAGAAGCCGGCCTCGGCGAGCGCTTGCGGCGACTGCGTGCGGTCCGCCGGCCAGCGCTCGAACGTGGCCAGCCTCGCGGACAGCGACGAATGGGAGGGGTGTCTCGCGCCGCCGCTCACTACTCCCAGGGAACGCCAAGCGGTTAACGCGTTCAGTATACGCGTGTTGTGGGCAGCTCCCGACCTGATGATAACAACACTTGAACCGCTCAAATGGTACTTCAGAATCAGAATCATTTATTTGCATAAAGTCTGATATTATGTACATCAAACAAATGTACAAAAACATCGGAAAACTGTAGAAGTTACATAAACTTTCTGAAACTTGCATTTAGCCATTCATAGTCATTTCATCCCTTAATTTATGAGTGTTTCATTAAGATCAACCTTTACCGATATAGCTTCGTAGTCATGAATTCAACGCATCTTGATACATAGTGTTACATCTGAATGACAGATAATTTTAGACCAGCTTAACTACACTGGCGTCTCTCGCAAGTCGAAAAATCTTGAATTAATGATGTGCTCTCCAAGGTACTCGAAACGGCGAAGGAATATCAGGATGAAATCCATATATCTCAGAAGCTACCAATCTATCCCAGTAGAGAATATGAAAAGGCCGTACAATGCCACTACAGAATTGAATAACCAGTCCGAAAGTAGAGCAATAAAATATATTTCTGATCCTAAAGTTCTGTGAAATATTTCAAAAACTGTTACTAGGTTCCAGGAAACCTAACAAAAGTTGTTCGTGGTGTGAGAAAGTACTATGTTTTCAAGTCGTGGAAATCCTTTCAGTCTGTCGCTGATTTACATCAGGGACTGAACAACAAAAATGACCCTGCATTACCGTGGACCCCGTTAACGCGAATAGGCCAAAGATTTATTACGAGCAGATTAGCTCGCATAGGACTGATTAATAAATCGAAGCTCACAGCACAATATTTTCCATAACACGTTCTTTTTGCTTTACTTCACACTTTTTTTCACACTCCAAAATGAAGATTTAAAAAATATAATAAATTTTAAAACAGACTCGCTAAACCGAACACAATTCCGTATACTGTGCTATACAGTGTACAGCCACGATAGCCGCACAAAGGTTGCGTTATACTGAATTAGTAACTCCTTTATTGACTGGCAAAGTCAAGGTAAAGCAAAGCGACGGTTGTTAGTTACGGCACAACGGTAATACCTACAATGACGTTTTTACATGTTGCGGCGTGGAGTCAGTAGGTAATATAGTAGATGCAGAAATATAACTGATAATGATAATATGAAATTTTAATGTCATACAGAACGTTACAGAACGAGCAGATAGCCCTCCTGGTGTTAAGTGGTAACCTCTGCCCATAACAAGTATTCTTCAGTTTACTCAGCAAATCACCTTGGTACCTATATGGAAACAGCCTAAACTTAAGTTAACAAGTACAGTTACGGCCTTCCGTGTATACGTTCTACAAATGTAAATAGTTTGTAATTTGCTTGAAAGATTGTGCTTACAAGTCGACATTTTTATGAAAGTAATTATACCTATATTAGTACTCACGATTGAGGTTCATTGTCATTTAGTACCGGCGACCTAATCGGCGGTGTATCAGATAGTGGCGACGAGGGCAGAGACACATTTGAGGACTGAAATGCAGCCATTATTGCAGCTGCGTGGTCGCATCGGGGAAAGTACCTAAAACAACATGATAGTGCAGTAATGAAATCAAAGAATGAATGATTTCAAAAGGAATAAATAAATATTGTTGGATATTTCATACAGCGCCATCTAGCCCCTATGCATAGCTTGAACTGGGGAACCCCACAATTTATAGCTACACATTACAAAACAAAGAAATGATAAATGTTTACAATGATGTTACTTTGTAAACGAAGTTTTAATGCATACATGTAATACTTGCGTGATGGGAAATAAACACAGCTTTATTATTATTATTATAACATGACCTCAAAATGGTAATGGAATAGGAACATAGGAAACGACAAGTCATAGAACCAAAATTCGAAGCCATGTACTTAAAAGAAGCCTCTTTGAGGTGCACTTTTATCTTATTGTGACATGATTAGTAGTAACACAAAGCGCTTACATCCTATGAATTTCGATTGGTGACCCCAAGGAACCCAAAGTGGTGAATGGAGCTAGTTCACCCCCACACCATGCACAGCGGAGGCGACCTCCACCGGCGTGGTAGAACCCTGCATTCACAAGAGCCTCACGGGAAACTGATGCATCCTGCAATACAGATTCATATCTTTATACATAAAAACAAATAATATATACAGACGATAAAAACAGACAGAGCCACACTAGTGTTTCCAGGTTTAGCTATTTTAAGGATAAAAACAGATACTTAGCAGTATTCTGTGCTGTGAGTAAGAGATATCAGTAGGCTAACACAGAGTCAATTTAAATAATTATATGAAGCAAAAGAATAATGTTTATTAATTGTTATAAATGATCAATTTTTTTAAATGTACTTAGTTTCTACATAAGTGGGATTACAAAGTATAAGCACTTGGAATGGCATAAAATGGTAAATTTAAACACTCATTTTATTCTTCTCTCAAACCACAGGCAGCATGAATTGAATTGGTTACTGTAGTTTTTTCACCTTGTATTCGCTAATGAAGTGATCGTAACTTCATGAAGTATAAACAATAGGCAAAATTTTAAGTACTTTCAATGAATTCATAAAGAAATGGCTTTGAAATTCAATCAATGGTATACTTATATTAAATAATCATTTGACTAGATACATACATCCCAACTGATAAAAGACAGAAGTCTCAATGCATCACTCTTGTACATCTCATCTTCATCCGTAAGCCCATAATCTCCAGTTGCGCTTACTGGTTCAGTTGTTCCCTCCCCTTCCACCTCAGACAAGTCAGATGTATCAGGAATATCACACTCAGCACCAGATTCTATGGAAACATTTCCCGATAATGTAGGGCGTTCCACAAAGGTACAGTTGGGCTGTGTAAGGCGGTGTCTCCACATCACTTGGTCACCATAATTCCACTGGGAAATTTTAATATTACAACTAAAACACTGAACTTCAGTTCCTTCCCCTGTGTAAAAAAACCCCCCTCTTGCAAGTCTTGGTGGATCCACTGGTGCAGAGGTTGGCCAGTTGGTGAACGTATTTAATCTATTCGACTCTATATTCATGTTTTCAAAAGGTGATTCCCACTAAACATCAGCAAGACTTGTGTCAAATTACAGCACAATAGCATAAGGTTATTTGGTACTAAGTCATTAAACTTCATATAAAGACATATTGTACAGATCACAAGGAAAATGAAAGCAAACACGTTTTGTATCATAAATTGTAAGAACAGAAAGGTAAATCCAAATCTAAATTCAAGAAATGAGATTCACAAATTGAAACTGGTCCAGCCAGTGCTGTCACTCAATAATGACTTTGAAATCATGACATAACTAACAGTGACAGTCAGTGATAACAGATCTCATAGAAAATGAACACCATCCTTTTTTCCTTTCATAGTTGTCCGCCTGTAACATTGACAGCAGTAGACATAGACAGCAGTGCTCCTTGGTGACAAAAAGTATGCTGGTATGTATCGTATATTACTTTGATTGCTCGCGCGCTGTAAAGATGAGTTAATACCGATATTTTACAATATCACTGATACCAATATATTCATTGAGAAGTATTATAATACCTAAACTAATATTGAATATCACTGATATTCATGATATTGGTGGCTATACCTAATACTATGAATACCCATCTACTCTTAATGTTATTATCACGTTTATTGTGAAATTAATATTAATGCCTATTATGTATGCCTTTCATTAATCTATCGGATTTTGTTGAATTATTGGAATCAATAAAAAAAACGATGAAACACTATTAGGTAGTTAAATAAAAGTTTACAAAAAAATGTGGGAAAAACAATTATTCAATCAATTTATTACAATAAATAAAGAAAAATGTAATAGGCATAACATAAAACATAGTAAGTAAAATGTAATGTAAATATGTAAGTAAGTCAATGATATTTTTTTATTAACATGTTGGTCTGAAGTAAGTTGCATTTCAAATATCCCGCCGCCCGGCCCAACCACTCAAGCGTCCACCCCGCGCAAACGACACTCGCTTCGCTTCACCTGTCCGCGCATTAAACGTCACTTTCGTTTTCTACAACCACGCGAGTAGTCTACAAAAACGATTAGGTACTACTGAGAAACTACTGTAGCCACAGTTGATTAAAAAATACTCCCGAAAAGTTCAAAGAATCGAAAATCTAATGAACTTTAAAATAAATTACTTAGATTGATGACAAAAGAAGAAAATAAAGCTTAAAGTTGGGGATATTCGAAAAAAATATCGAGTATCCTTTTTGTTTCGAGTTTTACAAGAAAATATGAAAGTTAATAGGAATAATTCTTTTATGTAACAGAGTACATGATATGCCCTTTAAAATGATATCAGAATCTCAGTATAAATATTAAGCTTACTCACAAAAAAACAAATATAGAAGTACTTCCCGCCGGGTAAAGAGGCCTCGGGCGACGTAAACATCCATCCATCCATCCATCAGACGCATCTCAGTATATTTCGTTTGTTGAATGGTCTAGATGTAATGATAGTGAAGCATTATCTTATATTTAGCATTTATTTTTACAAAGATACTATTATAAACTTTAAACAACGTACAATCATCAATCAATTATAGCGTCGAGATCATGTAACTTTTCGGACCAAATTATTCTATGAAAACCTTTCGGGATCGTCGTCATTATACATATTTCAAACATAAAATATCTTCACGATTAATTTAATGTACCATGTCCATTACAAATATCGCAAAGAAACAAAAAAAATACTTCATTTTAGTTCGACCACAAATTCACAAACAAGAACGGCGAACCGTCACTTTAATATTTTTTTTCTAAATATTTTGTTTCCGGACAGGTACTATTCACTCTCACGGATGCCAAATTTAATATATTGCCATCTAGTAATTTCCTCTTGAACTATTAACAACTGATTGAGGCGCTGTACGCGCCTACATGACAAAATATGTCCAATGCAAAATAGTCCTTAAGCAATGCACAAAAGACTCACTTTCCCTACGTAACTATTTGTCTCGCTTGTTCTGATCACGTATCACATATTAGCGAATCAGAGTGAGGCATAATTTACACGAAGCCCGCCGACAGATATATCAGCCAATGAATAGTGAATATGAGTAGAATACTGATATTATATGACCGATATTAAACGCCCGCATAATATGGTAGAGTGAATATTAAGTATTAGCATACCAGATTTCGTGGGATTACTGATACATGAATACACGAGATATCACTGATATCTTAGCGAATACTGATATATCGGACTCACCCTTAGCGCGCTGAAACGCGTTGACGGCTATTGGGAAGTTTCATATTTTTATGTTTTCTGGAATTTCTGGTATAAATACATCAAAATGATTATAATATGGACAGTAATCATTGGTATTGCAATCTTATTAATGATTTCCGCTGCCGTAATGCACTCTTGGTGCAAGAAAAAGACCTTTAAAAGTCTGTCCGGCAGACATGTAGTCATTACCGGCGGCTCCAGCGGTATCGGCAAAGCAGTGGCTTGCGAGGCTGCGAGCCAGGGCGCCCACGTTACAATCATAGGCCGGGACGTGCATAAACTTCAGGAAGCCAGGGTAGAGATACTCATGAAGTGCCACGCTCGAAAAGAACAAATTATTCAATACGCCACATTAGATGTCACAGCGAACTACGAAGTAATTCAGGATTGCTTTGCCGACTTGGGAACGAAGGTGGGCCCGATATTCATGCTTGTGAACTGTGCTGGAGCTTGTATCTGTGGCCTGTTTGAGGAGATGAAGGTGCAAGACATCAAACAAATGATCAATTTAAATTACTTCGGTTCTGCGTTACCCACTCGCGCGGTACTCTCTGAAATGAGGAAAAGGAATGAGGGTATTATTGTCTTTGTTGCCTCTGAAGCTGCCATGATTGGTGAGTGAAACAATAAATAAATAATATTGGTTGACGTTTCACACAGTACCTAAAGTAAGCTAAGCACAGCTTGTATCATAGGAACCAGACAAATGATATGTTACACATATTATTAAATTATAAGTGACTGTATTTGAGAATGCCTGACATTGGTCAGTTCTATTACAGACTCCTTTCAGTAAAATAAAACTATTTGCTCATTGCCTGTTGTTGTTGGTTTGTTCAATGTTAGGATATACTGTCCTGACTGTTTATGAATCAAATAATGACCTTACTGAATGAAAAAATCAACTGAGCTTCATGAGAAGCTCAAGCTTCTCATCTTTAAATTGCAACCTTTCAGTGCATTCTACGGTTCATACATTATTGTCTATTGTTATATTATTGAAATTACAGGCATTTATGGCTACAGTGCATACAGTGCCGGTAAATGGGCAGTAAGAGGCCTAGCTGAAGCTTTAGGCATGGAACTAGTGGGCACAGATGTAAGAGTTATGTTGTCATTCCCCCCTGACACTGATACACCTGGGCTGAAGAAAGAGGATTTAACCAAACCTGTAGAAACAAAAATCATATCTGGATCAGGAGGGCTGCATTCGCCTGAGGATATCGGAAAGAAGCTGATACGAGATGCATTGGTATGTTAGAAAACTTAACTGATAACCACCAACTTTAGTAACTAATTTGCTATAGCTCTGCCTTCAAAGTACAAATACAAATCATTTATTTCAAAAAGTGAAGGAAAATTTTACCCTGAATAAGGTAAAAATAATAAAGTTAGACTGTGAGTGAATGCAAATGAAATAAATTGTAGTACCTGTAATAACTGAAAATGTGCACCAAAACTTACAGAAAAATTAATGAATTGAAAGATTTGATCAAATTAACATAGAAAGTATTGTATGATATGAAACAACTAATTGAGTTTATGAATTAAACTTTCACTTTTCAGGATGGAAAAACATATTCAACTTACAGCTTCAGCGGAGGTTTACTGAAAATATTGTCTGGAGTTTCTCTAGAGAGCAGCATCCAGATTCTTACACAGTTCTTTCTAATGGGAATACTGCGATGTATCATGGCCGGAATAACTGTTACCTTCCATAAAGTCATCACGGATCAGTTGAAAATCAAGAAAGCTCAGTTAGCTAACCCGACATCCCAAAATGTTCAGGCCACTGACACTGCAAAGTAAAGTGAGTTTGAATCATTAAGTAATCACCAATTATGGTACTTATTTATTTAAGTAGCTACATGTAATCATTAATTAAACTTTGGCATAAATGCCGTAAATGTACATATGTAAGTGATACTTGAAACAACTGTTGTACATAAATAAAATAAAAATTTCATGTATAACATTTTTAGAATAATTCATCATACCTTGAGAACCTATCTAGACTAGATTGTCATATGTGTACCAAGTACTGGGTTTAGAAGACAGAAGTTAGTACTGGCCCATGACTTTTAGTTAAGTAGTGTGGAAGTGATGGAACATGCTGACAGCCCACCTGATGTGAAGTGGTAACCGCTGCTCACAGACAACAGCAATACGACTCAAGTCCTCTCCACCAAAGTATGAGGCAACTCAAGTCGCATCCATTGCGTCCATCGCCCCGAAATTGGGATGTTACGTCTCGTCTCTGGGGATGCGCCTGCAATTTCACCGGCACCCACTCCTTTCCACCAGAACACAGCAATAGCGTTCATCACTGCTTGGCGGCAGATTCACGATTAAGATTACTAACCAGAACTGTATTTCGTTTTATTTTAGTTTAGTTTGCTGGCTATTTGTCATGACATACGATGAATGAGTACTGTTACATAAAATACAAGTTCCCTCATAGTTTAGGTTTTTGTACTGTTTCTAATAATATGACAAAAACTACTACGATTAAAAAAAAATACCAGTTGTGGTGGTAGTACTTCTCCAGGCGAGTTTTTAAATGTTTTCACTTCTGTCACTATTTTTTATACTGTATTATTTTAAGGGTTATTGTGTGTATAAGGTAAGCTTAAAACGCCTTTTTCGGGTGATAGGTACGAGACAATTGTGTTTATTTACTCTACCCACAAATAAACCATTAAATGTACCAACAGTAAGCGACAAGTAACATTTATTATAACACTTTCTGGATACACATATGGTATTTCAACTGATTCCAGCACATGGATTTTGTTCATATTTCAATCTAAAACCTCTTCCAACGTAGCCCTCATCTGATCTGAACCACACCACGATTGGTCCAGCATTACTATCTGCAAACAAAAAAGTAAAAATATTAATTTAGTAGTTTAGTACCTAGCAGTAGAATAAGCCAAGTTCGTCCTGAGAACCACTGCCACCATACCCATTTCTACCGCCAAGCAGTATTGCATTCGTTTCACTGTCTTCCGGTTTGAAAGGTATGGTTGCCGGTGAAATTACAGGCACATGAGACAATCCATCTTCACATACGTACGAGTTTATTTAAAACAAGATTCTACCACTACACTAATTTTCTCAAGTAATTTTGTTGTGCACCAATGATATTACGTAATATTTACTTTTGAACTCTGGAGATGTATTCCTAGCACGTGACGGAAAAATCCTGGTGATACCTGCGGATCAGGTCAAGCGGTATCATTCTCTTGTAATATAATTAACGAGTGATTGGATGATCACACCTCTGAAAATTGTTTATATTTTTTTATAAACTACAAATGAAGTGATGATCCTCCAACGTTAGAGCAGATTTTCTTGAAACATATCTACGAACACTCTCGATTAAGACACCTTTCAAACGAAAAAACTTAATCGAAATCGGTCCATCCGCGATAGCTATGATGACTCACACACAGATACACAATACAAACTGATAACACCCCTCTTTCGTCGGGGGTTAAAAAAGTACCAGTGACAGGAGCATTTAGCGAGAAGTCCTGTATAACGGAGCCGTCGTTGAGCCGGTCGCCGCACAGTCGCGTTGCGGATATGAGCAGCCAGTCGCTCGGGCAGTTGAATATCTCCACGCCGGCTTGTCCCGGTGGGATCACAGGCAACCCGTCTGCAACAAAAATCACGTTTATTTATTTATTATCACCAACAAAGTACACACCGATTACAATAAACAATATTTCCATCTAAACAAATCCTTAATGTTACTCTAATTACAGGCGGTAGACTTCAAGCAAACGTTGATCTTAAATTTTGTAGAACTCACGCCAAGTTCGTCCGGGGAAGTACTGCCATCTCATTTCTGACGCCAAGCAGTGACGCATTCGCGTAGAAAGAAAGAAAAAAAAAATTTATTTTCTACAAACTGTACACAACACCGACTATTTACTTATATAACTAGGAGATCTTAAACAAAAAAATATACAATTCTATTTTTAGTACAAGCCATAGTGTAGTACCATAGTGCAAGCTATGCTTAGTTTGGGCTGTATTACGCTGTGGAATATCCACCAATATTATTTTTTATTTTGTATCCAATTTACATATTACTAATAAGACCATGTGACTATAATACATATGCTCACTTACCTAGGTCGTAATTGTTTATTTGAATGTATCCAGCTGTGTAGGTCACACTGCAGGTCCCAGGTGATCTCTCGATGCAAATCGCGTAGTTAAGGTTGTTCTACAACACAAATGAGCTCAAAATTATACATACGGAGTATGTGAGGTAAGAGATTTATTAGGCACACATTGATGTATGTAATTGCGTAGATTGGTGTAATTGAGCACAGGCTGGGCAGAGATATTACATTCCGATTGTCTTGTGTTACCATTGCGTGAGGTGCATTTGAATTTAGAGAATATTATGTTCTGTATACATTTACATTCATTTATTTGCTAATGAACATGGAATATATTTAAATTTGCTTTTACACGCGTTGTTTTTGAACGAATTAATTTCTCTAGAAGTTAATTAGTTATCTAACTAGAAAAGCTTGGACCGCGAGTCAGTGCGGTACATTTTGGCAGTATTATTTATGGCATCGAGATTATCGCGAAGAGAACTTGTTGAATGTGTAATAATAGATGGTAGAAGAACATTATGTTGAATAAGTAACAATAAGCGAATATTTAAATAATATAGTTTGATGTACGCCACCGTTAGCAGTTGTCCGCATCCATACAAAGGTTGCCTGGAAGAGATCGCTTTAAGCGATAAGGCCGCCCATTGTAATTTTTTTTATGTCTACAACAGTGTACTTATTTTGCTTGTTTTTACTTATGGTGTACAATAAAGATTATTCTATTCTATTTGTATGGAAAACTATTAAATATCATTTTCTTACAACGAGTATATTACTTATTGATTTGTGCAATAAAAATATGTGATACAGTTACGGAACGAGCCGACGGCCCACCTGGTGTTAAGTGGTAACGGCCAATAACAAGCGATGCGACTTGTGTCCTCCCCTACTAGGTACGACAAGACCCAAGTCGAATCGTATGCGCCCGTAACTCTGGGACGTGTAGGTGGAATGTCTCATGTGCGTGTAATTTCACCGGCAACCACACCATTCAAACCGGAACACAGTAACGCGAATGCGTTAATGGTTGGAGGCAGAAATGGGCATGGTGGCAGTTAGTTTCGACAAATGTTGATGAGTCAGTCCTTTTGTCTTTAAAATGAGAAGGTTTAAGCACGTAATACCTAACAGGGTTTATGTTTGTATCCTATAAATATATTAGGATCTTTGTAACAACATAGGTCAATAAATGCTTTTTTTTTTATTTGAATATACCTAATTTGATACTTACCAAATAACTAGGTGTTCTTGTGATAGCAATTTCCGATTTGTCCCGATAGTTGAAGGACACTAAGTGTCCAATATGATCCGTGTGATACTGCAAGCACCCCTGAGGTGATGTCAACTCGTCTGACAGTGTCAGCTGGGTGACCTGAATACGAAGATTTTCTTATTATACACTACCATTGCCATTAATAATTAAGAAATGAATCGATAATCCACACTTTGGAAATCCACTTTCTTTTCATTTGAGCACTGTAATCATTATTAAAATTTTAGCTTTTTTATAATATACCATTACTTATGTAAATAATTATGTATCTATGTTTATTTTTAATACAATATATTTTTTGGAAAATTCGTATTGTACGGATTTCTTCACAGAAACTATTCTAGACTACAATTCTGAAATTACTTGTGATTGATGGCTTCGTAGCTTAATTAGGTACTTTGGTCATGGCCGACTTTTTTGAGCAATTCTGTGCCAAACATGAGGCTACTTTTGTGAACTTGACACATATTTTCGAATGTTTTGTTCTAGGATACCCACGCCGCCGGTTTCCTTACACTTCACAGTTTTGAGGACGTGGTATTGCGCATATTAATTCTAAAATTTATTGGTGCGTGTCTGGATTAAACCTGCGATCTTCTAAATGATCTAACCACCGCTATGATGCTCTTGGGTGTTATAATTTAAAAACAAGTTCTTTACCTTGATAGAAAACAGTCTTTTTTCAGCAGTTTCAGTCTGCATTGTTAGATAAACAGGTCCCTTTACATCGCCGACCTCAATATACACTGAAAAAATAAAAATATACGTGTCTATTTAAAAAAAATCATGCGCTAGAGCTTGCGTGGTTTGATTTATTCTTTTATATTTATAACTAGCTGCGCCCCGCGGTTTCACCCGCGGAAGTTCCGTATTTTCTTACGGATCCCTAATTTTTTGAAAATAAATTATAGCCTATGTTACTCCTCGATAATGTAGCTTTCTATTGGTGAAAGAATTTTTGAAATCGGTTCAGTAGTTTCTGAGTTTACTTCGGACATACATACAACATACACCTTACCAACATTATCTCTTTATAATATAGATTCAAAACCCAACTAATATAAAAATGCGAGTGTGAGTTTGTTTGTTTGTGTTTGCTACTCTTTCACCCCTAAACCGCTGAATCGATTATGAATTTTGATATAGAGATATATGGATCCCGGAGACGGTTATAGACTTAAAAAACTAATACAAAGGAAAAAAGTTTCTTATTTAATGATTTCTGTATCGATCAACAATCAGAGTAGGTTGACAAAATCAACATTAACGCGAGCGAAGCCGCGGGTAAAAGCTAGTATATGATAAAATAGGGAACATTTTATGTGCGTTTAAAAACTTAAAAAATGTAAAGAGTATTGCGTGTATTCTTTAATAAAAATCCTACTGCGAATTTATATGCTTGCGAATTTATGCGTTATGAAAGTAAACACCAACCCTCGAAGCAAATTAAGGTTGGTGGTGAGCGCAACGCAAACAGCTCGCGTTCCTGTGAGGTCTTTGGAGCTTATCTACTAATTATGTCTATGGAATGGCCATACAATTTTGATTTATTACCATGGTGCCCGGTGTTGATGCCGCACAATATTGGCACTAAACTATTGACATTTTGACCGGATACGACGAACTGGTCCAGCTGGCACACTCCTTCCGTTGGCGGTAACAGCTGAAGTAATACAAACCATACGATTAAAGGTTTGCTACTCGTGTAATGTAGAATTGAAATGAAAAATTTGATGCTAAAACACTCGCTTCGTGTGAACGAAATTGAAGTGAAATGGAATTCGTATTATATAGGATAGAATAGGTAACTTTTGACACACCGTTTACATAACCTTGAACGTAGAACTTGTAATATATGGTATGAATAAAAGAACTTGAACTTTAACTTAACCTTCAAGTAAATAAAAGACTAAAAAATACGCAAAACAATCTAGTATGAGCGAGATATTTAATCTAAGGTCTTCTGTCTTTCAGTCTTTCTTTTCTGTCACATAAGACCCCGTTTCAGCATGGAGCTGATCTCAAGCATGACTTTATTGTACTCACACTGGAGACAACGCTGGTTTTCAGACAGAGCATACAAGTAGCTACATACTGTTGGGTCCACTACTTTTAGAGAGCTCAGCCTACTACTACCATTTTACTTAGTTACTTCGTCAAAGACGCGCTGGTGGAGCTAGTAAATAAGTAGTAATAAATATAATGTGAAAAATAATCTGGTCAAAAAGCAATAATTAATACAACAGCCGTGAAGCAAATGACAACTAACCTGACCTACACTACTTGTTTCTATGATATGAGTTGATAGATCGACTGGCCTCACAGCTTGGTAGTAACCTACCTTCTGCTCTGTAGGTCGTGGGTTCGATTCCCATCCAGGATAAACATTTATGTGACGAACATAGATGTTTGATCTGTGTCTGGGTGGCAATATGTATTATATGTATGTATTTACAGAAAACAGTATTTAAGTATTATTTCAGTTGTGTGGTCCCCATGATACAAGCTATGCCTAGCTTAATTTGGGGCTAGATGGCGCTGTGTGAAATGTCCACCAATATGAAATGAAATTCATATTTCATTTTATATTGGTGGCTAGCTCATAGATGTTAACTCCTAGATATGATAGTAATGAAGTACCTACATGCATTGTCCTATTAGAGGCAGGTCTACTCAAGACAGGGTTACACTTACACTTCATTTATTCGATCATGCTGGCACAGTACTTAAATAAAATTGGTAGATAGCCCACAATCACATGCTGTAGAACTTGTGCCAGCTCGTTCGGAGAAGTACTGCCGCCATACCCATTTCTGCCGCCAAGCAGTAATGGATACGCGATACTGTGTCCCGGTTTGAAAGGTTGGTTGCCGGTGAAATTACAGGCACTTGAGTCATTCCACCTTCGCATCTCACAGTTACGGGCGCATACGATGCGACTTGGGTTTTGCTTTTACTTTTTTTTCTTTACTCGCACTGCTTCTTCTATTCGAGTCACTGGTTCTGACTGTGGTGAAAGGATTTTAGTGCGCCTCAAAGAGGCTTCTTTTGTGCACTTGACGCATATCTTCGAATTTTTAGTTCGCACTGCTATGGGCAGAGGTTACCATTTCACACCAGGTAGGCCATCGGCTCGTTCCTTAACTTAAACTAACTCCAAAAAACGTACCTCAAAACTAGCGAAATCTAAGCGTATCTGAGTAACATCTTCAGAGTGCTTATCCAGAGTGAGTGCGCATAACAGCCTCTCCGTGCTTGGCTGCGGGTAGTCTGGGTTCGTGAACCAGCCCATAACTGCTGATGATCGACTGTCGCACACCATGAGGTCTGGAAAATTAATGTACCTTACCATTTGCTGTACCTAAACTATAATTCATATCGATTCAATTTAGTTACTTAAACATTTCCTGCCGAATGAAATAAGTAACTCTCAGGCCTTATACATAAACACAGATACCAATTCAGTAAGTCATGGAAGTTGCTGATAATTTTTTTCTTATTGGTTCAACCGACAAGAAAATTTTACGATGTATTTTTGTGCGTGTTTTGATCTAGTTTGGCACAAAATGAATTAAAAATAAAGTCTTTCATCGGGCCGGTAATATGGACACAGGTAACATCTAACGAACAGGCTGAATTTGTCCGGTGTATGTATGTCCTACATTGAGTCGCAAATATAATGGCGTCACCACCACAGAATTATCTACTTATACAAATAAATAAAATCGAAGTATCTGTTAGTAACGTCAAAATAACAGCTATGTACTAACTCTATACATGTATATAATGTAATATTTTTTTCTGCTGTTGTGTGCAACTGTATGATGACCAAATATACTTACTAACACAGCAAGCCCCATAGCCATCCGCGCAGGTTCCCATGGTGGTGCCTCCGGTGGACTGGCACTCGATCTCGTGAAGGCAGGAACCTTCCAGTCCACTGCTGGAAATACACGAAACGTGATCGAACTCTACTACTTCGAACACTTCGAGAAACCTTGTCCTAATTTTATTTGCCCTGACTTGTTTATTACGAGGCACTTTTGAGCATTTCTTGCGGACTTTCTTTATTTTCGTCTCAACAACATTCGTGTCTTCTGCTGGAAAATTAAAGTCCAAATCTTTCAGTGACCCTTCAATGGTTTTCCGTTTAGTAAAGTGCCAGTGGTTATAATTTCTATTGTAATAGTCATCATCTTCAGATCTCTTGATACTTATTGGTAAGAATTTTTCCTCTATAGGGATATAATTCGTGAATTCTTTATCTTCTGACGGCTCTTTAGACTCAGCATCTGTCGCGGAGTACCATCGTTCACTATTCACTTGAAAAATACAGAGTAGTGCCAAAAGGTATTTCAATAAGTTCAGTTCCATTATACCAGCTTTTTGTCCTAAAATGTGTTGTTAGACTAAGACCTAGAAGTAAACTGGAGTATGTCTTGGTTTGTGAAAACCCCATGACAACACATCCAGCCTATTAATTCTGCTAATTACCAACACCGTGTAATTTAACCATGTAAGTGGTTTTCTAATGTCATTAGTAAGACGCCGAGACGGAAGTTTAATAAGTTAACCAAGGAGCGCAATTACTTTGAATCATGTATACGTTAGATTTTTATGATTTTAAGGTAATAGAAGCCTCCTCGATGGATCAGAACAACAAATCTCTAGAATTTAAACCGCTGGTATTAAAATTATCTCGTATTTTCTTATCACGTTTAGGCAATTAACTTTTTAGCACATATTGATTACTATTTTCAGTTGTTTGTAAATACAAACAACTGAAAATAATTGATAAATATCAAGGTTAGTTTTTGAGGAAGATGTCTGTACAACCGATTATGAATGCTTTTAATGATCTGCCTCGCAGTGACCGCAGTGGGTTTAGGTCACATTTGCACAGCAAATATGGATATGTCCTTTTATTAATAAGACAACCGACCGCACCCATTCTGATAATTTTAACACGTGCCAAATGTAGGCATTCGTAATAACATACCTACTTAGATAACTATTTTGTATTAGTTCAAAATTGCAACATACTGACTGGCCTCACAGCTCAGTTGGTAGTAACCCTGCCTTCTGCGTTGTAGGTCGTGGGCTCGATTCCCACCCAGATAAAGGACACAGAAAAAACACCTTGTTGATATGTATTATACGTATATATTTACAAAAAAAGTATTTAAGTATTATATCAGTTGTCTGGTTCCCATGATACAAGCTATTTATTTAGCTTACTTTGGGGCTAGATGGCGCTTCTTCTGCTTGAGATCTGCCCACAGCTCACAGAGTACACAGAGTAATTATCTAATATACAATGGCTTTACTGACATATTAGGCTTTTATTTATTGGGTAAGTGGGTAAAGTTTGTAAGGGGTAATCTCCATACCTACTATTTTTTTTTTTTTTTTTTTATGTAATACATTTACGGAACGAGCCGACGGCCCACCTGGTGTTAAGTGGTAACCTCGGCCCATAACAGCCGATGCGACTTGGGTCCCCCCAAAGTAGGTATGACAAGACCCAAGTCGCATCGTATGCGCCCGTAAATGTGAGACGTGAAGGTGGAATGTCTCATGTGCCTGTAATTTCACCGGCAACCACACCTTTCAAACCGGAACACAGTAACGCGAATGTGTCACTGCTTGGCGGCAGAAAAGGGCATGGTGGCAGTACTTCCCCGGACGAACTTGGCGAGAGTTCTACTGCTCTTTTACTCTTCTTACTTCTCTTCTACTAATCTGATTACAAAAAATATTTCACTAATAGAATGGATTTTGAGAGTGGGAAGGCTTTATTGTATCCCGGTAACTAATGTTACTTTTTCTACGTAAAGTTCCCCATCATAATGGTATCAAGTTTGACTTAGTTTTGGTGCCTAGCTAGTCTTTATAGTCTAAAAATATCAACCTACATGAGTTAGCTAGCAAAAAATGACAGCAATTAGTTACGATAAAATGTAACTGGTGTCTATTACCAAAGAATTCACACCTGCCCGATTAATTCTATTAGGCACTTCTACTATCTATAGGTAATCGACGTTTGAATGCAGCTACAATACTAACGAATTCGATTAATTTCGTGTTGTATAGGCTAAAATCCGTCTGTCCGACTTGCCTTGATCCTTTTTTTTTTTGTAGAACTCTTTCTATGTTTCGTATACGTTCCTTACTAATAGATAATCAATGAGATTTGTGTAGATCTGCTTGAATCTACTGACCGCATGCAAGACAACCGTCTTTATTCCCAGTCGTTTCCAACCACTCCTATACTGGAACGAATTTGTAAAAAAAATGCCCTTTACATAAATTTCTGGTTCAGGCATTCTTTACTGATTTACGGTTCTACAATGGGCTAGATTCTATGAAATTGTAGGAATGAGTCGGTTTTATTTTCAGTTATTATTTATACTAACTTTGCTATTAATAAAATGTATCAAGCCCACAAGTAATGAATTCTTAATAAGCTTGAACTAGACTCGGCGAACTTGGTCCATTTTGATATTGTTTAGCTCATGTGCAGCATTATTAAAATGCACCCATTAAAATGAATCTATCTAGGTAATTGTACCTACCGACCCTCATTACACACTACCGTACCAAGCGCGCGATTTCTTAAGTGTGGAATTCTTCTTCTTAGTCGGCATCTTCATTGCTGAAGGTCGTGTCTAGTCTGATATGTTGATCACAGTGGTGATCAGTGTGGAATTAGGTGAACTAAAATAGTCGTTCGATCTAATCGAAACCCCGTGCAAAACTGAGCTCTACTAGTCCTTGTAGTATTTTCAGACGAGTCGGTCAGTCCTTTTCTCTTTTTAACTGCTCTACGGCTGTCGGTAGTAGGTTGGTACCTAGTTGGTCGTAACTCTGCCTTCTGCGCTGTAGGTCATGGAGTCGATTCCCCCTCAGTACAAACATTTTGTGTGACGAAAAACGAGTATAATTTTGTAAGCTGCTAATTGCGTTATTCGGTGTCATACATTTGAATAACTTTGCGTCGTCGCCGTGGAAACCGAACGCCGTTAAATTAGGAAATACATATCAAAATCACGTTCTTTTGGCCTCAACCGCAAGGAGCTATTATGATTTTCATACCAATTTATACACTGTATTTTTTTTCGTTAGAACGGAACGTAGTATTATAAGGATTTTCATATATAGCCTCTTATACCTACCAGTCTCTTCTCTTATAAGTTTAACACAATTATAATCTTATACATTTAGAAACGCATTTTATGCCAATATTTACCTATATTCTAGTAATATCCAATGAAAGCCAGACCGTATGGTCAGTTTATGGTCAATGAACAATTTCTAAGTCTATATTTGTGTAAGTTTAGTTTTGTAACGGATTTAAGACAATAAACAGTACCTTAATGTCGATGATCTAAATATCAAGTTCAGATAATTTTACAACAACGTGTCAAGGGTCAACAGCGTGGCCTAATAAGTGTGTCAAGCTAAATCTGCGCAAGACCTAATCGATGTCATGATCTCGTAGCAGGATTGAGAGAACCTGCCTTTCTAGATTTAGGTATACGTGATATGTGCTACAATAAAACTTGCCCTCATACATAATGGTACAATCGCTTTATCACATGCCCTAGGTCTAGTTAGTAACCTGCGTTACCTCATCGAGCTTACTATAAAAGCCTGTCCGCGCTATCGGCGGCACACATCTCAATTGAGCTTTGGGGGTTGAACAACAATCATGATCCTAAAAGTGAGTGCTTACCTATAGTTAAAATGAAGAATGGTTTTGCTGTACGAAACAAGGTTTTGTTAAAAATTATTAGTTAACAATTTAACGACACAGTGTTACTGAACAAGATTCCAACGCGTTTTAATAGCCGAAAATTCTCAAGTCAACATAGAGTTCGTTAATAAACTAACTTCCTAATAAAGCGCTTTATTAATTTTATTTCATAGTTTTAAACGGTTCTCCCCAAGTCTATTAATATTATCACTCGATTACTTACCCCCACCACACTCTCATTCAAGTAAAAACTCTTTTCATCCCGAGGTTGTCTCGAAGAGATCGCAGCGATAAGTCCACTCATTGTACATTTTTATAGTGTACAATAAAGTATTTTTCAATTCAATTTTGATCTAGGTAAGTACCTACTTACAATCTGTATTCCGTATTGGCCAGTGTGGTTAGATCTAGCTCCGTATACCAAGATAAAAATTACTAAGATAAATGTTTAGGACTAATATATAATAAACAATATTTGCAATTGTTGTCCAATAACGATATACAAAAATAGAATTGATTAAAACCTCTACTCCAGGTATTTTTCCTGGCATTCGTGGCGGCAGTCCAAGCCGGTGGGCTACTGTCTCCTTACGCCTACGGTGGCTATAACCCATACAGCAATTACCCGGCACAACCGGCTGTGACGTCCCAGCACTCCAATACCTTGAGGTCGCCTTTCAACCTCGGACAGGTAAGAAAATACAGCATGAGCCACGGTTGTATAGAGCTCACGTTTCACGGGAGTTCCGAGCTTCCGAAATGGGATACCTACACGTTGATACAGTCTTATATTATTGATCCATCACATCACCTCATCTCATATTATTACGACCGTTCTTGGAGGATTGGTTTTTGTTCCGGTTGTCGGCATATATTGAGAATAATTTGGGGAAAACAATGCCAGCGATGAAAAAAATTTTAGATTTAGGCTCTACCTTTTTTCCTGGCGAATGGCGTGATTTCATTTGTCTACTTTATTTTATTTCAGATTTCCACTTTCTCGAAATCCATTGACACACCGTTCTCGAGCGTGAGGAAGTCGGACGTCCGCGTGAGCAACCCTGGCGTGGCCGTGTCGCCGTATGCGTCGCCGTACGCGTCGCCGTATGCGTCGCCGTACGCTGCGCCTCTTGTCTCACACGTCGGCGTGGCCGCACCCTACGCTAAAGTACGCTAAATATACAACAGTATAACAATTGATCCAAATGCGCTACCTCAAAACAGACAAATGGACATTCGTTATTTTGTTCCGAAACTGGTTTGGGCCAGAATCCGCAAGGTCACAATCTCTTAAGATATAGGTAATCGAACATATCGACGGGGGAGGCCTTTGCCCAGAAGTGGGATCGCAGATGACTAGCAAAAACGGATTTTAAACTAAGCTGCGATAATCTTTAAATCTTTAATCTATTTATATCTTATTTACGACTAACTTCGTCTTTTCAACTAAACAAAATCGCTTATAGGACTCATGAATACAACATAAAGTGTTTATTAATTATCAGTTATTTATTCTTATATTATAACATATTATAAATACCTATATTATCGAGGTAGGTGAATACTTTACTTACCAATTAAATTTCACAGGTAGGAGGACTTGGCGTGGCGTACTCTATCGCTCCTGCAGTTTCCCACATGAGCTACACCAACGGACTCGGTCTCGCATACTCCTGGTAATCGGTTAAACGAAGAAGATCCGTACTACACTTAGATATTATTTTGTTAGAATCAAAGATTCCTCTTAATTTACTACCTAGGCTTAGCTTAACTTATTTTAGTTTAATAAAATATGTTGCTAAATAATTCATGTGTCTAATTTCCTGTAGTTTTATACGCAAATCCAAACTTAAGTAGTAAGTTCTAACTAAGTAGTCAGTAGTCACCATAGGTAAGTCACCTCTAACTAAAGGAGCACACAAATTTTAATTTTATCCTTGGTTATCAAAGAATTACATAAACAACTGTGTTCTTTGTCTTAGAAGCAGCCGAGGCAGGAATCATTTGCGTGTCCGATTTAAGTATTTGCTAACGGAACCCGAGGAATTAAAAAATAAATTAAGCCAGGAATCAGGAAGTCATAGCGACCTGTTTTCATTTTTTTGATTATTCTTTGTCATTAGAGCAACGTAGCAACAAACGTCAACGTCATATGGCAGTCAGTATAACGATATGTGTCAAACGCAGGTTCAATTCACAATTCACTTCTCGTATTTGTCCAAATTCTAAATCAAACACGAATATAATTAAATTACCTGTTTATTTATAGATTAACGTTCTAAATTGTGTCAATACCCCTAGTCTAGCCAAGAAGCCAAGATATTTATTCTGATAAGCTGATGTTTATTCACGTACGTTCGTGTATTGTTGTTTCGTGATAAGGGTTGAGGTTACCGAGGATCTTTTTGAGTCAAGTTAGTCAACTAGAATGTCTGATTACGGTGACAACGAGGGGCCATGGGTGCCTTACAAGGAAAGGCCTGAGTGGAGCGACGTTACCCCAGTTAAAGAAGACGATGGGCCAAACCCTGTAGTAGTTATTGCTTATTCAGAGAAATGTAAGTAAAATGTGTGCCCTTAGAGTGATCTTGTATCATAAGAGCTACCATATAAAAAAAAACAAAATATCGAGTTGTAGGGAGATGTTACTGCTATATTCACAGTTGTAAATTAAAAATTAGACTGTCAGTTTATAAATATTCTTATGGAATTTCATCTTGTGTCCTATTTCTGTGATGGTTTGATATTTTCATGTATTTAATAACTTGTTATCAAAATTTAGAATTTAGCAGATGCTTCTTTTTTATAAGCATTTCCTGCCTTATTTATCAGAATATTATTGCAGGGATCAGTTCACAACTTGCCATGTCTGTGTTTATACAATAGTACTGAAATGACATCCAGGTTATCCCTTAGAATTTATTTTTAAATAGATAATTTAACATATACCCTATTAAAATTCCAGTTGAAGATGTGTACAACTATTTCCGAGCAGTTCTAAAAAGCAATGAGAAGTCTGAACGAGTTCTAGAGCTTACTAGAGATGCAGTGGAGCTCAACCCAGCCAATTATACTGTGTGGCAATATAGGTATGTGCCCTCGGTCTAATTATACATTGACACAGTTTAACAATGTAATCATTTATTTAATTGTTATTCTTCATAATAAGACCAGAATATTACAAACTAGTTGAAGAGATATTATATTACTGACTACATCCAGTTGCCATAAGTTTTCTTTGATGTTTCACTAGATTAAGCAGTCCTTATTTCCTTAGTTAGTCCTTATTCATTGAATATTATTATTATATATAGGTACGATTATTTGACTGGCCTGACAACTCTGTTGGTAGTAACTCCACCTTCTGCCCTGTAAGTTGTGGGTTCGATTCCCACTCAGGACAAACATTTGTGTAATGAATATAGATTTTTGACTGGGTGGCATTATGTTTCAGATGTATGTATGAATTTTTTATATTTCAGGAGGGATATTCTCAAAGCCTTGGGCTCAGATCTCCAAGCAGAGTTAGATTATATGGAAAATGTTATAAAACAATCACCAAAGAATTATCAGGTAAAAACTTTGCCTGACAGAAAGAATATAGTTGCAGTAGAACTTATGCCAAGTTATTTTGGGGAAGTAGCGAAGTAGAAGCAGTGATGCATTTGCTTTACTGTGTTCCGGTTTGAAAGGTTTGGTTGCCGGTGAAATTACAGGCACAAGAGACATTCTACCTTCACGTCTCATAGTTACGGGTGCATACGATGCGACTTGGGTCTTGTCGTACCTATGTAGGGCACCCATGTCATATAGCTTGTTATCGGCAGAGGTTACCACCTAGCACCAGATAGGATATCTGCTCGTTCCGTAATCACATAAACCGGTTGTGAGTTCGTTTCCCACCCAGGACAAATTGTGTGAATATAAATGTTTTTTCCATGTCTGGGTGTTAATATAAAAACAGCAGGTATATGTATTCTATCAGTTGTCTGGTTTCCATAGTACTAGCTATGCTTAGTTTGGGGCTAGATGGCGCTGTGTGAAATGTGCGCCAATATATGATTTTTAATCTGGATTAAGTTGTAGGCTTGCTTTTTACTAAGAACCAATACTTTCCAGGTATGGCACCATCGCAGAGTTCTAGTGGAATGGCTGCAAGACCCCACGAAGGAGTTGGAAATAACCGGAGATGCGCTTATGTATGACCCCAAGAACTACCACGCGTGGCAGCACCGGCAGTGGGCTATGAAGACCTTTGGGTAAGTTTCTACATTGTCCTTCCATTAAAAAGAGACATCACAGATTTTCGCAGATTCAACGCCTGTTCAAACCAACTCTGACCCTCTGTGGGGAAGAACAGACAATAAATGAGGGATTCCTTTTTGTCGCGAGCACGAGAACAATGGATCGAGCACGTCGATCCATTGTTGCGTCGCTGCATGAAAGTACACTTCATTTTAACCCTTGCATTTAAAATATTAGTATTTGACACATCCCGATATCAGATCGGCGTACGACCCCTATATCGGATCGGATAATGTGAAATTGGCGGTAGATCTACCATTTACTTGAGAAATTACTGATGCCCCATACAAAATATCACCCTTTATTTCACAGCACTTTATTTTTTTTTCGCATCAAACAGCCTGTGTCCTTCTGCAGTCTAATCTATCTCTATACCGAAATTCATCAAAATTGGTTCAGTGGTGTAGGCATGAAAATGTAACAATCAGAGTTATGTGTGTCTGTATGCTTGTTACTCCTTCACACTCAAACGGTTGAACGGGTTTGGATGAAATTTGGTACCAGGACAGCTTATGCTCTGGATTATAGCATAGGCTACTTTTGATCCTGGAAAAGGGCAGTGTTCCCGTGGGATGTTCAAATAGATTGTACAAACTTATTCACCGCGGCGCTAGTTTATAATATTAGTATGGATTGTGATGTTTTCGTGTAGAATCATGAATAGCACTGTTTGTCCTCAGATTGTACGAAAAGGAAATGTCATTCGTAGAAAATCTCCTCACCGACGACGTACGCAACAACTCTGCGTGGAACCAAAGGTATTTCGTGGTGAACAATCACCTCGGCTGGTCCGACATGAACGTGCAGAAGGAAGTATGCTACGCACTGGACAAAATCAAATTAGTCAAAAACAACGAGAGCGCTTGGAACTACTTGAGAGGCGTTATGTTACACGACAAACGCGGCCTGAGCGGAAACGCTGTGGTCACCTCGTTCTGCGAAGAGCTGTATAAGAACAAATGTCGGTCTCCCTACCTCCTGGCGTTCATAATCGACATCTGCGATGAAGCCGTCAACAAGGGTGAAACCAGTTGCTTGCACAACGCCGATAGAGCCGTAGAAATGTGCCAGGCTCTCGCTACCAAATACGACAAAATCAGGTGCAAATACTGGAATTACGTATCGGATAAGTTCGTCAAACACCAGGCCGAGGCCGAGGCGAACAAAAACGGTGATAACGGTGTCGACGCACTGCTTGTGTGAGTTGCAGGAAATAAAACGAGATGTTTCGTTCGTTATTTGAGGGTTTAAAGCTGTTGTAAATTATTAAAGATAATAAACATAGTGAGCGATAAAAACACGAGAATGAATTGTTGGATTTGATGCGTCTTACCCTCATTAGCCAACTTCAGCAAAAGGAGGAGGTAATTAATTCGAAGTTATGTTTGTTACTTTCGATCTCCTTCATGTATAAATCGTTTGTTTTTTTTGTAATTTTAATTGATCCCATACAAATTGTATCAAAATCTGTTCAGGAGTTCGATTGTTAAATCAAATTAACTGGAAAAAATGTCCTCCAAGGTACGAGATAACGAGCAATCATTCTCGTTCGTTGGCGATGAATTCGGTTTTTTATTTTAATAAAGCAAAAATGCGCCGTGTAAAATTACGGAAATTTTACGTTTTTTATGTTACCTATCATGTGCTTAAGTATTATATAATTGTTAATAAAACAGTGAAACAGTTCTTTGATTTTATTTCCGTGGCGTATCTTTAGTTGAGCTTTGCTCGTTCAATTCGTCCCTTTTTTGGGTCATGCCTATATTGATGTGAACGTGTGAGCGGACCGCGCGGGCCAACGCGTCACAACTGCAGCTCTTGCCGTTATCCGGCACATCCGATATCCGCTGGTGTTCCCTATCGTAACTGCAGTCATCTGTCGTGCCTCCCGCCTCCTTGCAGCCGAAACGACACGAGTTCTCAGTGACGGTTATGGACAGCAGTTTTAGGATATCGGGGCAGTGTTTGCATGCGCATGTTTCGCAATCGCAGAACGGCTGCAATAGAGAAATTGCCATTAAATCAACTATCTACTGTGGTCTATGTCTTATGTTTTACAGTTACAGAGCGAGCAGATGGCCCACCTAGGGTCCAGCGCGACTTGGGTCCTCCCCTACCTAGGTACAAGACCCAAGTCGCATGGTATGCGGTTTGGGCTTGTAGAGACGATGAATAAAGGAAAATTGACGGAACAAGGGCACAAGGAGTGTGTGAATGGGGTTGCAAGGGAAGATTTCGGCGTAGGTTTGGAAAAAGGCCAGTTTAAACCGACGAGCATGCATGAAGAATGTATGAGTACCTACCTATGTGTGCTGTGTGTGTGTGTGTGTGTGTGTGCTTGTGTGTGCGTGCGTGCGTGCGTTCGTCTGCTGTGTGAGTGAGGAGAATTGAAAACACGAATAGATTCTCCATACTATTATAATCAAATGTAATGGCACCTTCTGTGAAGTTCATCGGAGGGATAGAGGGACCATCTTTGTGCTGTGAGTTGTAATAGTTATTTACCTTGGAGGTTAGGGGCGGTTCAGCTCGACCCTTGCATTGTCGCTTGTGATCCTTTACACTGGGGCAGCAGTTTGAATGAAATTTAGACATGATTTAAGGGTAATATAATATGTGTGCGTATTTGTTCCATCCTGTTTCAATTTGGAGCCATCTTTGTACTTATTATCTGAGAGGTATTTTATTGTTCATAAAGATGTTTTCGAATATTATGTTATGTTGTGATCCGTTATTTTGACAGTTATCAAAACTATGCCAAAGTTCTAGTGGTGGATGTTGGCAACTCTGAAACTAGCTTTTAAATGCCTATGTTATTGTCGTCTCTTTCTATGTTACCTGCACAGAAAGAATCAAAATAGCAGAAAAAACAGAATTTGCCAAAATTCGTCACCATAACCATAATCATAAATCTAAGCTACTATGACTAGAGAAATGTGTATCGTATAGTCTATGGCGGGACATATAAGTACGTTTGTGATGAAAACTAATTGTATTTTTTTATTTTCCTTACGAATTTAAAACTAGCTGTCACAGAAAATATATCTAGATCTACTACTTATAATTTAAGGTTTATGAGGAATGAATAAGGCCCTGCCGTGTGTCCACATGAAGATACTTTTATAGGATATGCAGAAAACCTGTTGTGTTGACACTGTCATAGATTGAAAGTACCTAAATTTTGAAGTTCTGTATTGACAGAGATTTTACTTTCTCTGCTATTATTATTAATGTCTCAGATCACGTAACCACTACGTTTCAACATGATTTATCCAAGTGCAAACGAAACTAAAATAAACATTTGATATCAAACGGGTAGGTACCTAAATCCAATTCATCCGAATCAAATCATGAATGGCTTCGGCAATCATGCACGCTAATCGAACAAGATGTGGGCGACAGCGGAACCGCACTGCAGCAGTTGGGAGCCAGCCGAACTAAGGAAACTTAAACACAAACTGGCCAACCTCTCCTGTAAATGCAACTCATGTCAGAGATCCAAGACCAGCACGGTACTACCTCAAATAGACAAGCAAGTCCAAACTCAGCAACTAATTACCGGCTCATTCGACCAGTTCACGCAAGTTAATCCCGACACTATGACAACGGACCACAACAATTTCATGAACACTCTCACTAGAGACGTTCTGTGTCCGAGCTGCTTCGTCACCATGAATCTATTACGCGGCGGACTCTTAAGAATATTGAAGGATGAAGAATCGGAGATTAAACCGCAACTGTTTTGCTGCGATAAGGCTATAGGGAAACGTGTTAAAGCGATCGAGAAATCAACCTCCGTCACTAAAAAGCCGATCCAAGAGATTTCTAACTTGACGCTGTGCGATTTTATAAGCGAATGCTCGAGTGAAGCGACCCTGCCTGTTCGGGAACAGAAACGCAGTCCGCATCAAGTGAAGTTCCTTGACACTGTTGAAAAAGAAATTCCGTTTGAAGGAGCTTGTTTGTGTTTGGAAAATTTCATAGACTCCATCAGGCCTCCGCTAGTCGATACTTTTTATATGAGGCAGTAATTTGGTGACACAGTCAATCTTTAAAAAGACAACAAAATATCATTTATATTTTTATTTATTTTGTTTCATTTACATACAATGTCCTAGAAAAATATTTTTAAACTTAATAAATTATAAGAATGAAATTAATTAAGTTAAACCACAACATATTTATTCGTATTTAGCAAGAAACCATAACAATATAATACTTTAGTCTTGGGCATTGATACAAATTTCTAGAAATGTTATAACTTAATAAGCTTTATGTATGAAAATAATTACGTTAGACCAGAACATATTTATTCAAATTTAGTAAGAAACTATAAAAATATAATACTCTTTGCCTTGGGCATTGATAAAGTTTTAGTAGGTAAGTATAACACCTAAAGTATTCTTAGGTACTATTGTAAATTTATACCGTGACAGATGATTACAACAAACAAAAAAAAATGAGGCAATAAGTATCAGAGGGTTGACTACATAACTCTTGATTAATTCAATTTACCTACTTAAACTTTAATAGTATTTTAACAGTTTGGCATTTAAATTGATATAAAGTTGACTGAAACAAAAGTTGTGTAATCACCCTATTACTATCACTGATTCCCTCGAATCATTGTAATGAAAGGTTTAAAGTGCGCCACAAAGAGGCTCCTTTCTTGCAAAACACACTCACTTGTGTACTGTACTCAACCATACAACTGCTGGGCAGTGCCTTTCAATTAAATATTATCTATTTAACTGAACTACCCGCCTATGAATTAGGCTTTGCTAAACAGATCTAGAATAAGTTTACTGTTTCATGAAAATAATAAGGACGTATACATTGTTCATTACTTAGCGGCGTAATGCTTGATGAAACGTGCAGATGGATCCGAAACTTGAACCCACTTCGGCATCCAGTAATAGGGGGTGAAGTTATGCTGCCCAGGGTACGACTTCTCAAACACATGACGGTAGTACTTCGCTTCGGCAGTCGTAGGCTGGACTCCAGGGTAAGCGGTATGGTGGTCTTCTGGCAACCTTTCCGTGACGATCTCCCTAATGATCTCGAAAAGAGACTTCTTCACGGAGGCAACACCGTCGCTGAACGCTTCCTTGTGCCGCCACAAAATGTCATCCGGCAACAAACCGCTGCTCGCGAAGCTGCTTCGCAATAAATGCTTCTCTACGCCGTTTTGGGGTTGACGTGCTTTTTCATCGGTGGACAGGTAGTGGTGGGTGAACTGAATGTCAAGAAAAGGCACTCTGAGCTCCAAACTGAAAGCGCTCGTCGTGCGATCGGCTCGCAATCCATCGTACAGATATATATCAGAAAGGAGACGTATGCTTTCCTCGTGAGCCGCTTTCGAAGACGGAGCGTCCCTGAAGTAGATATACCCTTGAGCTACTTCGTCGGCACCTTCGCCGCTAAATATAACAGTAGTATCCGTATTCTCCTTGATGTATTTCGACAGGAGATACATCGGCAAACTGGCGCGAATTGTTGTTATGTCGTAAGATTCCAAATGATAAATTACGTTGTCCAAAGCTTCTTTCACGTCATCCTCGTTGAATGTAACGGCGTGGTGCTCGGTACCGAGATAATCGGCTACCGTCTGAGCTGCTATTAAGTCGGGTGAATCTCCCATTCCTATGGCGAATGTCTGTATTTTGTATGGGAGGTTGCTTTCTTTAGCCAGTTTGACGACAAGAGCAGTGACTAGAGACGAGTCCAGCCCACCACTGAGGAGACAACCGATACGTCTATCAGACATGAGTCGTTTACGAACTGCCGCTTCCAATAAATGCGCAATTTTACCATTTACGTTCATTTCACTCAAAACGTTTTCTGCAACGTACGGGAGGAACCCGGGTGGGTTACCGGGTGTGAAATACTTTTCAGAATAATTGAAATTAACTCTACCATCACTTAATAGACTCCAGACCTGTAAATGTCCGGGCGGGAATTGTCCCAGGGTGGAACTCTTCCCAGCTTTTTCTTTCAGGCCAATCAACCCCTTCGCTTCGGAACAGATTCCCATCACCCCGTTTTCGTCGTCACGAAGTATGTATAGAGGGCGCACACCGTAGGGGTCGCGGGCGATGTAAACTTTCCCCTTCGCGCCGTCGACCAAGCAAAATGCGAAAACACCGTCAAGTTGCTTGACCGCACCCGAGATACCCATTTGGTGATAGGCGTGAATAATGGCTTCCACGTCACATTTCGTTTCATATTCGTATTTGTGCTCAGCTTGAAGTCGTTTGCAGTTATAGATCTCTCCGTTGCAGATGAGGTTTGTGCGCGGGTAGCAGTGCAGGCGCATCGGTTGCATTCCATGCAGCCCGTCGACGATCGCAAGGCGTTGGAAGCCGAAGACTGTGGTTGGTTCACGCGCGTCGTTCTCTATGCGCCAGGCGTCGGGGCCGCGGTGGCGTATGCTTGAGAAGCATTTACAGCATGTTTCGTTTAGGCCACCCTCTACGCCAAATAATGCCCAAATTCCGCACATTTCTGCGTGCTTGTCCCTGAAAAATTAACCAAGATGGTACCATTACAATCTCACCAGGCAACTAGCTAAAATATATGACATCACATCGTTTTGAAGACGTGGTATTGGCACAGTAAGTGGTTGGTATGGGCACATAAATTTATCAAGCGAAAAAACTCATTGGTGCACGTCGGGATTAGAACCAACCTCCGGATAAATCTCGGGATCAGTACTAATGGGTCACCACGCTTTCAATTCAGTATAATAGTCGAGGAGGTGGTCGAATATATATTTAATTTAAAATTACCCTTTAGGTCCTACATTAGGTTACATTCGAACAGGATATCAAAACTACTTTAATGTCTTCGGTTGAGAGACTTCCGTTTATTCTGTATTAGGTTAGGTTTAAGTAGGTACAACTTTTTACGTGATAAAGTTAAGAACGAACTAACGGTCCAACAAGTGTTAAGTGGTAACCTCTGCCCATAACAAGCATTCAACTTGGGCCCTCCCTTACTTAGGTACAAGACCCAAGTCACATCGTGTGCGCTCGTAAAGCGTAAACTCTGAGTAACTCTCGTAACTCTGAGACGTAAAGGTGAAATGTCTGATATCCCTGTAATTTCACTCGCAATCTCACCTTTCAGACTGAAACACAGTCAACACACTATGGCAAATCTTAGAACCGATTGCATCATCCATCATTATTAAAGTGTGGGAAATGCCATACGGAACCATCGTTCATATAATTTCATACATTTGGTATAAATAATAAAAGGTATTTTTATAGGTACGTAATTATAAATTTGTATGTGATAAAAATATTATTGGATACTTAGAATACAGTAGCTACATTGTAAACATATGTTTGCTTGTATTATTATATTTTCAATGCACTAGGCTTTGCACGTAGGTATGCACTTGCAATTTCTAGAATAGCTATCTGTTTTCATTTCACAAATATATTTATTTATAGTTTAATAACTTAAGTAAACTGATCAATTTGTAGAAGTTAATTACAAATACTGTTAAGAACTGTAGTGTGAACTGAACTGCTAAATGCTAAGAACAATAGTATACGTAGATACAGATGTTCTTAGCTATTAATTGTATTTTTAACAAGGAAAGTCGCCTAACAATAAGTATTGTGAAATTTCGTTAACATGAATATTAGATTATGACCAATACCGCATTAAAATATGGCTGGATAACTACAAGTATTTCATTCAGAATAAATTTAAATTGACTAAAAATAAAAGCAACGAAACTAACCTATAACGTGAACACCGTGTCAGCCGTCGTCTGTACCGCGCTCAGTTTAGCCGGTATATTGACACTACACAGCAGTGATGCCAACTCCTATAGAATGTTCCCCCTAGGACCAACATCAAATTCTCCTAAATATCAATTAAAAACCCCTAAATTTTTTGTTGTACACTCGGTATTGCGTATGGAAGATTCTTCGAAGGAATATGTATTACGAATGTATAATATAAAAAAAAAATACCGTGACGAGGTCCCAGTCTTCATACGTACTGTCCAAGCACGCTGACCGTTGAGCTATCATTTCGATCAACGATATAATAGTTTTCTGATATTTCAGTTATAGCACGATGGGAGTTTACGTTTGATTTCGTTTGGTGGTTGGGTTCGAGGCTTAATGTTAATTGTATAGAAACGAGCGTTGAAAAAAAAATTTAAAAAAAAAATGTGAGCCGTCACGGGACGCCTGGCAGATGTGAAACATCGACATTATTTTGTAAAAATAATAAACATACTTTTTACTTTTTTCCACAATCTGTTTATCTCCCGCTTCAATTTTTTCACATGCCACACAGATGTTTTTAGTTGTGCGAGGAGCAAGGAAGGCATACTTTTCTTCGGCCCTGCAAAAAACCCATTACATTAGATTATAATGATAATAGATCATCATTTCAGAAATTTATTTTTATTTTATTTTTGTAGGCATATAAGGGGTAATTAATTTATATTCTATATGGGGGGAGGGGTACATCAACTTCATAGTTTTTTATGATATTATTTAAATTATGTTTAGTATTGTTTGGCTTTGTTTATTTAGAATAAGTTAGTATGTGTGTGTATGGGCCCATTGTCACCTGAAATAAATGATTTAATTTAATTTATAGTGATATCTTAGATACAGGAAATTCTCTATTTCTGTGAATTTTCTTCACTCATTTCTCCAGGTATTATGTAATAATTTGGCTCAATGATAAATTCACAATAATCACATTCTACTCTCAGTACTTCACTACTAAACCTTGACTCAGTTAACATCTCACAGGTGTTTCAGTTAACACAGAGCATTCTAGAGTGCAATTCTTCCTGCCAACCGCGACAGCTGCTGAATGTGATGGATCATGCATTTATCATCTGCATTTATATAGTTGAATGTCAAAAGAAGCAGAAGGTACACAAATCAAGCATCATATAGGTGATTAAATTAAATTAACTCAGTTAATTACAATGTTTTCTTATTTTATTTAGTATTGTATAGACTATAAGGCAGTTTAGCATCAGCTGAATGTTACTCTCTTGTTAATGTTTCACTCAGCTTCTGGCCACATTTTTACTGTTTTGATTGAATGGCCTCACAGCTCAGTTGGTAATAACTGCCTTCTGCGCTGTAGGTTGTGGGTTCAATTCCCACCCAGAATAAATGTTTGTATGACAAATATAAATGTTTGTTCCATGCCAGGGTGTTGATTTGTATTACTTATATATATCTATTTACAAAAAGGTATATAAGTATTATATCAGTTGTCTAGTTCCCATGATACAAGCTATGCTTAGCTTGCTTTGGGGCTAAACGGTGCTGTGTGAAATGCACACCAACATTTCACACGGCGCCATCTAGCCCCAAAGTAAGCTGTATGTATGTTATTATTGTAGTTTGTATTCTGTGTCAAAAATCTGATTTTGTTATAGTTCCATAGTTTCACTAAACAGCTCTGTCAGAAGACCAGTGTTAGTTGCCACCCAACTAATATTATTTTAATAACTGGGCTTTATAAAACTTTTAAATTAACATAAGAATGTATAATATTTAGTTAGGTTCTTTTGTCTTTTGTTTTTATATCGTGGGTGAGCTTAGTGCTGCAAATGATATATAATTTGTTCCTTTGAGTTCAATAAATACATTTTAAGAATAAAAGAAGAAAGGTTGCGTAGAAGAGATCACTCTTAGTGATAATGCCGCCTGGAATATTTTTATTTAATAATAATTTCTTAATATAAATATTATAATAATATATATAATAAATAATATTTTCTGAAAGCTCAAGCTCAGAACTTGTGCACCACACTGCCACACCAACTATTTGTCTCGAACAAAATAGGTATTCGCTTTTGAATTGAATGGAATCAGAGAATATGCTAAGGGCCATTTAAAACCAACAAATTAATGACTCACCTGCAAACCGGCACCCAAATATGCGAACTCCAACAATAACTGTTGTTATTTCTATCTGTATGCCAACACGCAACCAAACAAATCCATTTGTTTTGTTCGTTTGATCTGCTTCTGTTCATCTGAACTTTTGATTTAAACTTGACAGTGACAATTTGTATTATGCTAGAAAACTTGCCATGTAAAAAAAAGGTTTACTCCAAAACACGTTCAGTATAATGTGCGAATATGATTGTGTGTTGCGCAGAGGGGAAACACTGCGAATTCCCTTGTTGTTACTCTAGAATTATCTCCATATCTAGTTTGCGTACCGCAGGCTAATCGAAAATGGATTGAAGGCGTAAACTCCAAAAATATTATTACTTTAAGGCAATTTTTTTTGTCGCATCGTTTGTTATGGGCCGAGGTTACCACTTACCACCAGGTGGGCCGTCGGCTCGTTTCGTAACTATATAACACAAAAAGCTAAAAGCTAGAGGAGACTTTAAGGCAATTATTTTTTGTCGCTTCGAAAGTTTATAAAGTTATCTGTCATTCTATCACCATTATACCGTTATAAAATTCATTTAAAATATTGAATATATTTTTTGTCGCATCGAAAGTTTATAAAGTTACCTGTCATTCTATCACCATTATACTGTTATAAAATTCTTTTAAAATATTGAATATATTACACAGGATATGCTTATGTATATATAACAGAGGTATTTTTTTGTAAAAAGTATAATTCCTAGAATAACTTATAAAATATCTTACAATTTACTAATATCTGGTTTAGGAGCGGTCGGTGCAACCCACGCAAGTCACGAAGTCTACCAAGAAGTCAAGAATATGGGTTGATTTGGAAATATAAGCAATTCACAGCATCTACAGGGTCAAATAGCATTTCTAATGAAGCCATTTCATCCCAGTCTACTAAAATAACTGTTTATTCGTATCTTATTCATGCAACAACTGAATATTATCAATATTCGTGATTTACTAAACAGTAGATATAAATATTATCTGTCGATTTCTGGTTAGTAATGTATTCGTTGAATGTTTATTTTATGTAAATTAAATTTTATCAGATTTTTCGACAGGCAGGACAATAACATACCATGAAATTATCAAAAAGTCTGGGCGGAACATCTTTTTTATCCATATTTAGCAGCAAATTCGACTCTGTTTAGAATGCCGATAGGTATTATACCTAGGAGCTGTCTAATGGTAGCCATACACGTAACGATATAATTGCGCAAGTTTAGACTTGTACAAGTAAACGTTATTCCCGAGTGAACACAGACGGCTCAAGTATGATTGAGCGATGTCATTTCTATGAAAGTGAGCGGAGCATACGGGTGTGTCGATGGATGACGCTTTGGCAATAGTTGGCTTAATATTTGCTACAAAAAAACTAAAAAGACATGGCATTTGGTTCTATTTTTTTATATTGTTCGATTAATTTATTATAAGCAGCTGTTTTTTTATTCCTATTGTGATAATCTTTGTTTTTTATTTGCCAAAGACAGACTTCATTTCTGTAAATATTTATAAATTCCTCCAAATGGTCTTTAACTCCACCATGTCTCTCACTCGTCATTTTAGCGCGTTTGAGGCGACCACAGGACGTGCGTACAAGCAGACGGTTAGTATACTACTGAGGCATGCCTTGGGCATGCCACACACGTTCAAGTAAACTTGCGCAAACGGAAATTTGCACAAATTTGGAATCGAAAATTGAAACTTTTTTAAACTGGTACAAGTCTAGTAATTTGCGCAATAATTTTCCAACACACGTTACTGCATACTTGTACAAGTCTAAACTTGCGCAATTATATCGTAACGTGTATGGCTACCATTAGGACGGAAGTGACAAATATCTGATTATTCCGTCCACTGATCCGAACAACCCATTGTCACTCTGCATATAATGAAACCGCGTGGAGTTCCGATCCGTACGGCTACTAATAAGTTGCGTCAAAATAATCAAGCTGATACCAATTGTACTTATCTACCATAAACACACCTTTTATGAGACACGCTATTAAATTTCAGCCGTAACCTATTTTTACGCAATATTATTTAGATATTATACTCTATTCTTCGTTCATGTTGTCGAAATAGACTTTTTTTAATATTATTTATTATTGCTTTCTACGGACTCACAGCTCGGCAAAGATCTTAAAAAATCCTTCCCCATATCTTGCATAAAATGCACCCAAGTCACATTATGAGTTAGTTAAAAGTAAGTTTCATGACATTTTGACCGTTGTTATTTATTCATATTTTTTGTATTAATAATTAATTTAATATATTTTGATACAAATCATAAGAAACGACTATTTTGCATGTCATTAGCCCCTGTTCTTGAAATGTTGGTAGACCTCATGACCAGTTCCGATGGCGCCGACAGCCCCCAAACCAGCTTTCTGCAAACAAATATATACCATGAAATATGAACACAGGCTGCAAAGGCATTGTTTACCAGATTTATCCGCTCACTTTATCCAAATAATCCAAAAAGATTAAACCTTAAAACGGTAGAGACAATGCTTTATTATTTATGTGACTAACGTTTCATAACAAGCTTCCTTTTCCACCGTCACGTCTCAAAGTTAAGGGCAATTGCGATGCGAATTGGGTCTTCTTGTATCTAAGTAGGGAAGGACCCAAGTTGAATTGATTTTATAGGCAGAAGTTACCACCTAACACCAGGCAAGCCATCTGCTCGTTCCGTAATTTTATCACATAAAAAACAAGCTGATGTAAAACCTGATATTACCAAAGCGGTAAATATTAACAACATCAACTGCGTCTACGGTCCTACGTATGGGAATACTCAAAGCAATTTGTATAGAAAAGAATAAAATAGCATTCAATGTGCATCCCATACATTTCAGACCAGAATACTCACAATGACTTTTCCTCCCTTTCTGAGTGCTCCACCGACGCCCTTGGGGTTGGCGCTGGATCCCCCCAGGAGGGCGAAGAGCACGACTAAAACGAACAATAGACTGAACAGCTTCATGATATGTTGCAGACAGGTTCTTCTCACTTGAACTGTAGACTTCGAATGAATACTCCTAACATCCCCGGCAAGCTTTTATACGATGAGAAAATGACACAGAATAATTTAAGGTAAAATATTATTGTTTCTTGAATTTGCGCGTGTCAATTTATTCGATAGAATTCCAATTAATAAAAGGGTTTTCCTAAACAACATATTGTTCTAAGCACGTGTACGCGTTTCCTGTATTATTAGAAAATTTTATCATAGTTTTGTTATGTGTCACTTTTATAGGTACTACAGTGTTACTATTTCCTTTATATACTACGACTATTATATAATATGATATATACGAGTATATTTTAATACTGGATTTTGTACCTGGACACTTTTAAGGGCACTTCATGGAAGACAGGTATACTCAGGGTTCACAGAATAGTCTATCAGACCTGAATCATAAATAAGATACTAAATAATTTTCTACAATTAATGTTGTATCGACTGTACAACATTACTGTATCGACTCGGCAGCGCAGTGTTGATAGAAAAAAGAGTCAAAAGATATGCTGTAGTATATATAGGTCATCGTTTAGTGAATAAGTGAGTGTTATAGTTTAAGTGAAATTTTAGTAAAATTCATTAAGTTTCACCTTCTGCTTTACATATAAGCTTAATACATCACATACCATTCTTCATGTACCATAGGTATGGTATATGAATGATTGTGGTACAGAAACCAGAACTACAGCAATTATTTGCATGCCGAAAACCTTAAAACATGTAGTGAACTGCAAGATTCATATACTGCATACGGAGACCCTTGCATCCTAGAAAGTTCATGAAACCATTACGCCTAAGACATACTTTATCTGTGAAACCATTTATTAGAGCTTAGAGCTTCGCTTCGAGCAAAACAATAGAATACCGTGACGCACGTAAAATAACGTTACTCAAATGTTTTGATTATCCTCCTTGGTTTCCGTTTCACGTCTACGCTGTATAAAAGACCCTTTACATTTTGAAATGTTATCAGTTCAAGCTGAATCTCCCACGAGTACGCACCCATAGTCATCAGCCATTTCAACATGAAACTCTTCAGTTTGTTCTTCGTGTTGTTCGCGGTCCTCGCCCTGATGGGGGGAGCCACTGCGAGCCCTAAGGGCATCGGTGGAGCCGTTAGGAAGGGAGGAAAATTCATAGTAAGTAACACTATCAGAGTAATGTTTTTTGTAACATTAGACGCAAACTAAACATATCTAATCCTTTCCGAATTCAAAAGACGTTTTCGGATGATTGAGGGCCTTTTTTTTTTAATTATAATTATTTATCTTTTTCAGAAACACGGTCTCAGTGTCATCGGCGTGGTTGGTGCAGGACATGAGGTCTACAGGGAAGCCCAAAACCAAGGTTAAGATACTGAAGCTCCAAAATCGCATGCCAAATATTTCCAAATAAGTTTTTATTTATTGTTCTCCAAATGTTAATAAATTATTGTTTCATTTATTTTTGTTCTTCTGTCTACCTTCCTTTAGCTTCTTATATGGTGCATATATATTAAATTGCTGACATAGTTGATATTATTCAATGATTAACAGCAATTATTATATATTTAGTTCTGGATCAGAATAACCATTAACTTAATACCAGGTTATTGATAACAACGTAAGAAATTATTATTAAGATAAAAGTTACATTTTGATATGAATAGATTTGACCTCACAGACAATCAAATTGTATCCTATGATATATGCACACAATATTGGTTAATAACAGAAAGAAACCATTTGAAACAATAAAATGACAATGAAAAAAAAATGACGAGCCATAGTGCTGCGCTAGCGGTGCCTGTAAACTTGGCATGAGGCGACTATTATAGTTGTTCAAAAATCAGGTTACCATGAGGTCATGCCATAAATCCTATCAAGCCTACTTCTTCAACTGGATACGGTAATAATAGGGTAAAACAACGCATTGACACACGTTAGAGATTTTACGATCCATGATTGAATGTCCTCTTCATTGCAAACCTTTGCCTTGCACAAGCAAGCTTGCATCGCCGCTGGGAAGCAAACAGATTAAAGCAGTAAGTTAAGTAAGAAGATAACCTAGGTAAACTTAGGTAAGCAGATATTTACATAATCCTGCAGCTGAGTGGCAGATGTCAAAGATATTATGATCTCATATAGTTGAGTCAACCATGCTGTACATGGTAATCCATATAAGTGAATATGCTCTAAGTGAAATAAATTATTTAACAATATCGATTTTTTACCGTGTTTTTGTTTATTTTATACTAACATTATTAAATTATTATTTTTTTTACTTCATTTCTGTCACAGAAAACATTATAAAAAAAAACTCAAAATATAATGAAAATAGACTTTGCTTCTAAATGCTAATTCAACAAACATCTACCGGGCCTTGTTTGGTTATTTTTATATAATTATATTGTATAGTATTTATGATTTTTTAAAGATTGTATGACGTCTAAGTTAACATAGTTTTTTATAATAATTGTAAGGTGTAGGTGAGGTCTATTATTAATTTTTTGCAAATATTTCCTTTGATCTCCGTTGCAATGTTATTGAGAATGAAAAATATTTTAAATATTTTCAACCTTTTTGTCCGAAAACTAATATCGATTGATTCACGATAATTTCATTTAGTTTGCCGGAATGGAGGTAAATAAGAGGAACTCCAAACGGATTTCAAACTCAGCTTAGAAATCTAGACGCATAGCAGCTCGGATAATTCAACCGATGTTGCATTTCTGGTTTTTGTTGTTAATATATTAATATTGGTGCATATTACACACGGCGCCATCTAACTCCAAAGTAAGCTAATTATAGCTTGTATCAGGGAAACCAGACGACATATATAAATATAATATACTTTTTTGTAAATACATTCTTATATTAATACCCAGACAAAGAACAGACATCTATGTTCGTCACACTAATGTTTGTCCTGGGTGAGAACATACAGCGCAGAAAGCAGTGTTACTACCAACTGAGCTGTGAGGCCTGTCAAAATAGTTATAATAGATATAAAATAGTTAATATCACCAAACATGCATATTACGGTTTGGATTGTTAGGTATCTTGATATCTGTCGTTATAACACAAATATTAACTAGAAAATCCCACGAAAACATACATATAAAGAAATAAGCAATAAAGAAAAGTTCTATTGACTCCACATTGGCTTTGATTATATATAGGGTTATACTCCTTCTCTTATTATAAGGTTTAATGGTGTTACTAACACCACATAAAGCTAGTTGAGCCCGTTCAGATTTGATTTATTCAGAGCGATCTAATATTTTTCTGAAATAATCTGTATTTTCTGGTATCATTATATAAAAAAAAAATGGTTGTCTGTAAAGTCGGTTTACTGACGATAGTTGAACGTGACAACGTCTTAAGAAAATACTGATGGAATGGTAGCATTTTTCAAAAGAAAATTTTAATTTCATTCATCATCATTCAACCGATTGTGCTTCTTTGTCGCTCGTTCCGCGCTCTCGCTTGCACTTGCACAAGCCTTACATGGAACGCCTCAGAGCGAGGTAACGCCGCATGAGTCATGTTTTTTCGTGCGTGCAGCCGGCTCTATCGAATTATAAGACGTTGTCACGTCAAAAATGGTTGTCTGTAAAGTCGGTTTACTGACGATAGTTGAACGTGTCAACGTCTTAAGAAAATACTGATGGAATGGTAGCATTTTTCAAAAGAAAATTTTAATTTCATTTGTTTAATAGATTTTTATGTATATATGCACTTGATACTCGATCAAAACATGTAAATGTAAGTATTAGCAGCTGTCCACGCAGACGCATCGCTCACTCAAGTAGGAGAGAGACGGATGTCGAACGCTGCCGAACGCAAAGGCCGATTGTGCTTCTTTGTCGCTCGTTCCGCGCTCTCGCTTGCACTTGCACAAGCCTTACACGGAACGCCTCAGAGCGAGGTAACGCCGCATGAGTCATGTTTTTTCGTGCGTGCAGCCGGCTCTATCGAATTATAAGACGTTGACACGTCAAAAAATGGTTGTCTGTAAAGTCGGTTTACTGACGATAGTTGAACGTGTCAACGTCTTAAGAAAATACTGATGGAATGGTAGCATTTTTCAAAAGAAAATTTTAATTTCATTTGTTTAATAGATTTTTATGTATATATGCACTTGATACTCGATCAAAACATGTAAATGTAAGTATTAGCAGCTGTCCACGCAGACGCATCGCTCACTCAAGTAGGAGAGAGACGGATGTCGAACGCTGCCGAACGCAAAGGCCGATTGTGCTTCTTTGTCGCTCGTTCCGCGCTCTCGCTTGCACTTGCACAAGCCTTACATGGAACGCCTCAGAGCGAGGTAACGCCGCATGAGTCATGTTTTTTCGTGCGTGCAGCCGGCTCTATCGAATTATAAGACGTTGACACGTCAAAAAACATTTTGGAACACCGGTTTATGAAACTGCAAAATTTTCTCCATTATTAGGTTTAATACAATGCGAGTCATGACTTAGAGAATACATAATATCTTGTTTTAGGTTGTTAATATGTAAGATTTCATAAATTATCATTGTTTACAAGATAAATAAATACCTGTAGTACCTGTAGGTATCACTGGATCACGGAAATTCTCAACCGTAATGGTTTTTCCAGAAAAAGAAGCAACATTTAAAGTAACGACTATCAGCTAGTCGTTAAACCACACGTTAAAGCTTAGAGCTTCGCTTCGAGCAAAACAATAGAATACCGTGACGCACGAAAAATTACGTTGCACAAATGTTTTGATTATCCTCCTTGGTTTCCGTCTCACGTCTACGCTGTATAAAAGACCCTTTACATTTTGAAATGTTATCAGTTAAAGCTGAATCTCCCACCAGTACGCACCCATAGTCATCAGCCATTTCAACATGAAACTCTTCAGTTTTTTCTTCGTTGTGTTCGCGGTCCTCGCCCTGATGGGGGGAGCCACTGCGAGCCCTAAGGGCATCGGTGGAGCCGTCAGAAAGGGAGGAAAAATCATTGTAAGTAACGCAATCAGTCTAATGATCTTCTTTATAAAATTAGTCGCAAACTAAACTCACGTAACACACCTTGTCCTAAGTAAATAAGGAAGCAATTCAGCTTATTATGGGTAGATTGCATCTTAACACAGGTGGGCCATCTGCTCGATACATTATTGAATTAAAGAAACCTAATCTTTTCTGAATTTAATTTGCCTTCTCGTGAGACTTGTTTTGATGTAGTAATATATTGTTTTTCAGAAACATGGCCTCAGTGTCATCGGCGTCGTAGGTGCTGGACACGAGGTCTACCGGGAAGCGAAGAACCAGGGCTAACTTATGAGAACCGAAGATCCAAAGTCACTTGAGATACCATAACCAAATATTTACATAATAATTTACTATTAATTGTTGTGAAATGTTAATAAAATGCCGTTACTTTTATTTTTTTAGTTTTGCTTTGTGCTTCTTTCTTGAACTTATACCAAAGATAATTTAGTTTTTTCCGCATTGTATTGCGTAAATAATATATACCCTGACTGACTGACTTACTGAGTGACGACAGACAACTACTGGTTGAACCTGATCTGGCTGATCCTTGGCACTTGAAATTTGAGGACGGAAAAAAATATTTGTAACTTACAGGGAAGGAGATTCCCAAGATTCAGGTTTTTACTCAGTTTGAGGGTCACTAAAACACAGTCTTTATATTTCTATCTTTTTCTCTTCTCTCTGTGTTTAGGAGGTAGCAGTAGAACTTATGCCATGTTCGTCCGGCGAAGTACTGACAACATACCCATTTGTACCGCCAAGCAGTAATGCATTCGCGTTACTGTGTTCCAGTTTGAAAGGAATGGTCATCGGTGGAATTACATACACATGATACACTCCTCCTAGAGTTACGGGTGTATACGATGTGACATAGTTCTCGTTATACCTAGGTAGGGGAGACCCCAAGCCGTTTTGCTTATTAGAGCAATGCGCCAGAGATAACCACTAAACAATTAATAGGATATCTGTTCGTTTTAAAAAAGAATACTGTGTTGAATAAACATTATTATGACAGTATACGTTCATCTCATGACGTCCTTTCAGTGTTCGCTTCGTTGGGAACCGTTGCCTTGCATAACAAGCCTGCATTACCGCTGGGAACCAATCAGATCGAAGTAGTGGAATATACCTAGTTAATTGGCAGATAATCCACTTAAGGGATAATGTGGTCTTAGTATTAGATACGACTTGATGCCTAGGTTTTGATTGCCTCGTAGCTCAATTGGAATTAGCTTTGTCTACTATGCGAGGTTGCGGTTATGATTCCCATCCATGATAAAAAAAATTGTGATGAATTTGTAATCTTTTTATGTGAAACAGTTACTGAACGAGCCGACCTGGTGTTAAGTAACCTCTGCCCTTAACAACCGATGCGACTTGGGTGCTCCCCTTCTAGGTACGATAAGACCCAAGTCGGATCGTATGCGCCCCGAACTCTGAGACGTGTAGGTGGAATGTCTCATGTGCCTGTAATTTCACCGGCAACCACAACTGTCAAACCGCAACGCAGTAATGCGAATAGGTTATATCTTGGCAGAATGTCCAATGGGTATGGTGATAGTACTTCCCCGGACGAACTTGGCGTGAGTTCTACTGCTCTTCATGCGGATGCTCTTGTTACGGAGCATGCGGATGGCCCACCTGGTGTTAAGTGGTAAACCTGCTCATAACAATCAATCCAACTTGGGTCCTCCTCTTCTTAGATAGGTACAACAAAACCCAAGCTTTATTGTATACGCCCGTAACTCTGACATATAAAGGTGGAAGGTCTCATGTGCCTGTAATAATAAAAGTAGGTCACACGTACTTATTGCAACCTGTTTCATACCTTAACCGACCCTCCATGGCAGTATTCCCTTCATATAAGTATTCTATCAGTTATCCCCATATTACATGATAAGGTTGGGAGTAGACAGCGCTGTGTATAATGTCCACCTCTTTTTTTTATTACTTGATAGGAAAGTTGATATTGCTTATTGGTTAGATAAGAATACCTTAAAATAAGGGTAACTATTAAAATATAATCTGATTTTTATTGGATTGTAGATACCTATAAGTAGTCAAGTTTGGTAAGCTGCTCAATAAGAAATACTCCTCTGGCATCAGAAACCACAAACATCAAATCGAGACGTATCCATTTAACATAATTATCATTAGGCACCTACAAATCAATGAGTAATCATTTAACTCAGTTGCGGAGACAATCTAGAACAATGTTACATTGCATGCCTGATTAAGTAAAAAAATCAAAAGAATATCTTTTTAAACCTTTCTCATGAAAACTTGAAAAGTTGTCTACGCGACTACGAGTAAGTTGTTGGTCAAGCTCTTGTGACTTCAGTGCGGACGGGTATTGTCCACGAAGAGATTTCAAACTTATTAACCCAGTTGTCCGAAAACTAATATTGGCTCACTTAACAAGGGTCTAGGATATTATGGCTGAATAGAGGCAAACAAAAGGAAAATTACTAAAGTTATCTAATTTGTAGTTTTTGCTACGAGTTCGTAGAACACAGACCAAGACGACGACATAATATGTGATTTTCAGTTTTTCTAGTACGTTCTCATATTAGTAGGTATGTGTAGCAAGCATGTGTCGTTGTAATGAGACATTGTCTTTTGTCACGAACAGTATAATTATTGTTCGTACAGACATTTTTTATGTACGACTGAGTTTGGATTCTTTTCCACCATAAACTTCGTATGCAACAGATGATTCATTATTTTATTTAAAATACATTTCACACAACGCCCTCTAGCCCCAAATTAAGCATAGCTTGTACTATTAGAACCAGACAATTGATAGAATACATATATACTATTTTTATTTTGTAAATGTTCACTAATAATACATATTAATACGAGACACATATCAAAATTATATATTCGTCACACCAATGTTCGTGGGTAGGAATCGAACCCATGACCTACAGCAGAGTTGCTACCAACTGAGCGGTGAAGCCAGACATTCCCGCTGTTATAATTCTTATTTCTGCATCAAAAAAATCTGTTCAAATGCTTTTCTGTTACTTAACCATATTAAAAAAAACATTTATTAATTATACATTTTTATATGTATTGATAGTTGAACGGAAATAAATTGGCATTGCAAAAACTAGAACTAGTTCGTAACTGCAATACTACGAGTTCTGCAATCGTATGTAGAAACTAGAGTTTCTGTACATTAATGCATCCATATGTTTATAAAGTCATATATCGGATGTGCTTACCCTTTTGTGAAGGCACTATTTATGTCATGACATGCCTTTAATGTTCCCCTCGGTGCGAGCCGTTGCCGTGCATAAGCAAGCTTGCATCACCGCTGGGAATCAAATACCATACCCATAAATTTGCGACCCGTCCCAGTTTCGAACGGATAACAGAGCATATAAAAAGAAGAAAATGATGGCCTTATTTCATTTAATACAGATTTATTTTAATCAGGAGATACTAACTACTACTCCTAACTACTCCTTAACTCTATTGGCTTACGCGACGCACGCCTGTAAATCTCCCAGGCGCATTGCTGTTGTCTATGGGCGGCGGTTACAACTTTCAATCATCAGGAAAGTCAGGTCATTCCGTCACTTAAATCACAATAAAAAAAAACGTAAATACACCAACGAAATTAGTACGTCTATCAGAATAGAGTGCTCTCTCTTTTGTTCTAGGGCAGAACAATGGAGCCCTATCTCATACTTAAAGAACTGCCTGTCCAGATGAATACAGTTGATGAGGCCGAAATCGGCTAGGACAACAAACTTCAGATGTAAATAAAACTTTCTAACTATATTAGAACACGTGATCTTCTAATCAAGACTGATCACTAGGCAGCAGCTAATCAAACGAGGCTTGCGAAAGAGGGTCCTGAGCAATTTAAAATGTTGGGTAGAGATTTAGTTTGGTGGTCTTCGAAACGCAAATAATCTCAAACTTAATAATCAAGTTGTCCGAACCCTAATATTAGTTTACGATCAGTTAGCAAGGATTTAGGATAATATGACTGAATGGAAGCAGAAGGAATTTAATTTTTCTAATTCGTAGACCTTACTACAAGATCGTTGAGTTACAGTTCAACAATATCCTAAGAATAGATTCTAATATTGCTACGACAGGCTGACGGGTTACAATATACTTATGGGACACGTATGAAGAAAAGTAGATATGAACCTTCCAGGAGTTACAGCTCAGCTTTAGCCCAGTGGACTCTAAAGGTCTAGAAGACGCAGTGTTAATTATTTACTTATATGAAATATAAACTCATTGGTTACCACTTATATTTATTAGAAGTTTACAAATCAGCTTTGTAAATAAAAACATATTTGAATGTAAGGTATATATAATGATGTAATAATTTCTTGGATTTCATAGATTTATTTTTTAATTATGAATACTACTATTGATTTCACATGCAATGCAAGTATTTAATGAAAAAAAAAAACATATTTTTTCACATGCAAAATAATTTAATTAATGAACAAAATATTTATTTATTCAAAACGAAGATTTATCGCAGTCACGATACTTTAGAAATTGTACTGTCAAAACTAGCCCTTTAATATTAGGTCCGTTCACAGATGAATTGATTGGTCTATAGACAAAGATAAATTATAAATATTCTTTGGTACTTGCTCAAAAATTGCTTCGTTATTAAATAGGCCAATCTCCTTTTTTCGGTGCGTATCAAAATAACTCGCCAGCAATGAACACCACGATGAATAAAATAAGTTGCTGGACAGTATTATTTTAATCTCTGGCAAATTAAAAAAGGCCGAATGCGCATTTTTCAAATGTTTAAAAGTGAAATAAAATTTATGGGCGGTGTAATTGGGGTGAATAAAAATTGGATTTCTCATTGTATTCTGCAATTTATTGACTTATTGTTTTGTTGTAAATTATAGAAAAATAATATACAAGTTTAGGCCGAAATAAAAATTTTAAGTCGCATCTACTGAAATGGATTCGGTTGACACTTTGTTCATTTAAAATCACTTGGAAAGGCCTCGGCTATCGGCTATATATCGTATTATATCACTTAACTTCATATATCTATAATATATACTTCAGGCCTCGTCACCTATGTACAAAAATTGGCCACGGGTGGCATTATCCATGGCTAACTATGGCACTAGGTAGTATAACACATTTAACAGTTTCTACACACATATTATTTACAAATTGCTACACAACTGAAATTGACATCAGGGCTGTCTGCTGCTCAGAACACGGCTTGTTATTGTTCTGGATCTGCTAAGTGAAGGTATAGAATACACAGAATCGACAAAAAGAATTTACTTAGTAATTAGTTACAAAAATTTACCTTGAAATTGTTTAAAATACTATGCCACCAAGTAGCCTACATGGGTTGTCTTGTAAAGTAAAAGGCCCATAGCTGGATGAGCAGAGCCGAATACCGGGCTCAGTTTCGCTTCCTGGTAGATGCTTATGTCCAGCATTGGGTTTATTATAGGCCGATGATGATAATGGCGATGTAAAGTGATTTCTTTCCGTTTATCCCTGATGCCTTTTATCCTTGATGTGTTTGTATATGTCGTGAACGGTGGATGCAGCGCTGGCCACTTTGAAACCATATTTCTGAAAGAAAAATTATTTTAATGAAAAAACAAACTTAATTTGTCTTTGACTATTCCAAGTACACTATATAATATATCACTTAATAATTATTTTCGTCTGTGAATCGTTTAAAATTAAACGATATTCTAAATGTAGATGTGAAAAGACTGGACAAATAAAATGTAATATAATAAATGCCTTAAAAAGAACTTGACTTACCGCTCCAGAAACATATTTATTTTTCGGCGCAGCTTGCGATCCATTCATGAATAACGCGAAGATTGATAAGACAACCAGAAGAAGGCTAAGGAATTTCATGATTGTATTGTTTATTCAATATAATATTTACTAGTACAAGTACTATAATATACGTCCAAAGAACTAACTACGTGTAAGACCTGCGTGCTAATGAAACAGTCAGCAGATATACGCGTATTTATTAAACTGGTGAACATGGAGTACATTTATATCTATCGGGAATTACGAGTACGTGCTCACGCCTCAAAAAACCCCAATTTATCTCGGCCAAGTCAGTTAACCGCGACGCGAAGTAAGGAAAAATCTACGTTTAATAAAATCATGTCGTCTTCGCTGCGTCGAGCAATAAATGTCGTAAAATCTGACACTTTTAATTTTGTTATATGCCAAAGAAAAAGTTTGGTTTAAAATAGAAGTATATACATTACGTAGGAAACAAGATGCTGTCAAGAATCCTTATTTCATATTGGTTCCTTATTATCTTTACTTCTATTATTATGCTACTGTAAGTTTAAATATATATATATAAAAAAACATTATTGATAATTATGTATAAGAACCACACATACTACTACAAAATCACAATAAAATAAATATAACCACTCTCAAAACTTACAAGTCAACTTTCTTAAAAGAGATAAGTCACCATCGGCAATGTAAACAAAACAAAGAATGTAGTCTTTTTTTTTTTTTTTAACTGGACAATTTGCTTTTGGCCGCAGATGGCCTTGACAGCGTTTACACGGGCTTTTGGTGAGAGCAGACGGCTCTCAACCGGTAAAACTTAAAATTATACACAACGTCACCAAGGGCACCACTTAGGTTCGGACCTCGGCTTGGGGCGTTGCGAGTCGGGAGGAATTGGAGAAAATGCGCCCCGCGCGGGTATTTACGGAGATACTTCGACCCCGCCGGCGGGGTCGGTGCGAAGGTTGAGTGTTTTCTCTAGGGGCTGACGATAGGAATAACTCCGGATACGCGGCCGTTATCTCGTCAGGGGGGTCACCAAGTACGTGTCTTGGTCTACGGAGAGAGCGAATGTAAAGTCCCGTTCCCGCTATTTGTGTTATAAAAACGTGGGTCGGTTACTGTGAGCAGTTTTACTGTGTACACGCTCTGAATAGCAAGTACTTGACGTGAAAAGTGTACTGGGGACTACAAAAATGAATTTAACCGCTTTGATTTTTATTGTATTGATGGTTATCACACTTTCGCCAGAGAATACCGAAGCGGCGCCCGGGAAAATTCCCGTTAAAGCTATACAAAACGCTGGGAAAGCCATTGTAAGTGTTCATAAATAAATATTGGTGGTCATTAAGTACACATAGTGCGACAGCTCCAAACTAAGCACAGCTTGTACTATGTCAACTTGATAACTGATGATACTTTATACTGATATTTTTTCCGGTTCCGTTGTGAAAGTAACTAGACGTATTGTCATTTGCTCTTACAAGAATATTCACTTTTACCTCAATAGCCAAGTGCATCCAGTGTTAAAAGTCAACAATATCACGATCCAGGACGCTAAAAGACATTTCATACTAAAATAACTCCTCGAAATTTGTAATCAGTGGCCAAGTGTTATTTTTCCAAGTCAGATAACCTCAAAATAAGAAGAGTGAAGTCGTTCATAAACCAATCAATTAATCCAAAGATAATCTCACCCATGCTAGACAACTGCAAGAAACAATTTTTGACAGATAATGTTGCCACCTTAAGAATTTAGAAACTTACCATTTTACAGTTTTGCCAGGACTATAATTAAAATCAAATCAAAATCACAAATAAAACGGCAAAAATAAATTACTTTAATATCGACCTACTGGAAAATGGATAGCCATAATGCATATATTATTAGAAAAAATTCAAGAGCAAATGAAACAACAGACAATAACTATAACGGAAGCAGTAACGACAAGTGTAGTTCAACAAATTGATGAAAGATTTAGAATGTTGGACGAAGAAAACAAACAACTTAAAAATGAAGTTAAAGAACTGAAGGAAAAAATGAAAAAACTGGAAATGGCTAAAAAGAAAAGTAACATACTTTTTTCGGAATAAAGGAAGACAAGCAGGAAGAGTGAGTTTAGTGAAAACCATAACTGGAAAACTAAACGGTTACCTTGGACTAAAACTGCAAGAATATGAAATAGTGAACGCCTTTAGAATTGGAACTGTAAAATGTTCGCCGCGACCTATTTTAATATTACTTGTATCGTACTGGAGGAAAGTGGAAATAATGAGATCCAAAAATAAATTACCCACAGGCATATATGTGAAGGAAGACTACACAAAGAAAATACTTGAAGCACGCAAAGCACTACAACCAAAGCTTGAAGAGGAACGAAAGAAGGGCAACATAGCTTACTTCAAAGTAGATAAACTGATAGTCAAGAACCAAACAGATGCAAATCGGGAAAAAAGGAAAAGGGATCCATCTTCTTCGCCCAATCTCAATACACCACAGAGAGAAAAACCATCGTACGTAGCTCCGAAGAAAGTCAATACAACAAATGCATTCGAGTACATGGCGCATATATATTATATATGCGCCATTATAATATATATTTATATTTTTTATACTAGGTGTGTTCACGTCTTTGAATTCAGTTTGTGACTAAAAGTGTAGCTAGGTGGTTGAGTCCTTTTTATTAATTTGTATACTATCAACCTTATTAAAAGTAGCCTAAGTTACTCCTTATAAAATCAGCTATCTGCCAGTGAAAGTTCCGTCACAATCAGTCTAACCATTTCGGGGATTAGCCAGAAAAAACAGTCAGACACTGAGATGTTTTTTCTTTGTTATTGTATACTTTCATATTCATGTAGAAAAAAACTGTTATTTTGACAATTACAAATAGACACTTGAATTTATATATCTGTATAGATAAAGTCCCTTTGTACATTTACGTTTTAGTGACTTTAATTGCTTGCTGACTAAGCTGACTCTCGCCAGATGTGATATGTAAACGTTTAAATTTCTGCCAAATGAGAAAAGTTCTTGTCGCGTAAAATAAAGACATGACACAAATCAAAGGGATATCATGGTTTCCGTATCCTCATATTTGCAAATTTGTTCTCACTTGGCAGCAAAATTAATTAAATTTTATCTCACAAATGTGACGGCTGAAATTAAACGGGGGCCCTGTATCCCGGCATATGCCCCCAGGACTCCAGATTACAATTAACATGATTGATTATATAATATTAAAAATTGTGTGTGTCAGTTCCGTCGTTCGACTGGAGTTTACTGTTCATTAAGTGCGATTGTCATTGAATAAATTAATGAGTCGAGCGTTTATTTACAAGCATTATGTTTTTAAAAGCATAAAGCTTTTTTTAACGCTCGATTTTACTACCCAACAAATTTTCGTACTATAATTTCGGTTTTAAATAAATCTATTCTAAAAGATTTATTGACCTACCTCAAAGCTCGATTATGTACCCACGTATTTACAAAAAAGTAAGTAGGTATTCTATCAGTTGTCTGGTTCCCATAGTACAAACTATGCTTGGTTTGGGGCTAGATGGGGTCGTGTGAAATGTCCACCAGCATTTATTTATTTATTTAAACGCCGTCATCGTTTCCCAACAATACTAGTCTCTATCTATGTTCGTCAAATGTTTGTCTTAGGTGGGAATGGAACCCATGACCTACAGCGCAGAAATCAGCGTTACTACTATAATATATATACTATTAACTGAGCTATAAGGCCAGTCAAATAGCACGCGTGTTGTTATTCTGAGAACTTTGAATTTTGGAACATCTCACGCATAGAAAAACAAGTAAATACGTAAATAATTGTAAACAACAAAGATTATTTCTATAAGACGTGTAAGTAGCATCATTGCATTTATATATGTTATCAAAAAAGATGGAACTCAAATAAAAGGTTTGTGTTCCGACAAAGGGATTCTAAGTTGGGAATTTCTTGGGAGATAAACAAATACGATACGCCACATTGAGTTCTTATTGTTAAGTTTATACAATAGCTCTTTTTATTTCCAGGGAAAGGGCCTTCGCGCTATCAACATCGCCAGCACCGTTCATGACATCGCGAAAGCTTTTCAACCGAGACGCAAAAAGAAACATTAGAAAATACCTAGAAACGCATTTTATATGTACACACAAAAGCTTACTGATAAGAAGATTTCATATAGATAAGTTAAGTTTATGGTAACGCCCGTCTGCAAGTGCATAACGATACAAAGCTTAGGTAGAGACTCATAACCTAAAAATGTCACATTAGGCAAGTCTAAGTCGTTGCCTAAGCTTTTATACTTTCTTTTTAAGCGTTTTAAGTGTGCATATTATATATATATAGTGCAGACGGCCAGTCAGTTCACATTCTGTCGAACTATTACTAATTTGGGATTTTGACTGTGCAGATCCTAGGCAGTTAATACTAGGTAATTGTTCTACAATACATATTAATTTAAAGGTTCGTTATAGTGCGGATGAGATTATAAGTGCACTCTATGTATTAATATTGGTATAAGTAGAATATATTTTTATTAATGTTTAGTTATGTGTAATTAGGATTTAGCTTTAAAATTTTATTTGTATGTTTTTTTTTATGAGTATATCATAGGCTTGAAATAAATGTATATTAATCTTATATATATTTCACTTGGCGCCTATCAAAATTAAGTCAGTAAAGGCTCTAGAAAGGAAAAGTCTCAGAGGAACGGATGTAAGAGGGGTAAAGTAATCGATTTAAGGCAACAATTGATTTGATTGTGTGCCAAAGAATGTACTGCAAATTTCAAAGGGGATTCAATGATCCCGATCGTATTGTTCGTATCTACAGACATAATCAAAACACATTAATCATTGTACGGAGCTCGTGTTGTACGAGTACAAACTCCTACGTGAGTTGAATTTGTTCTGTAGATTTGATAATGTTATATAAAATGAATTAATATTAGATACTTGTTTTATTGCTGCAAAATTCAGATAGCAGGAAATTTTAAACTTTTATTAATTTTGATGCTTTATATATGAATTAAGTTACCGATGCGTGCATCATCATACCCACGTTGTACCTACCTCTTCTCCCGAATCGCGTTCCACCTCCACAGTCAGCCAGTCTGGTTGCGAAAGCATCAACATGACTTCGCCATCAAAACAAAAATAAAACCAAACATGTTTTTATGTAAAGAATGTGTTATAATGTGAATATAATATGTTAATGTGTTTCTACTTATTTCAAGATTTTTTTCTAAACAATCATATAGCAATCGGGTTTAGGAAGGCATAGCTCTCATAATTACCTAACCATATAAAACACGTGTTTTAATTAAGCAAAATCTCTAAGAAGTTCTAAGTGTAAGATAAAGAAGATCAGACATTAAACTTCCTCATTGCTTGTACACGACTTGGCTCCGGGAATGTACAGAAACCAAATACACATATTATGAAGTATTGTTTTCCTCCTGAATGTTTCTGCAAAAATAGTCCAATGATTGCCGTTTGAATTATTACAAATAATAATAATTATGATAACCTGTATTGATGTTACTAATTAAAGTGACACTTGTTTTTAGATAAAATAATATGGAAATAGATTATCTATATCTATAAATATGTTAGTCGTTTTCCTCAATTAATTACGTAAGGAACTACGCATTCGCGCTCCCGCTTTTGCGATCGTCAGCTATGTACTCGTAACTGCATCATATTTAATCGCTTATTATGTGCCTGCAACTACATCCACATATTAGCGATGCGTGCAGCGTCTGATGAGTGGATGAAGTTGTTTATTTGTATTTGTATTTTTTTCCAGCTTCATCACATTTTTTATATTCTATGTTATTTCTGGCTAGATTACCCATTGAACATTATTTTGAGTGAATGTACTGGTGTACATATAAATAAATAAATAAACTGTGGATGATGGAAAAAGTAGCTAGATTGTGATACATTTATGTGAACTGTTAAGTAAGATAATTGGAATTATAGCTTAAAACGCATTGAAATCCGAGAGTTATTGTTTGCTTTATAAGTTACTGCCTCGTCTTTGAAATGCTAATACATGAATTCCCTTTGAGAACAAGTACACTTTAAGGAAAACATAACTGTTGCCTTACACTCACTGAGCATTGTTCGCCGGGGGAAGCCTGTTTCTGGCATAAAGACTTACATACCTAATATATTCAGAATTGAAGCGTACCCATTACATTTCAAACAGTGGTGGAATTACGGGCTTCTCGTACGCAAGTATGATAGGACTTATTTGTATTGGTGTGTTTACGGGTACCGGATACCGCTTATTATTAGACGGGTCATACGCTCGTTAAGGTACATATTGTGTTTTTTTTAATGTGGCACAGTTACGGAACGAGCCAACGGCCCACCTGGTGTTAAGTGGTAATCTCGGCTCATAACAACCGATGCGACGTGCGTCCTTCCCTACTAGGTACGACAAGACCCAAGTCGCATCGCATGCGCCCCTACCTCTGAGACTTGTAGGTGGAAAGTCTCATGTGCCTGTAATTTCACCGGCAACCACACCGTTTAAACCGGAACACAGTAACGCGAATAAGTTACTGCTTGGCGGCAGAAATGTGCATGGTGGCAGCACTTCCCCGGGCGAACTTGGCGTGAGTTCTACTGCTCTTACATCAACCGGCCAAGTGCTTGCTAGACTTGGGCATCTAGAGTTTACTAACACAAATGTATTTTTTTAATTCAGACCGGTTCCTTAGCGAACTGCCTTAGTCTTTACCTGACTCGGCGATCGAATCCCGAACCAATGAGGAATTAAAGTCAGAACCTTTGACTTTGGTTTATATGAATGTTGTTTGAACTGATTATTGACAAATGTTCAGTCGGTTAAAAAAAAATATGGTCAGCTATAAGCTGAAGATGAAGTACTTAACTTTTTTGTATATGTTTAAAAAATAGTATTTTCATATTTCATATTTATTTATTCACACAAAGATATTACATGGGTAAAAGTATGTAAGTATTCTATCAGATGTCTGGTTCCCATAGTACAAGATACAATTAATTTGGGGCTAGATGGCGTGTGAGATGTCTGCCAATATTAGATATATTATCACCAGTTAAACCTCGAGCATTCACAACATCTTCCGAAATCGAAAGCCTGATGGAACACCCAGGTTTAGGTACAACTAGCAATAATTCCTCCAATATCATTATCGAACACGATTGGTTCAAGTTGCAATATCTCGTCCATTCGAGGCCTTGTTCCAACGAAATCTTCTGGAGGACATATTAGGGTCCTTAAGTGCTGACCCCTGTTGTTTTTTGGTTCAGCCTAAGCCATGTTTTATTTATATGGATTGAAGATTACAGTCGAATATTAAAAGGGAAAATAATGGACAGAAAATACTTAATGTGAAAAAGATCTAGCTCAAGTCAGGTACTCATTAATTACTTATTACTATCATTACTGACTGGTATCACAGCTGAATTGGTAGAACTCAGCCTTCAATGCTTTTGGTCGTGGGTTCGACTCCCACTCAGGGCAGACGTTTGTGTGATGAACATAGATGTTTATTCTGTGTCTGGGTGCTAATTTAGTAGTTAAGTTTAGTAAATTTTAGCTATATAGTATTTAAAAAATAGTGCGTACATAAGTATTATATCAGTTGACTAGTTTTCATAGTACAAGCTGTGCTTCTTTTGGGAATAGAGATTGGATAGATGGTGAAGTGTGAAATGTCCAACAATAATTATTTAATTAGTTATGCTAAGGGAAACACGATTTTCCCATTAAATTAGAGTATAGTACTACTGTGAATCCCATACCTGTAAGATCAATATCTGTTACCTCTCATTTTTCCTGATAAAAACATTCTTGTTACGTCAAACAGAACAATATAGAGTGTAACAAATAAAACATTACTAATGTCCAGGGCGGTAACAATACAGGATCTGCTTTCAAATTAGCGGATTTTCAAAAAGTTTCCTGAAACTGTACAGGCTTAATCATTATTTGGTAAATGTTCTAAGTTTTGTAAGGCGCCGTAACGTAATTATTATGGTATTTTGTTTCTTTCATATAGTCTAGGTATTATTTGTTAATTAAATTGTTCATTATCAGTTACTTTGAATATAATTAGACCTATATATATATAAACATTATATTTGCTTACAATCAAATTATTAAATAATGGAATATTATTTATCCATCGAGAATTAGAGAGCGTAGTGGCCCAGCGGTACAGACCTCGAGTTTCAATCCAGTGGTCGATGGTTAAAATCCCGGCGAGCACCAATGAGTTTTTCACTTTGAAAAATGATGTGAAAATGTGGTAAATGATGTAGCAAAGATGCTGTCGTAATCCTGGGATGGATTTCCCTACGCAGATAAGTAAGTAGTAAGTAGTAATATATGCCATATAACCCACTATGAGTCGACACAATAAGTAACGGTTTTATTAGAAAATATTATTTAATTCTAAGTGGTCACAATAAACTGATTGATGGGTAAATACGCGAAGACATGTTTCCTCGTGTTCTTACCGTTTTCCTGTTGAAGCGTGATATAAAAACTTACGCATGAATGAAAAGTTTCACTCGTGTTGAATGTTCGTAGCAGTTTGTAGCTGGTCGAGTCAGCATAATGAAGTTATCACTAGCCATTGTTTTTGTGGTCGCATTGTGCTCGGAGATGTTTCTAGTTACATCTACCACTTCGACTACCAGTTCAACGGTAACTTCTACCACGGGAAAGCCGTGGACGCAAAAGTTCAAAGATGGTTTGGTATGTACTAGAAATGTACATTTCTACAGTAAAGCAATCGGCTGTTAGTGCAGACGCAGTGCGCGATCTATTGTGGGTTGTGGGTCCAATTCTATGTTAAAGCTTTCTGATAACATCGTGAGTAACAGCATGGTGTCCTGTGGTATCATCTCTCTCTCTCTCTCTCTATCATATGCTTGATTCATCAAGTCATGAAATTAAATTTGTCTCGAAGCACCTAATTTTGCTTTCTAGAAGCCCTACCTGCAAGCCCGTTCACAACATTGACTACTTATTCTCGTAAAATCGAGTAACTTGCAGCTAAAACCCTTGTCAGATTACATTAAAACTTTTGGACAGGCACCTGTCGTTGGCTTGCTCCTCAAACAGTTTGTGCTTTGTTCTCATAAGGATAATATAACTCTGAACTCTGAATGGACAATATAATTTTCTTACAGGGCAAGTTTCTCCAAGGAGCGTCGATAGCTGCAGCCGCACAGCAAGGCTACCAAAATGCTCGCAGCGGCCATAAACAAACAAAGTTAGGGCACAAATCAATTCACACGCAAACTGATCCTAAGCATTAAAAATTAAGGGTATTCTTATAATACTATTAAATAATATTTTATTGTATTTAAGGATAAGTTTAGTGGATAACTCTATGCAAAAGTTTTCATATTTGACAGAATTACAAGTTATTGTTACCAAAGTACTTGAATTGACTTTTATATTGATGGATGTTTCATTCAGCACCTCTAGCCCCAAACTAAGCCTAGTTTGTACATGGCAACTTGTTTACTAATAAAATACTTATATACTATTAGTTTTGAGACAAACATATAGATATATATTAATACATAAACAGACCAAACACCTATGCTTGCCAGAATGGGAATCGGTAGAAATACTATGTTAAAATGACTTTCTGGTATTTTAATTATAAGTTCTTAAAATACATTCAATCTTTAGGCGCATAACACATTTTAATCTCAGCACTAAAACCATTCAGGATACACTTCTGAATGAAATAGTGCCCAAGCTACCCAATACAAAGATGCATTTGGAACAACACTGCATTGTACATGTTAAGTGCAAAGGTCGTTCTAGACGAGCGCTGAGGTTTAATGATCAACGTATTTATTTATTTTAAATCCATTTCTCTTAAAAAACAGTCAAATAATCGTAATAAATCAAATCCGAAATAATAAATCTCCGTCAGATATTTCCCAAGATGAGTCATACTGAAGTTTGTATCAAATGTTTAACAAACTTCTTCTTGTATGTAGTTGGTTGCAAAATATTATCCAACCATAACATGTTACAGTCTCCTGTAGTCGGATGTCACATCAATCGGAAAAGCTAGTGAAATAAGAGACGGCACGCTAACTGGACTGCAGCCAACTCAGGAAGTGAGCAACGAGCAACGCTACATAGGTACTATTTCTTTCACTTTATTGCAACCAATAAGTGTTACTTTTGTTAGTATTACTGTGAGGAATGTCTGTATTTGGTCAATGTTTCATTTTGAAATAAATCACTACATTTAAAGTTCTTTATATAGGTTGGCGCTTTGTCCAATTTTATGCTAAACCTGAAATATTTATCGCTGAATTACATAACAGAAGAAATACTTAGACGACACAGTATGATTATAAAATTTGTTGTAAAACATGTCTGAAACTACAATTAAGTTGCGCTTCAACAAGTTGTGTCAATGCAAACACCGTTTGATACAGTTGCAGACTCCTTTCACTCTACTTATTGGCCGCTAAAATGTCTGACTGTGCAGGGGCAGATGACGGAATAAAAACAAAAGAGACAAGGTTTCTCAAGGATCCTAGATTAGTCGAGCTGTCGAAGAAGACGAGACAAGGTCTAAATAGTTATGCTCTGATTAATATCCTCAAGCCTTTCCTTATAAGATTTCCTTATAGAACAAAACATTCACAGGAAACAGTTTTCAACAAGTTTTCTTGTCAGTGTGTCATCACAGCATACAGATAGTATTTATACAGATGTATACAAAACTGAAGAGCCGTATTTCCCATAGCCTGGGGCGTCCTTTCCTTTACTCAAACATAGTCAGAAAACAAAGTTTTCAACAAGTTTTCATGTCAATGTGTCATCACAGAATACTGATGGTAATTATACAGAGATGTATAGAAAATACGAGAGCCGTGGTTCCTATAGCCCGAGGCATCGATATAAGGCCCATTCGATGTGTGAAGTTGAGTTTGCTCGGGCTGTTTGTCCCGGTAGATATGTACATAGCGTTGTGTAGATAGGTGCTTAATCAAGGAGGCACGTTTGACAAGCCACCATCAATCTCCCACCGGAAAGCCAACACGGCCGGCCTAATAGACGTTTCCTTATTTGGCGCTGAAATCAATACGTCATGTTTTTCTTCACCCGATATAAATTTACTTTGTTGTGATTAAGCACCTACTCTACATACAGTATTGAATTCGTGTTTTTGTATGTTCTCGGCTGATTGTTTAGTTTTATGTTATTTTTCTCAGTGACTAAGAAAATCTGGTAATATGTAGGATATTTTGCGTGGCTACCAATTGGCAACGTACAAGTAAGTTATGAATATTGAAAAAACTGCAAAGATTTTGACTGGCCTCACAGCTCAGTTGGTAGTAACTCTGCCTTCTGAGCTGTAGGTCGGGGGTTCGATTCCCACCCAGGACAAACGTTTGTGTGACGAGCATTGATTTTTGTTCTGTGTCTGGGTGTTAATATGTATTTATAACATAAAAGTATATATGTATTCTATCAATGTATTCTGTTCTATCTGGTTCCCACAGTATAAGCTACGTTTAGTTTGGCGCTGGGTGGCGATGTGTGAAATGCCCACCAACATTTATTTAATTATTAAATTTTTTAAATGTCAATCTGTATTTATTTTACCATTTAGAATAGCAAGACACACTATGGTAGTGTGAAATACACATTTTTCCGAATCGAATGAACTTTGATTGGCACATGTCCCAATCAAAGTTACTTTTGCATAAAATTATACGGGCTCAATAAAGTCTCATATATTTTCGTAATGACTTTTGTATAAAGACGTAAACATTCACCTTTACAACATTATCGTAAATTCAAAAATGTTTCAGTATCATTCGCAACACCATCACCGTCTCAACCGACAATCGTAAATGGTAACATATCGTCCTGTATCAGGCGTCGCGTAATGAGCGTATTTATCAACCGACTTGAAAAAAGGAGGTTCTCTCTTCAGCTGTATTCCTATTTTGTATTTGCTGTGCCCGCGGATTCGCCCGCGTTGAGTTCAGTTTGTGACTTAATGAGGGTACAGGTTTAGTCGTTTTTATCAAATAAATTAACCTCCGTGAAGTAGCCTAAGTAACTCCTTAAAACATATTAGCTGTATTAGCTAATATGTTTTAAGCTATATAATAATATTTTTGCTAATTACCATAGCGGCTTATCAAACATCTACGTCCTTATCCATGGTATTTTACTTACGTTGGGAGAAATCAAAAATTCCATCTAATAACGAGAAAATTCATTTAATTACGACTTTACTTTTAATCCTTAACCATAAATCAACAAAATCAATTGCTAACCTACAAATTTTTATTTTTTATTTTGTAATGAAATAGTTAACCTTAACCATTTCATCACAAAAAACCTGGAACTTACCAGACGAAAACATTCATTACATTCTTCGGAACTTAAGTTATTTGTTAACTTAAACGTCTAACTTTTTGTTGACTAAAGCCGTAGAATATTTTAAAGAACAGGGAGAAAATTCCTTGGAAAAAATTATTATAATATATTAAAGTCTCTTAACAATGTCGCAGAAGGTCCGGAAAACGACTGTTGACATTGAGGAAATTAAAATTCTTCATGGAAGCTGCTAATTTGAATGTCGCTGTTCGACCAACTTTTAAAACAGCGTCTTCAGTTTTGCAGATACCTCTTCGAATTCGTCTGTGAGACTTTTAAATTTTTCAACTAACTCGGGTATGCCGCTGAAAAAAGATATAGATATATTAGTGTTATTTTAAGTTGGGTTTTCTGTTAGAATATTACACCAAAATTAATTACTTGAATTTAAGGATTATATCCGTAAACTTAAAGCATATTCTACACCTACTAGTATACTACAGGTATAAGGTACAAGGCCTTATTTATCCCTATGTGTATGTATGTCGCAAAACGATTGCTTGACTAGGTAGCTGTTTTATATAACTGCTGGCTTCATGGCGTTATTCGTATTGTGTTTGTATTTCCAAAATGTTTAGGGGATTATTTATATTAGATTGTGTACTTTTATGTGATACGCTTACAGAACGAGCTGATGGCCCACCTGGTGTAATGCGGTAGGTAACTTGAGACGCCCGTAACTCTAAGACGTGAACGTGGAATGTCTCACGTGCCTGTAATTCCACCGGCAACCGATGATGTATTTTCTTAGTAGAGTATAGCAGTGTGCGCTATCTATCAGCTATGCAATGGTTTGTAGGCAATTTATAACGCGGACGGGTGCAGTTGCATTGCGCCAAAGCTCCCAAATTCTAGATGGGATGATAAACTGTTCAGTAGCACATAACAGCCTTTCATATACTATTTAATATTTATTGCTTTAGGAATTTGAATAAAAGGGTGTTTGATATTTGCTAATGAAAACAAAGCTTTATTTTAGACTCTTTCGCGGAATCATTAGGTAGAGTAGTCTAGATAGAAAATATAAATGTAGGTATAACTTGCGTACAACTCGAGGCATCTTCCTGGAATTGGTTTTGTACTCTTTTTTGCACCTTTTTTAATAATAGTTTTAAGCTGTTATTTTATGTTTTACATTGATTACTTTCATTAGTTTCAACTCAAGTAAAAAAATGAAATATATTTCATTGGAAACGGTCTTTGGATAGCTCGATTGATTTCATTGTATTTTGTAAATATTATTTACATATCTGAGAATAGTTGCAAAATAATAAAATATACATAAAATGACAACTGATGATCGTATGAAAACATTATAACTTAATCCAGAAAGCTCTGCTCCCATCTGGATAATTAAATCGAACCTTTTGTGGCCAGAAACGAAATGAGATTTCGCGGTATTTACCAACTTCCGGTTTTAATACGTAATGGTTGCCAGTATAATCCCTGGAGCGTGATCCTGCACAGAACTCTAATTAGACATGATCAAAGCCTATTATGAGCCGTTGGCCCGCATTGCGAAAAAAAAACCCACTGAATCTTACAACTTCATTCAGCGATCACATTTAACAGTCATTCTTATCTGTATATTTTGGAGAAAAAACAATGAAATCTTTTAGTCATTCCAGACAAAAATACGGGCTACTTTTTGCGATGAGAAAACAGAAAACCCAGTATTCTTTTATGTGACTAAATTATGGATCGAGCGTGGTGGCTCAGTGGTACTGACTTCGAGTTTCAATCTGGACGTCACTGGTTAAAATACCGCCGTGCACCAATGAGCTTTTTGTTTGAAAGATTTATCAGTGCAATACCATGTTCTCAGAACGGTGGAGGAAAACATCATGAGGAGACTGATATGTATTAGACCTAAAAAATCAAAGAGTTGTGTCAAGTGTAGGAAAGCGGTCTCTTTGAGGCGAACTTAAATCCTTTCACTACAATGGTTCGAGAGAACCAGTGACTCTGTGTCTGACTGAGTGTGATAGTAGTAGTACGGATCTGTTACCCAAACTATAGCAATCCGGCTTGGGTCCTCCACTACTTAGGCATGGGAAGACGCAAGTCACATCGTACTCCCGTAACTCTAAGGCGTGAAGGTAAGGGAGTAGGGAGAAGGAGTTCCGAAGACAACCCACACTATTCAAATGTGAACAGCTGGTTCTATGTTCGTACCGCTAGGTGGCGCATTTTTTACGTGATAAAGTAAAGTTTAAGAGCAGTAGAACTCTTGCCAAGTTCGTCCGGGGAAGTACTGCCACCATGCCCATTTCTGCCGCCAAGCAGTAATGCGTTCGCGTTACTGTGTTCCGGTTTGAAAGGTGTGGTTGCCGGTGAAATTACAGGCACATGAGACATTCCACCTACACGTCTCAGAGTTACGAGCGCATACGATGCCACTTGGGTTTTGTCGTACCTAGTAGGGGAGGCCCCAAGTCGCATCGGTTGTTATGGGCCGAGGTTACCACTTAACACCAGGTGGGCCGTCGGCTCATTACGTAACTGTATTACAAAAAAAAAAAGTTAAGGAACATAGCAAAAGATCTAAATCATTCATGTCACGGTATCAAATATTATTGAGTCAGGAAAGTAATGCATATTATTAGCTTACCAAATCTCGGGTAAATTTTTAGGGACTTCGGGAAGGATGCCTTCTTCTTCAATCTTCAGTCCGACGACGAGGTTTTGCTTATTTGTAAACTCGAATTGGATCTGATCAATGGTTTTGTTTACGTTCTCTATTTCCTTCTTTACTTTCTCTTCATCCTAAATGATAACAGATTGTTTTCATACATATTTATATGTCAAAAAAAAACATTACCCTAAAAATTATTGACGAACATAAATAGATTCGAAAAAAGGTACTATACTGGGCTTCATTTGAGGATTATTCGCTATGTAAATAGGAAGTCGAGAAATTACGGTATAATGTCTCAAGTACCTGTTAAAAATGTAATAACTTCTAAACAAAAATATGTGTAAATACAAATTTTGAATTGCAACCCAATATGTGATATTTACTTTACATGTAGTAAGATTATTTATTACCAAAAGTCAATAAAAGTGGACTAAATCGAATCGTGATAACTATGGAACACTTAGCGTTCGTTTTAAATTATCGTCAAAGCGCAACATCAGTAGAAACGACTTACAGCCACTCTCAAAGACTAAAATTACAATCGAGTACCTCTCAATCGTTGTTTTTAAGATGAAAAGCTTTCAAAGGTATTTAGAAATTGTATGCCTTGGATCATTAACACAATAAGTATATCTCTAGGCAGTTAATTAAAATGACCATTTTAGCATGAAAGTACAAAGCCACATACGTAATACGCACGATTTTCCCGGTAACGTTCTGCCATTTCTTGCAACGAGTCTTTATACTTGCGGCTGTAATTGGAAAAGTTCAGTGTATGGTAGAAAGCCAGCTACATTGCAATACCTATTTTATTGTATGATCCTTTGTAGATAAATCTGCTGAAACCGCTTCGCATACTAAGTATCTCACACTTGCATGGACCAGTCAAAGTTCGACAGTATTGCTTGATAATTAAATAAATATTGGTGGACAATTCACACAGCGCCATCTAGCCCCAAAGTTTTTTCCCAAGTTCTTTATAGACTTTTTTTGTTAATACATACATATTTAAACACAGATACAGAAGAAACATCTATGTTCGTCACACAAATGTTTGTTATGGGTGTGACTCGTGCCCGTGACCTACAGAGCAGTGTTACTACCAACTGAGGTGTGAGGCCAGTCACTCCTGAACAAAACCTTTTTTTATCAAAATACCAATATTGTAAAATATACCTTTATCAATAAATAACATAGACAATTTAGCTAAACTTAGATATTTTTTGTTCACTTAATATATGAGTTTTATTAAATAAAATTTTGACACAATTACTCCTGCTGTTCGGCACTTGTTTTATTATTATTGACATCAAAACACGGAACATTTTCACCTTGACGATCAATAAGTTTAAGAAACTTGTGTTTTTTTTACCCCAGGCGTAAATGGGTTATGGTAGAAAGACCCATATTCAGGAAAGTAATTGAAACATTATTGCTGGGTCCAAGAAAACACGGTCTCCAAAGGTTTCATTAGTACCTACGTTGTTTCCCGTTTTGCAGCAGAGGCACTTTGCGATAAAGCGGGAAGTCAGAGGGCAATGTCGAAGAACATGACTGTAAATACAGATAAATGAAAGAGGTACGCTGTTATGGTGCTTAAGTACCGACATTTATTTACCTTGAAAACGTAGATAATGTTTCGGGGTAAGTGAGATAAGGATATAAAGAGGTGAAAATTTATTTAATATACGCCGTGGTAGGTATTTTCTTCTAAAAAATATCAGTAAAATTACAGGCCTCACAGCTCAGTTAGTAGTAACTCTACCTTCTGTGCTGTACGTCGTGGGTTCGATTACCACCCAGGACAAACATTTGTGTGACGAATATAGATGTTTGTTCTGTATCTGGGTGTAAATATGTGTGCTCTTTATATGGAGCGTGTTGTATGAGTATTGATGTTGATTAAAAGATCAAGTTCGGCTATACGTCCGTTTATTGTCTTGGATGATCAAATACTGATTATTCATAGGTAGGCACATATGTATTATATGTATGTATTTACACAAAAAGTATATAAGTATTCTATCAGTTGTCTGGTTCCCATAGTACAAGCTATGCTTAGTTATATTAGCTATGCATATTGGAGAAGTACTGCCACCACACCTGGTAATCTGCCGTCAAGCAGTGATGCACTCGTGTTGCTGTGTTCCGGTGGAAGGGAGTGGGTGCCGGTGCAATTGCAGCCGCATCAGACGTAACATCCCCGTCTCAGGGTGATGAACGCAACGCAATGCGACTTAGGTCATCTCACACTTTGGTGGAGAGGACTTGAGTCGTATATTTGTTGTCTATGGGCGGCAGTTACCACTTAATATCAGGTGGGCCGTCAGCACGTTACGTCACCTAAATTACATAAAAAAAATATACTGTCCCGAGCAGAAATCAAACAAAAACCAAACCTTGTGCTTTCATTACTCGAACTAATTTATAACTCTGAGGTCATAAAATGAATTTACTAGTTAATCTGTTTAATCTAAAACGTCCCAAGCTGAACTCTATACGGCCATTAGGTACGGGCTGCTAGTTAAAGCCCCTTGCGAATGATGTTATTAGAACATTCACTGTTTAAACCACACCACAACTAAACTAATTATGTTGAAATGTACGTGTACATTTGGGGTTACGTTTAACTTTTACTCAATTACTAACCGTAAAACAAACATAGATGGCCGTACATTTTCAGGGCGTACGCATATTACCGAGGCGGAATTTTGGAGTTTAAAAACAAGTCAGTGTATGTTATTAGAACATTCACTGTTTAAACCACACCACAACTAAACTAATTATGTTGAAATGTACGTGTACATTTGGGGTTACGTTTAACTTTTACTCAATTACTAACCGTAAAACAAACATAGATGGCCGTACATTTTCAGGGCGTACGCATATTACCGAGGCGGAATTTTGGAGTTTAAAAACAAAGGAAGGAAAGGAAAGGAAAAGGAAAGGTTTGTCTGTAGAACAAAGCGATAATCAAATTTATAGAACATTTTATAACTTCACAAATTGATAATTGTATTTATAATTTAGTATTATTAAATTATATATAATTTCTTGTCTTTTAATTTATACTCCCCGCTCCGTACAACGTATACATATGTAATTACATCCACTCCGGTTACAAAATTTAAACAAGTACAGTGGAGTAAAGGTATACATACATCTGGAGTAAAGTATCAGCCTTCTCGAAATTCAGGGATTTCATGAGGTGCTCCCGATCTGCGTGGGCCGTTGCTAAATCCTGCAACGTCTCTCCGCACTGTTGTTTCTGTTGTTCCCGCTTCGCAATCAGACGCACTGAAATGGATGGAATGTGGAAAAAGTGAGAGTGACTGAGTGGGTTACCGTTCATACAATATTGGTTTCAGAGCAATAACTTTAGCTTCAGAACAAAACTGTAATAAAAGGATTGTGGATTGTCTACACGCGGCACTATATAGCAAGATGAGCTCGTTACTCAGTATTGCCCCTTATCCCACTAAACCGGGAAAGCATATTTATCGGGATAATTATTAGATGGAATATACTTTGTACTAAGATCGTGTAGGTTCTATTCTATTCTTATATTTTCTTGTAGGTAATAGCGGTGGCCAAAACATATCACCATATTAAATAGCTAACTCAGAAATAACGACTGTATATTTCGGTTAACATTTACTCCGAAAAGGTAAAGCTTATTTATGTTTATGAATTTAACTCAATCCACATCCTAAATAAATATTGTCTTACAAATTGTTTGTAGGGTTGATTACTAAGCGCGATATAGGGGAATGAGTTCAGTCATTTGGAATTTAAGAAAATTTGTATCTCTGAATGTTTGTATAAACGAAAATATTACATGATTGTTTTCATAAAATCCAAGTATAATTAATGAACTTAATTTATAGTTTATACGATACGACATATTTCATTCGGACAATATAAAATAGAATTGTAAAAAATTATAATCATATTGTCCAAAAAAACAAACTTTAGAACGTAAAGTTGTGTACAAATTATAGTAAGCTATTTTAAAAGGTTTATAACTTAAAAAAGTGTACCCAACAATAACATTGTAATCCAGGAACTTTTAGTATGACCCGAATGTGAAATTTTTGTTATCTTTTGACACAATCTGCCAACGAATTTGTTTTTTCAGTCATAGTGTCTAACATTATTCTAAACTACCTGTTGCCCGCGACTTCGTCCGCGTGGAATCCGGTTTTATCACGCACCCCTATTTTACCCCTCGGAAAAGTAGCCTAAGTTACTCCTTGTTACATTAGCTATCTGCCAGTGCAAATCCCGTCAAAATCAGTCCAGCCATTTCAGATATTAACCGGAACAAACAGACAGACAGACACAAAAATTGAAAAAAAAACATTGTTTTGGTATATGTACCGTGTATACATCCATATGCACTTAGTAAAAAGCGGTTATTTTAATATTACAAACAGACACTCTAATTTAATTTATTTGTATAGATAAGTGTTAATTACTCAAGTAAAATTATTAACAAAAAAAATATATTTTTCTTTATCTGGCTAATTCAATTCAATTTAATTATTTAATTATCATTTATTTAATTTTAATTTGATTTACTTACTTATGATGTTTCCAAGCCTTTCTTTATGAATTCTATTGGAAAGTTTTAGACTTTGACTAATAGTTTGATTTTATAGCAGTGAAAATATGATATTGCGATAGCACACAAGAAATAGATTTTCAGGTAGTTGAACTTGTTCCTTGTGTCTAGGGAAGTACTGCCATCAAGTTGTAATGCATATGCAATACAATGCGTCTTGGGTCTGATACCTAGGTAGAGGTTTGAAGTTACCGCTTAAGAACGGGCGAGATATCATGATCATTGATTAAATTGAATTTTCGAAATAAGGAGATAAATTTAAAACTGAATATGCTAGAATATGCTAGGCTAGAATGGTATCAGCATAGATACGGCTAGAATGGTATCTGGTGAGACGCGGTCAGTCGTTCAAATTTGCATGCCATTTGCCCCCACCGCAACCCTCACCGCAAACTGCATGCCACAAAATTAGATTTTGTGCACGCATGGATACGACTTATAGTTTAAGTAGGGGAAAGCCCTACTTATGTCCTTGTTACGGGCAGAAGAAGCCGCGTGCTGTTAGAATAACGCACGTTACGTCGTTCTAAGTTATAAGAAATAACTTAACCGTCCCTTTTGAAACAGATGGTAAATAAAAATGAATGTGATAAAGATACCGATGAAAATAGCAATCACAGATATAAATAATTTCATGGCTTGACTGACGGCTGAATTGCGAGTATTACCTCTGTTTTGCATCAATTTCTCTATTTCTGTGTTCCATAAACGGACCTCTCGGAGCATTCTCATTGCTTCGTTATATATTTGATTATTTTCTGCTTCTAGCGAAGGTATTTTGGTATGCTAAAACCAAAAAATTATATACTACATGGTGTCGATATCAGTAGCCAATAAATCATAATATAAAAACATATATACATAGATAACAACCATGATTTTGAAATAAATGATTTGTAATTGTATTATCATTAATTTTTACTGGGTTTGGAAGCTCACCTGATCAACTAAATTATATTCAAGCTCTTCCAAATCATATTTTAATAAGCAGATTTTAATCTGTTGCTCTTCCGGCGTATACATATTTATAATGAAGCTTGAATAGAATCTGAATATTTATAAGATGAAAATACTTTTCCGCTTAATAGAACACAAATATATACGCAATATGCAAAATTCCCGCTAAGTGAAACCCACGTCAGTCAGTCACGTTTTGTACTTATAAAAAAATGAGGCAAAGAGCACTAAATTCATTCTACCAGCAAAAAAAATGGAACGTATTTACAAAATTTCACTAAAAATGACTTTATATTTTCAATGAGGATTGAGGATGGATGGAATGGAGGGAGTTAACATTTTTTTAATATATTTTTAAAACATCTTTATCTACATTCAATTATTGTTAAAAAAAAATGGATGTAAAATTGGAAACCTAATTTAGTTTAGCGGTTCTTCTTAAAAAAAAGGCGGGTGTGGCTGTGTAGGAGCGCACAGCCGTAGGTTTGAACGTCTAACGTCTATGCATAGTTTTGTGATAAAGATTTAACACAATGTAAGTAGTGTGTGTTTAAGAGTGACACCGACCAGAAAGCTACAGCAGGGCTGTTTTAGTTCATTCTATAATACAATACGCCCAACCACCCGACTTCCGGTCAGTACCAAAATTTGTGTGATAACCATAAAGATTGTCTCGGGCCTTGGCTGTTTGTGTTATGTATAATATGTGTCTGTCCATACAACTGCAATCTAATAATCTAATCTAATCTTTGAGAGCGTGGTGGTCTAGCGGTACAGACCCCCAACTTTCAATCTGGAGGTCGCCGGTTCAAATCCCGACGTGCACCTATGAGTTTTTCGATTGAAAGATTTATGTGCGCAATACCACGTTCTCAAAACGGTGAAGGAAAACATCGTGAGGAAACCGACATGTCCTAGAACTAAAAATTCGAAGACATGTGTCGAGTGCACGAAAGGAGCCTTTGAGGCGCACTTACAATCCTTTCACCACACTGGTTCGACAGAACCGGTGACTCGAAGAAGAAGAAGACTGCAATCTAAATAAATCTAGTGCAGGTTTGCCTAAATGTTATTTAACATCGAATAGATTTCCATTTACCAATATTATTACCTAATAACTACTACCGACTTATCATTTGGCGTTTAGGCATGAGTAGAATGATATCAGTTATTACTTATTATACATAAGTTTTGATCGTTTTGTAACTTGTTTTTTTCTTTCTTAAATATGATCACTTGGTTTTTTAAACATATTCAATAAAAGAACATAATAAGTTGCCAGTTTCCACAACCTGGACACACCGAGAATCACATTATTTGACTTTGTCGTATATGTCATACTCAGACTAAATTTATTAAAATCTTGAACATAATGCATATTATGCGCATTTTACGCACTTATAGACAAAAAATTGAGAGTAACAGAATATGAAATTACAAAATGAGTATTCGAATTTGCATAAGGTTGCAAGTAGCAGTACATAAAATATCGAACAGTGATTTTTGTCTACTTACTAACTTATAAGACACGGCACCTTCAGAAAATAGTCACTACGCTGAAACTCTTGTTGGACGATTGTCACCCGGTGTGATCCAGTCTGAATGTAACCTAAAAAAATTTGAATTTAGAATTTCTGTGGTACAAAAATTTCATTCGAAATTTAAAAATAAATAGGTACAATCCAGTTAGGCTCGTATTTATTTTTAAATTTCGAACATTGAAGTATATTTAGATCCTAAACGAAACATAATAAACGTATTGGGGTATATGGGTCATTTAATTAATTACATTTCATGGATTCGTTTTCATTCCTTGTTTTGCTAAGAGATTTATCTGTTACCAGTAAGTAGTCTACAATCTAGCACGGCTGATAGATAGGTAGGCTACAACTAGGCACTTTTTATCCTTGTCGTTTTATCCAGGGTTCATAAATAATTCTATTATGGGATAAATAATGATGACCATTTATGTAATAGGTACAGTAACCACAGTTATTAGTATGGTGTACTTATGGAGAAAAGAACACTTACATAAGTATGCATGTGTTGTTTTCTCCACAATAAATGGCCACCAATATTGATTATTTTATTTTTATATGCCACTTTGATATTTTTTTGCACGTAATTTACGCACAGAATATATTTTCTACACAGCTATTTATATACCCCCAAGGAAATAGATTGTAACAAGGAAGGCATAACTATAAAATACTTTTGTCCCCAAAGTGAGGTAAAACATTTTTCTATGATTATTAACTTATTAACATAATCATTACTCCACCCTGCCAAGTACCTACCTACACATTGTCTGAAGACCAAAACAATTTATCAATATTCTGCTCACAATATTCGAAATATCTCAACCCATTTCACGCTACATTTCCGAATACCTTCCTTTATCACAAAAACGTCCTTTATTTTCCCCTTTTGTGCGTAAATTCATAATTTTATAGCGAACAATAGTTGGACACGCGTAGAAAAGTGCTCACATTATGCTATGACATTACGCCCTCTTGTTGATAATAGAAATTCAACAATATTGCACCAAGCTAATTTTAAAATTTAGGTCAGGATGGAAAATACAAGAATATTTTTGCAAATTCTTTTTAATTAGCTAAAAGAAACAGAAGAAAGAAGACGAATAGTTCAGCTTGAATAAAATATGTAGTTTAGGTACATACTAGTATTTTATTCTGATAGAAATCAATATATTGCGAAGAACTGATACCAATACGTTATTGTTCAATAGAGTAGAAATATTTTCTATGGAACGGAAATAATAAAAAGGACGGACGTGAGAGAATTCATCGTACCTACCTATTCTATTGAATTCCAGTTCCAGTATGATAGCATACTTGTAAAATATTTTAATAGAATATATATAGGCTGCTGTGTGTTGTGAACACTACATACTCAAGGATTTAATAATTAATGGTCACATGTGTCATATAAAACATCACAAACTACATAAAAAAACCGAGCAACAGATTTTGTTATAAATTTTGGTGGACATTTCAACAGCGCCTTCTAGCCCCAAAGAAAGCTAAGCATAGCTTGTATTATGGCAACCTGATAACTGATATAATACTTATATACTTTTTTCTGGAAATACATATTAACACCCAGATACGACACACAAATGTTTTTCCTTGGTGGGAATCGAACCCACGATCTACAGTGCTGAAAGTTTAATGTGGTAAGACTCGGAAAGTGTGGACACCGCGCGACGACGCGAGCACTATAGAGCGGGAGACTTCCCCGCCAATGGGTTGATTGACCGTTGATAAGTCAAGTAAGTTCCTTCATACTTTACCTGGCTTAGGCGAAAATACCAAGGTATGAGGTACTTTGTCGGCTTATCAGCCGTCGTAAATACTGTTTGTTAGAAACGCGGTGTGGGTGTCCACACGAATTGTTTTTAATGGATAATTAAGTCATATTTGATGCACAATACTTTCTACATATTTAGAACGACAATCGAATACTGAGTAGCCTCTTTCAATATGTAAAGTTTTTTACCCGTCATCACCTGTATATTTTTAATATGTTAATTTTGTGGACATTTCACACAGCGCCATCTAGCCCCAAAGTAAGCTAATCGTAGCTTGTATCATGAGAACAAGACAACTGAAATAAAACTTATATACTTTTTTGTAAATAATACATATACTACATATCAACACCCAGACACAGAACAAACATCTATGTAGGTCACACAAATGTTTGTTCTGGGTGGGAATCGAACCCACGACCTACAGTGCACAAGGCAGGGTTACTACCAACTGAGCTGTAAGGCTAGTCAGTATATACATATTTATATCGGCATACTTATATAAGCAAGGTGTGGTGAAATTAGAAGAGCAGTAGAACTCTCGCCAAGTTCGTCCGGGGAAGTACTGCCACCATGCCCTTTTCTGCCGCCAAGCAGTAACGCATTCGCGTTACTGTGTTCCGGTTTGAAAGGTGTGGTTGCCGGTGAAATTACAGGCACATGAGACATTCCACCTTCACGTCTCACAGTTACGGGCGCATACGATGCGACTTTGGTCTTGTCATACCTAGTATGGGAGGACCCAAGTCGCATCGGCTGTTATGGGCCGAGGTTACCACTTAACACCAGGTGGGCCGTCGGCTCGTTCCGTAAATGTATTACATTAAAAAAAAAAAAAAAAAAAAATTACTGGCAGATGAGACTTTCCACCTTCACGTCCTAGAGTTAGGGGCGCATACATGCGACTTGGATGTGCTTGCACCTAAGTAGGGGGAGGAACCTAGTCGCAGTGCTTGTTGTGGGCAGAGGTTACCATTTAAAACAATATGGGCCATCTGCTCTTTCCGTAACTTCAACACTTGTGTTTAAAACCTAACTACGTTTGCAGGATCACAAATCCTTATAATACATAATAGGATATAAACATATCCCATCCCCCCATCCCCATCCATCCCATCCTTATGTATCCTTACCTATATCTGTGATATATCACTGAAAAATATCGTGGGAGGATTTAGAATTACAATATTGCAAATTGTATTGGTTTTCATACATATTTTATCCTTTGTGGAGTCTCGAACTGGAGTAGGTCCTGTGTAGACTGTTCAAAATCGAAATGGTATCTCATGAAACATTTATGTAGGTACGCAATATTGCGTTCTCAAAAAAGACGAAGGAAATCATCGTAAGCGGTCTTGGAAGCAAAAATTCGAAGGTAAAGTCAAGTGTCAAGTGCATTATTTTTTGTAACGTTATGGAAAGAGTAGATGGCCCACCTGGTGTTGACTGGTAACCTCTGCCCATAACAAGCAACACGACATTGGTACTTCCCTACATACGTAGAACAAGTGAAGGTGGAATGTCTCAAATGCCTGTAATTATTATAATTGTGTGTTAAATAAAGCATAAGATGTCAGAAATTATATATTAAATTTATCTGAATTCCTCCTTACATTTTACTCTGTTGTGGAATTATATTATTGTGGTGTTGTGTTTCATGACGCATCAGAAGACAACTGTTTAATATATTTTGTGCTTCAGTCTGCCAGTCTGCCTTCACTGAAGGTCGTGGTTTCAATTCCCATCCACGACAAACATTTGTGTGACGAATTCAGATGTTTTTTCTGCGTCTGGGTGTTAATTTTACTACTTAAATGGGAAAGTTTGGATGAATGGATGTTTGTTACTCAAACACACCAGAACGGCTGAACGGATTTGGATTAATTTGGGCACAGGGATAAATATTATAGTCTGGAATAGCACATAGGCAATTATTATCCCGGAAAAACGTAAGGTTCCCGTGAGATGACTTATTCACCTCGGGTAACACTCTGCGAGAAGTATGTAATACTTATTTTCAAATAAGTATTTGAATATTTTATAAGTTATCTGCTTCCCATAGTAAAAGCTATGCTTTGTTTGAGAGGCGCTAATTATTGCAGTTTTTGATGTATTATTATATCTTTAATACATGTCGAGCACTTAACTATTAAGCTTTTCTTGAAATGAGTCTTAAGTTCTTAAAGCTTCATTATAATTTAAGATAAACAGTTAACAGTTTCAAGAACTTCTTTATTATTCATCAACTTCGGAGTTAAATCTGAGCGTGTGTCAATTAATAATTAAGTCCTAATGAAGCTTGACTGGCCTCACAGTCCACTTGGCAGTAAGTCTGCCTTTTACCTTTTATTTCATGGGATCGATTCCCATCCAGGACACTCATATATGTGACAAGTCTTTCCTGTATCTAGTGATTATATGTATTTATATACGGTATTTTATCAATTTGTGGTTTCCATAGTACATGCCACGTTTGCTTAGATTGGGGCTAGATGGCACTGTATGATCTCAATCAATATTTACATATATTAACTTTGATCCGAATGAATTCATATAGGTGGTTTTAAAATCCAATACCTAAAAACATTAACAATATGCTATCACGTCTCAGAGTTACTTGCGCATACAATGCGACTTGGGTCTTCTTGTACCTAAGTAGGGGAGGACCGAAGCCGAATTGTTTGTTATGGGCAATGTTACCTCTTAACAATAGTGGGCCATCAACTAGTTCCGTAACTTTATTAACACGTTAATACAAAAATTATGAAACAAATTTTCATAACTTCTGTAAGCAATAGTTTTTTGTTGTAAATATTGTTGGTTCATTTAGGAATAGAATAATTAATATATTAAAGAAGTAAGCTGTTTTTTTTTATTTTTGGGAGAATTATAATTGCGATGATTTCACCACTTGTCACATGTTTCCAAGATTTTTACTCCTTCGACATTAAAGGCGTAAATCTGTGTCCATGTCATTGTCTATTTTTTATTTTAATAGCGCTCTTTCTTTTCTCTTAAATTTTCCGAATTCTAATACACTATATTTATCAGCGAAAAAATATTTCTCGAAATTGTTGAATTCTCGAATTGACCTAAGTTCCTACATTTAAACCACAAGGTGAAGCTTGATGCTTTGAGGCTCTGCCTATCCTTTTGGGGAAAAAGGCTTTGCATTTATGAAAGCCATACAAATTATATACAATATAAAATACAAATAGCCTCAAAAAGTTAAATAAGTAAAGTTTCTTCTCAAAACGTTATACCCTGAAAAAGTCGAACAAATTTGAATTCATTTTCTTTTATATGAATCTCGGTTTCGTTGCTCGTAACATATTGTGTGGGATATGATCTCTTTTAAGAGAAAAGGCTGCATTTAGTGTTTGTTCGTACACACCAATATGCAGGCGACTGGCTCTGTGCATGTTATATAAAACGTAGCGTTCAAAACAGTCGAAACATTTGGATAAGAAGACAAGAACAAGTATACAAGAACATCACAGGCCCCTGTTTTTGTCTAATGTACCTGTAATTTACCTAGTTGTACCTTTAGTATGTGATAAAGTTACGGAACGAGTAGATGGCCTACCTGGTGTTAAGTGATAACTTCTGCCCACAACAAGCAATATGATTTGGGTTCTCCCCTATTTACTTATTTATTTATACATGTCCCAAGTATACGCAAATGCACATGGAATATCTCATGTGCCTGTAATTTCACCGGAAACCACCTTTCATTCCGGAATACAGTAATGAGAATGCATTACTCCTTGGCGGTAGTATGGTGGCGGCAGTATGTCCCCGGACGAACTTCGCATGAGTTATACTGCATGTAAAAATAATGCTTTTCACTTATGAACGGATATTTTTGGATAAATATTCTACCTGCTTTATGGTAGTAGATTAGTGCTGGTACATAAACACGACAGTGAAAAATAACAATCACTTTATAATTCCCATTTTGTTGTCTAAAAGCTTAATAACTAATTTAACGTCTTTCAGTCGGCGGACACCTCACCTAAACTAATTTTGCTTTTATCCGAAAGCTCTTCGATAATTTCTATCTTGTACAAGTGAATTTGCTAAACTTTACCTTCAAACATATCTAATTATGGGTTCGAGTCTTGGGTACCTACTTTGTATGTTAAGTAAATAAATCTATATTTCCGCTTCGATGTTGCGAGTTTCATTGAATTACAATTGAATAAATTTGCTACAAGATCAAAAAGCCTCTCCCTTCAAATGTTGTGAAAGAAAACATGAATATTCGATAATAAAATAATTTGGCTATAAATATATGATATCTAAACTGATCAACCTAAAATATTCGTTTAATTTTTGCTTGACAAACATTGCAGGGACGGATTATACGATATCTATTTGTGTCCGTTTAGTTGTAACATTCTTATGTAAATTAGTTTAGGGTGATATTTTAATTAAGTATTTCAACAAATTTCAACGAAAATATTGTAATTATGACTGTAATAGCCTTCGCTCCTGATACAATAGTGTAGCCGGGCTGTTTGTCGTCATTTCTCCCATTGATACAATCGACCATTTACCTAATGGTAAATTGTCATATTTTATCAAAACTAAATCTCCCACGTTTAGTTCTTTCTGAGCCCATTACCTTCCCAGAATTAAATAGTAATGAATAGTATATAAATAGTAATTTTCATTTTTAATATTTGTGGATTAATCGTTATAAAGATAGCGTCAAAGGCAAGATGATGAATTATCAGCTGCAGATAATAGATCAGAGAATTAAAACAACGGGAAATGTCTTAATCCATAATTACTCTTTTTGAGATAAATTGCCCAAGAGAATATTGGCTGCGACTTAACAACGTGACTCGCGTTCCTTAAGACGTTTCACCCTCCAATGAATGCCTTCACATAAATCATCCAAGCTGGGATTGAGAATAAGATCAAGTTTTGACAAGTTGACTAGCAAATTCCAATTTTGTTGGAGTATTGGCTATTTTACCTGAAGGAAATTCTCGAGCAAAAATTTTATTATTTTTATCTTCTACCGACAGATGATTTGAAAAATTCATTTTTGAAATAACTTGTCGAACAGGTACTTTACAATTCATTTCTGTGTCTAATGTTTATTATGATTGTTGGGTGAGCGCATCGATATTACTTTGCTGCAAATTTGGAAAGGTATTTCTCTATCCTACTCTACTACAGGTATTTCTATTCTCTACTGTGCAAATATATATATATATATATATATATATATCAAATGTAAAAGTGTGTCTGTCTCTTTATTTATTTTAATATATAATTTTAACTTATAACTTATAATTTTCACTTAGTAAGTTGTAGTAATTTATAACTATGTTATTCTGTGTGTAGGTTTGCTGTAGTGATGCTGCTGTAATGGTGCCCTAATAATCCAAATCATGTTTCCATTACGACATCTATTTATATATTTATAGAGTTCGTTAGGATATCGGTAATATTAAACATAATAGGCTTTCAACATAAAAAAAAATATCGATGGGCGGCGGTTACCACTATCAGGTCAATATCAGGTGGGCCGTCAGCTCGTACCGTCACCAAAATCACATTAAAAATATTTGCTTCTGTTTCTCCGCTTACTTATAAATCATCCAACGGATTTTTATACGGTTTCCATTAATATAAAGAGAGCTAAACGAGGAAGGTTTGTGTATTTAATTTGTAAATTAATTGAACCGGTGCGAAGCCGGGGCGAGTCGCTAGTGAATTATAAAATGTAATTTCACAACGAATGCATTTTATTCGATTGACCAACCGTCGCGGCGTGTCGTTTGCAGCTATCGGTGTGCGTTCCACGTTGATATTCTGAAAGCGTACTTCAACCTACCACTATTATCGACTCAATTTAAAGACTTGTTACATGTTCTGTCAAATGCAGACTAAATGGGAAGAAATCTGATGGAAATATTTAATAATAGCTACTAATTGGAACAATACTTACGTAGTACATATTTCAAAAGCTTGATACGAATGGAAGCAAGTTTGAACGTGATATTTGCCACGAGTGGCTTTAAATTTTCAGCGGACTCAGATATTTTCCAAAATGGTTTTTTACATCTTAAAAGAATATATAAAGACCTTTCGTATTAACTTCACCGCAATTTATTTTAAAGCTTCATTTAGATGTATTATATTTGGAAATACTACATTTGGATAATACGAACATTTATTTTTTAATGAAACGTCCAAACCACTTTATAATACCAACCAACGCCGTAAAACGTAATTCACGCAATATCGCACGAGAGAATATTTGGCATAATAATGTGAGTTACAAAATTCCCTTTACACCCAAATGAAATGTGAAGGGAAAAAAACAAAGGATTAACCATTCTGAGATGGTTAGTATAATTTTTGTGGAAGTAGGTATGTCATATAAAAAATACAGTAGCAATGACATTATATTTTTAATTCGGGGTTTATTTGAAGACCTTTAAAATAGCTGTAGCTATAATCACTACAAATGTAAATGAGTTATTCATTTACATTATCTATAGTGCAATTTTGAGAATAAAAAAATTGAGTAAAAAATAATTGTACTGAAAAAAATAATCCAAAACAGTGAGGTAAGCAGCTTATTCGGCGCGTATTAAGGAATAGAAATAGGTACATTATTTACAGTAGTATTTTACAGGCCATTATAAAACTTTAATGAGTTTATATTTGACTCGCTGTGTTTTGAGAATCAAATGCTGTGGTAATAATATTATTGTCGACAATTCCTCGCAGTATTGTGTTATATTATCCACAGCATCAAGTTTATCTCTGGCAGCTTGCGTTACAAAGCCCCTCACTTATTTAATAATCATAGATTACTTTGAACCCCAAGGATGTAGATACATGTATGTTATAGAACACTTTAAACCCCAAGAATAACATACATGTTCGATATTTTCTGAACTCAATATTCCAACCGTTTCAACATACCTACTTGAGACGTTTGTTTAGGATCAGAGAAAAGAAAAACTGAAACTGAAAATATGTAAAATAGGCCTACGGCTGTCAAATTTCATAATTGTCGCTTACAGTCAAATAAGCTCAGTTTTGACGTAACCTGAAAAGTGTATCATCATTTTTTATGAAAAATACGGTATAAGAAATCAAAACAACAAATCAAAACGTTTTATTTATTTATAAACATCTAGTTATAACATAACATCAATTTACAATATCAATGAGCGTACGATAAATCTTCACTCGTACATCATCCTAGCCTATAATCACCCACTGTTGGGTATAGGCCTCCCTTTTTTTTTGCCAGCCTTTGCAGTTCTGCGCCACTCTCGTCCAGGTATATTTCCAGCATATTTTACGATGTCGTCGATCCAACGTGCTTTCGGTCGAACTTGATTCCTTTGGTCTGATCTGAGCCACCACTTGGGTGGCCCAATATATAATTATATAATATAATATCGTACAGTTATATACTTCTCATATAATTAAAAAATCTTCTCATCTTTATATAATTATACAGGGTTACAGGAAAAGTCGTGCTAGATCCGTTAAGGGCGTGGAGTACCCATCATTTCTGACTTATTTCACTATGAAACACCCTACCCTAAACTTAACCCTTTTCGAGATATTCGACTTTTAATTTTTTATTGAATAATGCCGATTTTTAGGCTACGAAATTTATTTTTGTTTATTTTGTGTATCTTATTATTATTATTATTGCATTTTTACATGTGTAATAAGATGCTTTAGGACATCAATCATTAAAATAGTGCATAAGTTAATTGAATAGACCGTAGTAGACAAGTGAAAGTAAAAAAATAAAAAATATATTAGCAAGCTTATTTTTCTCTAAGGGATATCTAAAAAAAATATTATGACACTTGTTCGGCAGATATTTTTTAAAATATCTACGTTTCATCAGCTTTCTAACGAGGTCTAACAATCTAGGGTTTGTATTACATTTCGTGGAAAAAAGTAGTTGGGACGCTCCAGGTAGCAGTTCTAACGGTCCCGCGCCTATTTTCCTTCAAGTTAAGACGCACCGAGAGAGCGAGACAAGTGACGATTTATGTAGGTGCGAATGAAAGAAAAAGTGTAGAGACCGGTTAGAGCTGGGAATACAACAGGGGGTATTGTTTTGGTTGTCAGTCTGCTTTTGTGCTTCGTACATAGTAGATGTGATATCGTTTTGCTCTTTTTCTCGACTTGGCTGTGATTCTGGACAATTTCTTCTGATTTGTGACTACTGTGCTTGTTAACCGGACTCTGATTTGTACCTGTGATACTGTGATATATGTGTTGAAGATGACGTCCTACACACCTGAGGAATATGCTGATATGCTTATTTGTTACGGATACTGCGATTGTGTGTCTGCGCAAGCTCGTAACGAATACATAACTCGCTACCCCGGTCGTCGAGTGCCGGATGTGGCCTGTTTTGACAGAGTTTATCGAAGACTTAAAGAAACTGGCTCTGTTTTGAGACGAAATACAGACATGGGAAGACCACGAATTGACGACGAAGAACAGGACAATGAGATAGTGCAACGCTTTCGAGCGGATCCGACTACTTCCACTAATATTGTTGCCCGTGATCTGGGACTTTCGCAATGGAGAGTGTGGTTTACAGTGCATACTGCTGGCCTATACCCGTACCATTACACGCCGGTACACGTTATTGAAGAAGGAGACCCCGCGAGAAGATTGGACTTTTGCAGATTTATGCTAAATGCTGACGTAGAAGACCCAGATTTTCTAAGAAATATCTTGTGGACGGATGAGTCCAAATTTGATAAAGATGGCATAACCAACTATCACAACGTCCATTACTGGGCCCCAAAAGAACTAAGGAATCCCAAAAGGAAAGGAGTGAAAGGGTCCCAACGAAGATTCAGCGTGAATGTGTGGATGGGCATTATCTCTAATCATTTGATTGGACCTTACTTTCTCCCGGATAATCTAAATGGGGAAAGCTACGAAAATTTCCTGAGAGCAGACTTGAGTGATTTGCTGGATGATCTGCCACTCAACCTGATCAGGGACATGTGGTTCCAACACGATGGCTGCCCTGCCCATTTCAGGAGAAGTGTCAGAGACTGGCTGGACACAAATTATCCAAACAAATGGATAGGACGAGGTGGGCCGTTGCCATGGCCAGCAAGAAGTCCGGACCTAACCCCCATGGATTTTCATGTATGGGGGTGCATGAAAAGTCTTGTGTACAGCGAGCCGAATCCAGTTTTGACTGTGGAAGACTTAAGAGAAAGGATTGTGGATGCAGCAAATAAAATGAGGACCACGTTGACCACTGGAGTAGTGAAGACTGGTCTCCGTAGAAGGATGCGACAATGTTTCAGAAATAGAGGCGGCCATGTTGAACATGAACTGTAGAATAAGAAAAAGTTGTGTGAAAACCTTTAATAAATGACATTTCATGCATACCTAATGTTTTATTTTACTTTTTAGGGCTAAGTATAAATTTTCTTCTCCACTGTCGCCTATGAAACTAATTTTTTTCCAATGCATTTGAATAAAACCCTAGATTATTATACCTCGTTAGATAGCTGATGAAACGTAGATATTTTAAAAAATATCTGCCGAACAAGTGTCATAATATTTTTTTTAGATATCCCTTAGAGAAAAATAAGCTTGCTAATATATTTTTTATTTTTTTACTTTCACTTGTCTACTACGGTCTATTCAATTAACTTATGCACTATTTTAATGATTGATGTCCTAAAGCATCTTATTACACATGTAAAAATGCAATAATAATAATAATAAGATACACAAAATAAACAAAAATAAATTTCGTAGCCTAAAAATCGGCAATATTCAATAAAAAATTAAAAGTCGAATATCTCGAAAAGGGTTAAGTTTAGGGTAGGGTGTTTCATAGTGAAATAAGTCAGAAATGATGGGTACTCCACGCCCTTAACGGATCTAGCACGACTTTTCCTGTAACCCTGTATAATTCTTCGGTACGTGTGTATAATTATTAAACTGACTGATATTTTTATGTGAGTATCAGGGTCCCTGGATTGTTTAGATTCGCAATTGGATTTTGATTGGGTTCCAGGAAAACGCCTGTCACGTCCACTAGTATTTTATAAGTAGTCTAGTTTTATACATCTACATAAACCATCCATCAAATTATAGCATACTTATAAAATATAATCATAACACAATTATGATACTAACCTAACATGATATCCGATTTGCTAATCTCACGTTAATTTTAACGATGAAACTTACAAACTCAAGTTTATGGCCAAATGGGAATAGCGGCGCACAGGTGGTTACAAAGTTGAATGTTAAGCTACGGGTCCATATACACGGTCTACTTTAAAAGATAACATTAATTACTGACTAGAAACCACTTTGGTCAACTTTACCAGCTTGAAAGAAAGAAAAACATTTATTTGACACGCCAAAAAAGAGGAGACAACTTTTAATAAAAACATACATGGGTAGTACTGTAGTAGTAATAATAATAATAATAGTTACATCGAGCAAGTAATTATAATTACATAAGCTTGCATTTTATCATAGAATAGTAAATAAGAAATACGTTGTATGTCTTAACTGTCACAGCCCCACTGTGGCGGCTGCTTATGGCACGTGTGTGGATAACCTTATGCCAAAGTTGCATAATTTCGGGAAGCATGAAAGGCAAGACCAAGCAACATTAAGTATTTTTGATATCATTTTTTAACATACCTCCTAGTATCATCACATCACGTCACGCAAAGGCAAATAATAATTTAATAGTATGCAATTGTTTCTTTGCGGCTTAGATTTAACATCAGGGGAGGCTCCATTTTTTAAGCAATATAAAACTACAGTTGATTCAATTTAAGATGAGAATTTTATCTCTACGTCGATTTATCGCTCTACCAATTAGTAACTCTATTTAAATAATAAATACAAGCCCTCAGACAAGTCGATTTAACTTGATAATACCAATCTAATTGGAATACAGCGTTCCAATACAAAATATACGGTATTATTCCGGATATTTACATTATTACTGTACTGTTTTGTAAATTTTATAAAACGAATTCGAATTTCATAAGATAAATAAGCGTAATTTTTACAATTTATAGGTTTGGAGGGTAGAACATGATTCCGCAGAGCGCAGTAAGCAGCGGAGTGGTAACAGGGGGGGCGGGCGCGGAGCAGTAGGCGCGGGGCTGTTGACTGCAGGCTGCTACGTCTTGCGCCAGCACCCAGGCCATGCGTTTCAGCAGCGTGCTGGCTGACGCAGAACAGGTCCGGCCAGCGTCAGCCACGCACATCATGAAGGCGTCACGGGCACTGTGGGAAGACAGCAATTATCTATACAATTAAACAAAATTGGAGTGTCTGTTTGTAATATTAAAATAACCGCTTTTTACTAAGTGCATATGGATGTATACACGGTACATATACCAAAACAACATTTTTTACAATTTTTGTCTGTCTGTCTGACTTTCTGTATATCTATCTGTCTGTCTGTCTGTCTGTCTATTTGTTCCGGCTAATCTCTGAAATGGCTGGACCGATTTTGACGGGATTTTCACTGGCAGATAGCTGATGTAACAAGGAGTAACTTAGGCTACTTTTCCGAGGGGTAAAATAGGGGAACGTGATAAAACCGAATTCCATGCGGACGAAGTCGCGGACAACAGCTAGTTATGCAATACAATGGAATTAATAATTGCAGATTTGAGTTCAGAGTTTCCTTGAGAGTATGACAAAATGAATGAATATCATATATATTTCCTTGTATTCCTAAATAAAATATGATGCTTCACCTTAACTTTTCTCAGAATGTAAACGTAAACAAGCTTTGATGTCAACAAAAATAAAGCCAAATAAGTGGTCTGGTACACCTTTGAAGTATTCAGTTTGACTTTGGTTACGTGACCAACTTTAACGTAGACAATAGAATAATATTTTTCGGTAACTTTTGAAATAAATGGCTGTATCTCTCCACTCTTTGTATTTTTAGAACGCGTTCGTTCCCAAAGGTTTAGGATTATTTTTATTAAGTAAAAATTTATATGAATCAAAAGTAAGGATTTGGAAACGGATATACTGAAATATTTTATGGAGATTTTTCCAAATTTATAATTTTTCAACCAAGAACAAAGTATCAGAATATTATTTAATTATAAAAAATTGTACTCATTCTTTATGTGAAAAATTACAACCACAAGCGGTGATAAGTTATAACCTCTGCCCATATAATATATTTACTTACTTCTGAGTTACATGTATATAAATAAAAACTGAGAAGTTACGTTACATAGAATAAACGTTGTTGGCTGCGCTAAATTTGTCCAACAGTATTGGCAGTGCAAGTTATTACGGAACTATACGCAAAGTTTTCATAACTTTATCAGGTAAATTGCTTCTCATTACAATCTAGTGAAAGCTACTTCAAACTATTTGAGTTATACAACCAGATGGTCACATACAATTTGTAGCTTCATAAGTCCTTGCTTGCATCAGTATTTATTATGTTATTATGATTTATCTTTATTAATTATTTGCATTTTAATTTCAATTCGTTGAACTTTTCTTCGCATAAAGATTGTTCACACGATTTTAAGCAATTTAGGTGTATATTTAAGTCCTGTACTCAAAGGAAGGGAAACCTAACACTGAGCCTACGAAATTCTTCAGTCCGACCTTTAAAAGGCTTATCTTTTGAACCACAAAAGGCTGTAGCTCATTGTTTCACATAATAAGCATTACCGCGTACCTATCTTAAGAAATATTAAAATAAATAGAAAGATAAGAAAAAAGAGAGATGTGATGTTTTGGTTTTTGATCGTTAAAACTATATTAAACACAATTATCAAATAAATGAATTGTACCGCAACTCCCAGTAAAACAAAAACTAATAAAAAAAACGAATCATAATCATAATCAGAATCATTTATTTGCATAAAGCCCGGTAGTATGTACAACGAAGACACGTGTCAAACGCATGGTTGGAGCCCTTTTGAGGTGACCTAATCCTTTCACCACCATGGTTAGAGAGAGCTAATGTCACAGTAAAAGCTCATAAAAAAGTATGTTACCAGCACAGCTCAGCGTTCCTGTCGAAGTAGGTGAGCTGCTGTGCGCGGTCCGCTATCTCCCTCACCGCGTCCTGCAACTCGTCCACACACCGCGACCAGTCGGGTGATACTCGGCTCCAGCACATTGGCTCTTTCAGGAATTCTGCGTACAAAACAGTGGCTCAATCAAAATATAGATGTATTATGTAACACTGTACCCATTTTGGATATTAGCTCTAGTAGTTTGTCAGTATGTCTTTTATGACCTTGTTGTAGCTGAAAAATACTGTATGTTTACATTTTTTTATGTGAAGTCCGTAACGGGTGCGGCTGCCATCACTTATGCAATAGCAAATGTTCATATCGTATGCCATTTTGTAACCATTATCATTGAAATGGTATATGAAAAAAATATGTATGAAATGGAAGTGTATGCATTCGTTATCCTTTTGTCTGATGCTATACGTTCCAGTAATTGCTTTTCAAATTCTCGACCAGTTAGTTAACCGTTCGATTTACTGACTTGAAATTATTTCACTTTCCGTATGAACGTAAATATCTTAGGTAACTCAATTCTGTGCGTTTATATTGGGCGGCCAGATTTAAGATTCATTTTAAAGTTTCATAAGCCCACATAAATTCCTGTCGCCGGAACACAAAGGCGGTGGTCGTAGTTTATACGCTTATGAACATTTTGTTCACTACGTCAGATGCCTAGAGCTGCTTAACTTGAATAGTTTTGGTATATTACCTAACTGTGTCCAGATAGTAAACGGTTCACTTACGCAAATGAAAACCTTTCTTATCGAACATTTTTATTAAGAGCGAGACTCTTCTGCAAAGTCTAATACAAAAAGAATTTATTATCTACTAAAAATAAGTAATCAGCTTTAAAGAGCTAATGATTAGTTAAATCGGATATTCAGTCCGCTAAAGAAATAGTTTATCGATAGTTAGATAGATAGTTATCGGTAAGAATTTTTAGTTATTTTATTGATGGGCATTTTACACTGCGCGTTGTAGCACCAAACTAAGCAGAACTTGTTCTTTGGTTCCCAAATACCTACTATATAAATACTTTGATGAAAATGCATACTATATCTATAAGTAACATTAAAAATAATAATAGTAATATTAATACATTTTATTTCGGAACAAGCACTTATTACAAAATATCATACAAACAAAGCATATTAAGATTAATTAATTATTATTAGATTGCATTATTTATGATTCCCATGATACAAGCTATGATAGCTTACTTCGGGGTTAGATGGCGATTGTCCACCAAATATTATTTATATTTATATATGTTTGTCCTGGCTGGGAGTCGAAACCGTAACCTACAGCCAATTGAGCTGTGTCAGTCAACCCGAATGACCGGACTGTGTTGCTTACAAGGCGATTAAATAAACCGCAGCAGCTATTGCTACCTTTGCGAACAATCAACGCAGTCTCCGAATTTCATGTTCGGGTAACAGTGTTCGTTAGAGATTACATTTATAGTGACAAACCTTGTATTTGTAGTGCAGTGATACATAGTCAATTATCACTTATCGCACCTTAAAGCATCAGCCTCTAATTGTTCTCTCCAAATACACAGATCTACACTCTACAAGCAAGAGTAAATGGGCTTCAAACGAGAGCTCGATGCGGATTGACAGATGTTACTAGAATTAAAATTTTTTCGTTCAATAGGACGTCCCCTTTCCCGTTTTGAGAATGTGGTATTGCGTACATACATTTCTCAAGCGGAAAACTCATTGGTGCGTACCTGAGCTATCCAGTAGTAAGCTTTGGAGTGAACTGTACCACAAGGCCACCGTGCTTCCGATTGTCACAGCCCACATAACCGATAGTGAAACTCAGTTATCGATACCCAAAGTTTAATCAAAGGCCTCTGAAATCAAATATTGATCGAATAATTCAGCTATGCAGGCTGGTCAAAATGTTTCATGGCTGTGTTACTTACCTATGTATCTGCTTGTTTCCTCTAGTCAGAGTGACCTCGCTGAAGATTTCATTGTACTTTTTTTTTAATAATTCATGCTTTTTGTTTGGCCTAGTAAATACAAAGTATTAAGTCTTAATGTCTGTGTATTCGAGTACATTTAAGATCTTTTAAATAGAGTTCGATGCGGTTTTCAACTTAATTTAGAAAAACAAAGATTTTTATGTAATATCTGTAAATTTATTTAGGTTTAATATTATCCGTGACACGTCGTGTAATACAAAATACAAAACTTTATCAACTATTTACAGTAATTGACAAAGTTTTGTGAAAAAATATTAGGGCACTAGCCTATACACGTACGGGTTAGCTGTGTCTGTGGCTACAGGTTTTGTATAGAGTGATTAATAGTGTCCTATCAATCACTCTCATCCGGCGTGGTCATCAGATAGGTTTGATTTATGTAGCAAAACGTAACCAATGTTTCAAAAATCTTTTTGTATATATTTTACTACAAATAAAATCTAAACTGCAGGTACGTCTTAAGTGTTTGACCTGTGTGAGCTTTCATGTTTGTTCTACCGTGAACAAACTTTATTTTCTTAGGATCAGACAGACAAAAGCGCTACGGGCGCTTAACATTTACGGCGTCAGTGATTGTATGTTTTCAGTCAATATTTAAGGATCGATCCACACTACACTGAGAGGCTACTTGGTTATATATTTATTATAGTTTTTAAAGGAACGTTAGTGGACCTCTTTCAGCAGAGAAATAAGTATTAAACAGTGGCACTGGAAACTGTTTATTAACCCACTAACAGATTACCTACATATGCAATCCTGTATTTATTTCGAAAAAGTTGTATCATTATTACCTATATACTTTTTTCGTAAATACATACATATAATACATATTAACACCCAGACCAGAACCAACATCTATGTTCGTCACACAAAGCTTTGTCCTGGGTGAGAATCGAACACACGATCTAGAGCGCAGAAGGCAGGACTACCAACTGAGCTACAAGGCCAGTCAAAATAATAATATATTCAAACTATTACTCTGTATATGAATAAAAGAGGCGAGCCAATAGCACGCCTCATCTTAAATGGTAGGTACCTACTAGGAATAACTTCAATGACAACAATAATGAGCCTTCAAAAACCTATTATATCACGCCTTCATGACACCTATTCGTTAATAGGCACTGTTTCATACCTTGCATCTGATATGTAAATTTTGTTACTGTGATAAATACAAACATACCGATCCATTTAGTAGCAGTCTCGTGTGTCAAAGGGAGCAGTTGAAAGCATCGCGCCGTGGATTTACTAGAATTCTTGTGACCGTCTCGGATTGTGCTTAATCAACGTTTAAGTTTCATGTTGGATTACTGTTATATGTAACGCAGTCTCGTTTTAGGAACGCAAAGGAAGAAGGGAGGTCAGCCGCCGCTATTCTTAGTTAATTATTTTAATTATTTAATAATTCAAGCTTAGTTCCACAAATAATTTTTTTTTTCTTTCTTTCATCTGCTGCTGCGGTAGATCCTCAACATTAGTTGGCAGACACTACTTGACCATTTCGTACATGACTTTCCATGTTGGTACGCACTGTAAAATAGTATTACGACAGAGTAAAAATCCTTTTACCTCTCCGTAGCGCAGTCTCGTTTGTACACAAGAAGCGCATAAGAGCTCGGGCGCCGCCGATTTGCTGCTGCAACAACTTCTGTCCGTCCGTTGGCAGGCACCGCTTGATCCATGTATCCATGCATGACATCCCAGTTTGGTACGCCCTGTGAATTAAAAAAGAATTATTCGATGGACTACAAGGATCCGTTGTTAAATTATAAATTCCTGCAAATGTTATAGGTTCGATCCTGTAAGGACACATATGTTTTATTTGATGAATAAAAGCGTAGTGGCCGATTTACAAACTGGAGGTTGCGAAACTGGAGCGTGCCTACTGCACCAAACTACTTTTTCTTTAACCAAAATGTGTAAATGAGAGGAAACTCCTTTGAAAAATCGAAGGTATACGAAATCTACCATGTATTTGGCGCCCGTAGCAGATCACATAACACAAATAATTCATTCACTCTCCATTGATATGGCATTACTGAAAAATTACCTTTCGTTACCTTTTTATTACCTTACTTAACCTCATAAAAAACGTTATCTTACAATTTAATTCACCATCGAGGAAAATATTTCAGAGATGTTGGATGGTTTACGGTCCGCTCACCTGGGATTATGCTATGCGGTAGCATCTGCTAATTAAAACTTTCAACGTGTACGTGGAATATTGACCAAGAATATTACCAACTACTAGGTAATATAATAAAATATTTCGAGTATAATAACTACTAGTTATGTGTGAGCAAGACTTGTACCTACACAAATTCACAAGTCACAAATCACAGTACAGCTAGCCCTGTTACAAAATCGCAACCGATATTAGACAGGTGTTGAAATAAGTACGAAAAGTACCACAGCAGTCGTGACAAACGCCAGTGACTGGAACCGGAACTGCCGCTGTGACGTTCCCGACCAGTTTCCGCTTCTGAAGCTACCGTATGATGACAAAAATGTGGTGAAACACGAGAAACGGGAAAGCATGTCCGTACGCGGCGCATGATTGTCACAATTTTTGCAGCTGGTAACATTATTTATTCCGTACATACAAACATAAAATCACGCAGAGAGGTTTTGGAACGCATGGTTTTCAACCAATATTTTGTGTACAATTAAGCATTTTCTATCTATCTATGATCAATTACAGTACAGCCAATCGCCTCTTCTGTGGGATCAAGGCATTCTCTGCACAGTGCACGTAAATTTGTGGCGCCGGCCGTGAGAAATTACATAACCGCTGGTATGTATTAGGATGTTAATTTCATAATGAATCCCGTATTTTCCACCAATTCACCTCTAATGTCCAAAAACAGTGTGCCACATTGGTATAAACTCCAACTTTCATCAAGGTCTGGTATGAAATTTATTGGATATGAATCCAAACCAGAACAAATGAGTTTTTCGATTGAATAACAATATGTGCGCAGTAACTAACCAACTGACCATAATCAGAAAACTAGCATTTCCTACTATAAAATACTTAATACCAATCTGGATTGGGTTCGCGGTAGATTAAAGTTTATTCACTCTGGATTTTCGAGAGAGTTCGCCTGTGTCCCTACAGCGCCGTAGGAATACGAGAGTAGAAGTATATTCAGAGTAGAGTACTAAAAAAATATAAGCCTAACTGATGCTAACATTTTTTTATGAAGTATCGTGATATAATAATGGTAAAATATTAAATTTGTCCTAAACCCGAGCCCAACGGTTAAGTGGACATAAAAATCAGTATACCTATTGTGTAACACAGGGATAAAAGGCACTTTACTCCGGCCCTGGGTCAGTATGAATTAGGTAAGCTCACACCCTTGTGGTAAAGTGCGCTACTTAATATATTTATTCTTAACCGAATTAAAACACTCAACTGGCTGGCAATGGTAATGGATTTGAGAATATTTTATTTTTCAATAAACTTTATTATGTATTATAACGGTATTAACAGGCCTCACAGCTCAGTTGGTATTAACTCTGCCTTCTGCGCTGGAGGTCGTGGGATCGATTCCTACCCAGGACAAACATTTGTGTGACGAATATGTTTGTTGTGTCTGGGTGTTAATATGTATTACATGTATGTATTTACAAAAAAAGCATATATATATTCTATTAGTTGTCTGATTCCCAAAGTATAGGCTATGCTATGCTTAGTTTGGGGCTAGATGGCGCTGTGTGAATTGCCCACCAATAATATTATTGTTTAAAGTTTTAAGGCATTCTATACAATGCCGAATTTGTAAGCAACGTAACGTACAATGTTAGAAAAAAAAACATATTGATTCGTGGCATGTAACAGGCAAATTGAGAGAACACAAAACATTGATAATATCGAAAGAACAATCAATAAATTAATAAAACAAATATTAATATACAATAATTTATTAAAATGTTACTACTTATAAAGCCCCTAAAGCCTGTGAGATCCACAATTTAAACGATTATTTGAATTATAAAATATGTAAGTGTATTGTGTGTGAGTGCTTCTTTAACGTGACTTTATTCCACGTTACCCAGTAACCCTAACTGGTTTCTAAACAAATAGTAAGATAACTATCTGTCTATAACAAAATAAATAACACAATTATTCAGAAAAAAATGAAACAAACGATAAGTACGTCAGTAGTTCTATTCCAGAACTTTTTGATGTCTTAGAGCCGGCTGGTATAACCACTACGAATATTAAATGTGCGGAAAACTTCGGCGTCAGTAAGCCTTTTATCGTTTCGGGTGGGGTTAAGTTGATCTGTTGAAAGTGAGCTTATCCATTTTCTTACAATATGCATTGGTTGTGGCTATTAAGGCTTATATCATCGTGCTTTTCGCCGAGGACTACTTGTCAACCTAAATAAATGTTTCTCACTACAATTGGAAATTTTATAAATGCATGTACGTTTCCTCCTTACACGTTACACATATTCTTAAATAAATAAATAAAAATAACGAAATAAATGAAGCTGTCTTACTGATATATAACTTTGAATAACTTTGGAAAGTATAGTAGTCTAAAATATTACTACGTATTCTGCTAAGAATTTAGCTATATTAGACGAACCAATTGCCTTCCTTACAGGTCTAATCATCTGTATATGTATATATATCCTAAAAATTTATAAAAAAAAATATATGCTTTGTTACGACTACCAAAGATCACGATTGTCGTATTCTATAAAATATAATTCACATGTAATGGATCAACTAAAACAAAACTCATATATAATAACAATACAGTCGTGATACATTATTGTTTAATTTATCATGGAAAACTTTAGCCATTACGTGTCCCGCCCTGGACCCTGGACCCTTTGGTCACTCGTCGGTGCTTTCATTTTAAGGAACAAAATTACAAAGGTCTGATATACGAAGGTTGGTATTTCTGTTGAAAATGCAGTGTTAAACAATGCTTTAGAAAATTATTGAGTTTTTACAGAATCTTTAAGTTCAAATATGTGATTACTACTACTGAGTAAATGAAATCGTCTGTGCTAACAACTAAATTAAATTAATTTAACATCAAACGAAATTGCCGGTGCTCTGTCTTTGTTGTTCAATCTTCAGTAATGAGATTAATTTTGATTGGTACTGTAAAATGTAAAATAACGCCAATGGTACAAAATTATATTGAAATTTAGGAATAACTGCAATTCTATGTTGTGACATAATATAACACCACACTTCTTGGGACCTCTTTTTCTCTCGAACCAGTGCGGCGAAAGGATTTATTCTTCGCTCCAATACTAACATACTATTGGATTAAAAATTTTAAATCGTAATATGAAATGTCAGAGCAATAAAAGAGCATTATGCGAAATAAATTGATTAGCAAAATCAGACATACGTTTTAAATAGCATGCCAACAGTTAATTAAATCACCTGGAAACAGATCAGTTTGTAAAAACGTGACAAAAAACAATAACTTCCAACTGAATTTTTCTGTTACATAAAAAAAAAATTACGTTGTAGAGCAAATATTATTGTTATGATGTACATAAGTTATCCTTTTTAGCAAATTACCGATAATTGTAAGACTGCCAGAGTGCCTTTCACTATAAAAAGTAAATGGTGGAAGGTGGATTCTGTATTTTATATTATACGTTGATTAAGCAATAAGTAAACAATACGTTATTTTATTATAAAATGTTGAACTTTACTTATATAATAAAAAAAATCTCTTAATATTGCAAAGATTATGGGTAAATGTTTTAGTGAAAAACCTATGTTACTATGTAAATATTTAGAAACAAAATTTCGACGCGTGTTTGTGCATAGGCCAATATAGGGGTGATGTTCTGAGGAAATTGATGAGGGCTCTCCGAAATTTTTAATAACTTTGGTGTTCAATATGTGGAAAAAGTATTCGGATTTTCTGTTAGCACGTTTATACTGTGAAACCTAATTACAAGCGATTTTTACACGGACCGTTTTTATTTTGAGTATTATTATATTAATTCTGACAAAGTTCTAGTTTCATAGATGGTTAAAAATGCTCACAGTCAGTGAGCATCAGGTCTTATCTTCGAACGAACAAGGGTACACTGAATCAGAGTAAAATATCACGATTTTCTTTGTTCACTCATGTCACAGTTGTCCTGTTTAATTGTGATGAGGCCGTAGATAGGCCGCAGGTATATTAAAACGTCTCCAATCTCACTTTCTTTACTGGCAGGTCACAATGTTGTACACGGATAGAACAAAACATCCCCAGTATACCCACGTCAACTATTTTCCATTTTATTGTGACATGTATCACAAAATATTACAACGCAAATGTTAACAGTGAGTTAGCTTGTTAATCGACAGGTGTGCTTGTCATCACGGCGACACATTTCTTAAGCACACCCACATCTCAGCTCTCCTGTCATTCAATTGTAACTTGTGGCTGAATTACAAAACATAATCTCTAAATAGTATAAAACAGTCACTATCTACCTCTATCTTCTGTCCGCTTACTTTTTATAAAACATGGAACTGATTTCGATACGTTTTCACTAGAGAAACAGTGATAAACGAGAAAAGTTTGTGTATATAATTTGTGAATATTTTATGCAAAATGAGTTATGCACCTATGCATATATATATGCATATTTACAAAAAAGTATATATGTATTCTATCAGTTTTCTGGTTCCCATAGTACGAGCTATGCTTAGTTTGGGGCTAGATGGCGATATGTGAATTGTCCACCAATTGAAACTAACTTTCTTGGTAAGCGCACTCCTCATTTTCTCTAATAATAAACTGCACCCGTGCCAAGCCGGGGTGGGTCGCTAGTAATAGTATAACACAAATGCTTACAAGCAGTGAGCGTCCAATTCTGATTTGGTCCTTGGTAAGCCGACAGGTGTGCGCGGGATCAGGGCAACACATTCCTTCAGCTGACCCGCGTCGCAGTTGTCCGTCTCGCCTAATTGAGCGCCGCCTCCACCTGAAACATAAAGTTATGTCACCGCAATACTCTCACCGTGTATGCATTAATTTTGCGCTGTATGTTGTGTACCTTTGAGTCAAGGATAAAAGGATGCGGCATGAAATGAAAAAAGTTTTCAACCAACCACCTCTTTTTGTATTTATGTTGTTTTTTTGTACCGATGATGGATATCTATCTATAACTTACATACGAATAAACAGCCTTATATTGAAGAATAAAGACAGCTCGTTATTAATTTATTGGAAATATCTAAAAACACAGGCAGTATAGGTACGACTTTTAATTCCCAATGTTTTTTTTTTTTTATAAATATATGAATTTGTTCTTAAAGTTTCAGATAACGCATTAAACAACCCTGTACAGCTATTTATTGAATTTGTAGACGAAATGATAGATGTTTATAATTTGTGATTCTACAAATTTGTTAACGGATACAATTATAATATAAAATTGTTGTGTGTCAAAGTAATAATATATACATGTTTTGCTTATGAGATTAACACCACAAATTTGTAAATATTTCTTACAATGAATAAGAAATAAAGTAACCAGGATGGCCGCGTCGATTTCATTCAAATGTTACGTAGCTAACATAAGCCATGATTTATCCTTCTTAGTTAGTATGTGACGTGTTTGGAACTTTGGGGATGCAAAGTCAACAAACGCAAAGGGTTGACACAAATTTCTGCGATAAAAATATTTTTACTTCTGTATGAGTCTTTCAAATACGATGCAGAAAATTTTTACACGTAAAAGTATAAATATTTCTAGTCACAAACACAGTAGTCACTCTATCTTACCTTAACTTATTTATAAAGTTATTCAAATACAAAACATACCTATATTCTTTAATATCCCGTTTTAGGATTAGTGATTAAAATGATAACGTTGGTAGTAGGCAAAAATCCGAAAGGACCTCTCTTATTCGTTCATCTCAACTCCATGGCCAGGCGTTCTTTCTCTATTCAGCTTTATGTCCACATATTATGGCACAAGGGGAATGTAGAAGTAATTGGTTTTCACTGACGTCTGTGGGGAATTTGATAGCATTTTCGCCGTGGTTGTCATACCAACACAAGATCAGAACTTAGGTTATTTAACTAAATTATACAGTGTGCATTTGAAATACATTTCATTAATAAATTAAAATATTTTCAATCCAAAAAAGTAAAATGATGATTTAAGTCACATAAAATAACTACTTTTTTATGCGTTTATTCGTTCAGTTCTGAGCTAAGTAAGTTTAAATAATTAGGTCCTTAGCTCATCGAAAAGACTGTCTATCACAGATAGTTTATAAAATAGTTTACAAATACATAATCGATTCAAAATTTGTATTTTCAATTTAGAATATAATATAATTTTCTAATTATTTTTCATCGGATTATTTCACAGAAATAATAACTCTGAAGATTGTTACTTGGTTGTTATTGTTACTGTAATCCAACACTGATATAGTAGGTACCTATCTAACAGCTAAGTTATTAGATGGTTGTAATCTTAGCCAAGCTAACATCTAATAAACACCTAATACAGCTGAGCGTAACGACATTTGTAACCGACCATAACCGTAATTGTAAGACGTTGGGGCAAATCGCATCTGATAAGGTTACATATATATATAGTGTCTTTATATATTTTATTTATATTCTACAATGTAATAACTTTACATACATAAAAGTACGGTGTATTCCTTCATTGGAAAGACTAGAAATTTCATCATGCAAATTTTCCCCCAGGGATGCTTTAGTGTGTATGAAATGCTTACAACATAGTACTACTTGCAAATATGATGATAAAGTCTGAGAATAGGCACAGATTATTAAAAAACTCTTTCGAAATTAGGTGTCTATCAACAAAATCAAGTATCACTGATCTTAGCTTTAGAACTATTAAAAGAAAAAAAACTTGTGTTTTTAATTTAGTTGTGCAAAAGCAATGACGGCAAATAATTCAATTTTCATATCACACGGAATTACCGCCAAACGGCACCTGAAACTATTGAAGTGTGGTATTTGGATCGTTTCTTATCATATCGTTCCAGGTGGAATACTTCCAAACAATATTCACAACGTTAAACTGAGATCAAAACACGCGTGAATTCAATATTGTAAATGTAAGTTTCAGTTGTTCTACCGCCAGTCAAAGTAATTTATTTAACGGTTTCCTCACGTCGTAGTACGGTCCTCTTGACGTCGCCGTCAACCGTCGCTTCAGTATATTGGTTTCTTTATTGTGTTGCTTTTAGTACCACGAGGTCAGATTTTACTGTGACACCACTGCGCATTGGGACGATCTGTTAGGCGAGACCATAAGAGTGATTACAGACTGGGCACATTTTACGCACTTTGGTATTTATTTGTGCGCTAGATATGCGCCTGAAGATTTTTATAGCTGATTTATACTTATGCACTTAGTAAAAAGCGGTTATTTTAATATTACAAACAGACACTCCAATTTTATTTATTTTTATAGATGTATTTACAAAAAAGGAGATAAGTATTAAATTAGTTGTCTGGTTCCCATGATACAGGCTATGGTTAGCTTACTTAGGGAATATATAGCGCTGCGTGAAATGTCCACCAATATTTTAGTAATTTACTGTGAACGATATTAATCACTTTCAGTGTCCATGCTAGCTACGACCCCATCTCAAATAAACATCGGTTGTACTTTACATCTCCAATTTGTAAAACCAATTTGGCATATCGTTCATTGAAAGCCATCGCGATCGTTTTGTAAAAAAATTACGTGTTATATAAACTATTTTGTTAAAAAAAACTCTTTTCGAAATTAGGATAACTTCTTGCAAGGGAAAAAATTCAACTCCGATGGGGCAGTCCAAAGCAACTTCAAAGATTTTATTGATTCCTGTCTGAATGGTTTTTTAGTAAAGGGATCAATGAACTACCTATGAGATGGCAAAAGTGCATAAATAGCAATGGTAGGTACATACCTTTCAGATGTCTAAGTGTGTATTTTAGATCTCATAGATGCAACACAATCTGTTATTAAAACAGAATTCAATTCCAGCTTTTATCTGCACATGTGTCTGTTGATTTATCCACAAAACCCGGCCATCTGCGATGAACTGAATACGGCCACGGACAACATGTAAAAATTTTGCAAATAATTTACTCTTCGAAAAAAAAAGAAGACATAAAATAAACGAGTTTTTCCATGGCATTTTTCCATGTACCAAAGAAGCTGCCGTCTCATTTTCCTCGACTTTCCGTAAAAACCTCGATTTTATCGCTGCCAAAAAGCGACTGAATCGCTGCAGTCGTACCAAATAATGTACCAGTGCGTTGTATGTACTCTTAATTATTAAGGGTTTAACAAAAATGATTCAACGTAACGTGGTCTATACTTTTTTACGTCAAATAACGGTGGTCCCTGAAATATTGATTAAAACAGAGTAATTACGAAACACATGAAACAAATATAATGTACAAATTGATTTAGGTGTAGCTAGCTTGTCTACTTTTTTTTTTGTTAGGTACACTTTTTCACATTTCTTAATGCTTTCCTTTGAATAGTTGGTTCGGATAGACAATTAGAACCCTTGTCATTCAAATATTTGGTAAGACATCTTCTTTACCTACCAAGATAATATAGATGAACAGCAAATTCAAAATTCTTAGGTAAAAATTATATTCTTAGGTAATTGATTCAAGTTTTATATACGTTACAAGTATTATTCCAGATAAGGGTAAAACGAGATATACCTATAGAAACCTTCTGTGCCATACTATTTATTTATTATTCGTATAATTTAAATAATGAGTAATAAAATAGACCGTAAACATTACGTCGTATCACTAAACTGAGATATAAATCGTAACATTAAACCAAGGAATCGGCACTTCGTTACCTACGTCGACACATTTCGTCATCAATATTGTCATAAACTTGGACTCTTTGGAAATATATTTTGTTATTTGATAGCTTATTTATTGAACCATTAATCAATACAATCCCCAAATAATATCTCAATCTAACCATCTCGATAATTAATACCGAAAGCTAACATTGCCATAACGGAGCCTTGTTATTGAATATGCAGGGGAAAGTATTTTATCCAGTTATCATTTTTCATTGCACCCCTCCGATGAAAAATTTTACATCTGAATGCCGAGCTATCGATAGTTCTGCAATCGATATTTGACCTTCAGAATTAGTTAAGCTATTGATAGTCGATAGCACAAAACGTGGTAAAGGTAATCGATAGTTAAACAAGTTTTATTAATCGATAGTTTCGAATAGTCGTTTCGATAGACAGGCTATCGATAAACTAGCGATAGTGGCCTATCAAGATGCATCACTAGGTTGGGCCTTCGGGGTAGTTACTAGAAACTTTAAAATGGTTTTTCTTAGATCTCTATAAATATAATAATGCAGTGAAGTGCTCATAAACTCTTAAATTCTTCCAACTAAGACTTCTCTTGTAATAAGGAAAGTTTTGTCTTTAACATTCAGCCACCCGTATAAATTATTGTCACCCATCGTACTGAACCAAATAGAAGTGAAATAGAAGCTTATAGTAGCATAATTGTTATTTTATTTATTTATTAATTGAATACAGGGTAATTAATTTACAAAAATAATTAAATATTTATTTAACAGTTTATTCACACAATTACACGTAATTTTTTTTATTTTTTTTATGTAATACAGTTACAGAACGAGCTGACGGCCCACCTGGTGTTAAGTGGTAACCTCAGCCCATAACAAGCGATGCGGCTTGGGTCCTCCCCTACTAGGTACGACAAGACCCAAGTCGCAACGTATGCGCCCGTAACTCTGAGACGTGTAGGTGGAATGTCTCGTGTGCCTGTAATTTCACCGGCAACCACACCTTTCAAACCGGAACACAGTAACGCTTTCGCGTTACTGCTTGGCGGCAGAAATGGGCATGGTGGCAGTACTTCCCCGGACGAACTTGGCGAGAGTTCTACTGCTCTTGAAAATTTTAATTATAGAAGACTTTTTGTAACTTGTCATGATAAAAAGAGCAGATGTCCCTGCTGACTGACTGTAACAACACCATTGCTTAGGTCCTCCCCTATTATTAAGTATTTGAAGAACCATGTCAACCAAGACTCATGCGCCTATAATTTCACCAGCATCCATAAACATAGTAATGCATACTACTTGGCGACAAAACCAGTTGTGGTGGCAGTAGTTCCCGGATGAACTTGGCACAAATCCTACCGGTGTGGTTGCCGGTGAAATTACAGACGCATGAGATATTCCACCTACACGTCTCAGAGTTACGGGCGCATACGATGCGACTTGGGTCTTGTCATACCTCGTAGGGGAGGACCCAAGTCGCATCGGTTGTTATGGGTCGAGGTTACCACTTAACACCAGGTGGGCCGTCGGCTCGATCCATAACTGTATAACATAATAAAAACTAGTGGCACTATAATGTAGTAGTTGACATTATAGCCTCATACAACGTGAATAGTTTGTTAAATCTTGTAACTATTCCTTTTCCTTTCCATTAGAATTTTGGAACATTTTAATTAAGAACATTGGAATTTAAGTACAAAGCCAAAATAATCTCGTTTGACAGCTTTCCTTTAATTCGGTTTTATGTAAAAGCGACGTTGAGCCCGGGAATCTCAAAGAAACCACTAATGGATTTACAAAATACAATTTGATTTGAAAGGTATTGTGTACTGATCTAGAATGTATTGATGAATTGTATGAATTGTAATTGTTTGTATAGAGAGGCTAAACAAGAAATGGTGTCACAAAATAATTACTTAATCTTCAGGTTTTACTAGAAAATTTTGTTAACGTTAATTATCTTGTTTTTTATGAAACATTTGTAAGATGGCAAGATATTTCTGGTTCATCTCCGAATCAGATATTTTTATCCACCAGTCTTGTTCCTCAATTAGTAGCTATTTTTACTCAATTAGTCCGCTTGTTTTCGAATGATAATGACCATTATAAAAGAAAAATATTGGATTACGAATAAAAAAATCAATGTAATGATTTTAACTTTTTGTGTTAAAGTTTTGACTAACATCATTAGTTTAATGAAACAAGTCAGCTTGTGAAAATTTTATTATATTCAGTTTGAATTTCAGCAAAATTTGAAAAGTTATACGTGAGCCATACTGAAATTCAATGGCCACGCACGTTTATTTATTTTATTTTTATTTTATTTTTATTTATTTGGGATAACAAACAATTGCACTCATAAGTTAACTTAGCTAATGTTATATCTAGGCAGTTCTAGGAGCACAACCAGCCCCGTTATCCTCAGATTGAGATTAATATTATAATAATAAAGGGCGATACATTGGGTAATGAAAAAAGCATGCATTAAATTAATAGAAACGGACAATCTAGATAGACAAATCTGACATAATAATATCAGTTATTGATTTTCTGAACGAGGCGGGTGAGGTTGCGAAGAATTCAATGCTAGTAAAGTTATCATTAAATTGTTTCATGATTCTGTGCAACGGCGCGCGCTCACGTTATAGAGAATAAAAAAATATTCTAATTGTTTAGAATAAGAATTACTTTGCCTGTAGATTATATATATTTCGTATGTCTGTCACTGTTATTCTAAGTTTTCTCTCTGTAAGTTTTTTAACTTGTGCAAATATAAATCTGATATGTTCTGGACTTAATAATAAAGAATGACGTTATGAATTTGTGCTACAAAGTGTAAACGACAGACATAAATAATGAATCGTTTTATATTTTACAGCCAAAGAGTTCCAAGTTTCAATAATAGAAAAATTTCATATAATATTTCAGCCCCCGTACAATTATTAAGTTTTACTGATTCAGAATCCACAAAACTTTATTAAGTTCATCCTAAGTTTCAATATCAATTGTATACACTTTTATAATGAACTTCCTGAACAAGCAACGAAGCTTCCGACCCAAAAACTTGAGTAATATATAAAGAAGGGTCTAGTAAGTTAAGCTTTTTAGGTACACTGTCTGATTATTATCGTAGACTGGCCTCATAGCTCAGTTGGTTAGTAACCCTGCCTTCTGCGCTGTAGGTCGTGGGTTCGATCCCCACTCAGAAAAAACATTTATGTGACATTTGTAACATTGATGTTTGTTCTGTGTCTGGGTGTTAATATGTATTATATGTATGTAATATTTACAAAAAAAAAAGTATATAAGTATGTATATCAGTTGTCTGGTTCCCATGATACAAGCTATGCTTAGCTTACTTTGGGGCTAGATGGCGCTGTGTGAAATATCCACCATTATTTATTTATTATTATTATTATTATTTAAATGATAAACTCTCCTTTTCTGATGTCGCTCTGCTCAACGCCACACAAAATATCTAGTAATATTTTTTTTCAATATTTTATGTAGTCACAAATGTTAACATTGATCTAAGTACTCAGACTTATACAAGAATCGTGTTCTCGAAAAAAAAAGCCCTCCATGAGGGGTTTCTTGCTATTCTCCCCATGGAGGGTCGGATAGTATTCGAAGAGGCGTCAAACTCAGCGACAAGTACGCGTGACGTTATGTTTTGAATATTATTGATAGTCCAGTCATTTAAACACTTAACTAAGTCATGTAAATACTTGTATATTGACACCCTAAAAGTTGTCTCAAAACCTACATATGGTAGGGTGTACGCAACTATTAAATTTCAAGGTCAAAGGTCACAAAAATCGGTTTTTTGCGCTTTTTTTGTAAATATCTCATTTCCTATGGGTTTTTTGCTATTTGTATTTATTATCAATATTGTAGAATACAAAATTCTTAACAAATTTTGTTTAAAAAATTTTTTTATGCGGTGAACCGTTTTCGAGATAGTTGCTCCTTGTTACATTAGCTATCTGCCAGTGAAAGTCCCGTCAAAATCAATCCAGCTATTTCAGATATTAATCGGAACAAACAGACAGACGCAAAAATTGAAAAAAAAAATGTTTTGGTATATGTACCATGTATAGGTACATCCATATGCACTTAGTAAAAAGCGGTTATTTTAATATTACAAACAGAAACTCCAATTTAATGTATTTGTATAGATAAGTGTTTATTACTCAAGTTAAATTATTAACAAAAAAAGATATTTATCTTTTTCTGGCTAATTCAATTTAATTATTTAATTATCATTTATTTAATTTTAATTTGATGGCATTCATAAACAGGCGTCAAATTGAGCAATAATTGAGCAATAAGTATCTATGTGTGATATTAATTTACACACAAGACATTGATTTTCAGGTAGTAGAACTTGTTTCTTGTGTCTGTCTAGGGAAGCACTACCAAGTTTTATGCATATGCAATACAATGCGTCTTGGGTCTCTTGGATTTTAATATTATAAACAGACACTCCAATTTTATTTATTTGTATGTATAGATTACGTTATTTGCTTTAACTGAGAATTTTAAAATGAGTCCACTAATACTCTTCTTGGGAATTTATTCAAATATATAATACGGTTTTATAAAACTACGTACTAACTATTAGTTGTATCTTGTAGCCGCCTGGGAAGTAGCGATTTTCATCTCAGATTTTAGACATGTATGATCTAGGCAGCTCGGAACCAGAAATAAGTCATCCAAAGTTTTGACTGAGCTTCTGGGATTTATTTATTTATGATTATTTTGATTTTCTTTCAGGAGTTTTTCAAAATTATGAAACATACTTTAAACAGGAAACCCTAAAGGTTAAAAAAGGTTTTCTCATTTGTGCTGCTGCGATTGAAAATTCGGTCAGTTCTCTAACGCCGGCAGGCATCTCAGACGTATGCTCTCGCAAACACCCCCACTGCATTTGAACTAATTGCAAAAACATGATGCAGTTACATGTTCGAGTAAGTAAAAAGGAGCTAGTGATTGAAAACCCTTATTACCCTTAACCCTTATTTTTTTAGTTATATAAATAAAAAAACAATCTGATTCCTTTTAACACTCTTTAAGGTAAGTTATTATACAAAAATAAATATAAAAATATCTACAATCAAATAAAGCCATGCATGTACGAGTGAACAAAAATAAATATAAAAATATCTACAATCAAATATAGCCATGCATGTACGAGTGAGAACAATTTGTGAAAAAATACTATGAACATCTGCTACCTGAACATACCTGCAATAAACATGAGAACCGCCACAAAAAGAATCATTGCTGTTTCTATTGTTATTTCCACAAAGCTCTTACAATTGCTTTAATATATCAAGTTATATTTAATTTGTAGGTTGATGATAAAACACCTTTATTCATTAATGTTAGGAACTTTCTGAGAATGTACCGAAAGTTTGATTATTTTCGGCGTCGATGTGTGAGACTGAAGCGCGTACGGTTCCAACGAGGTTACGCGATCAACTGAACTTATAGAGGAACGAAAGTGCCTCCGGTGCTAGACAACGCACATTTCGAAGCGTACCGATTGAAAACACTAATTATCATTGTTTGAAGAATTTATTTTAGTAATTATTTAATCGAATTGTTTTACACCATAAGTTAAAAACATAGAAATGTTGCTGCTAAGTCACGCAATGCGCGTCCTTATCACTAAATGCGACCTTTTCCAGGAAAACTTTTGATGACAGGCTTTAGTGCGGACTACGAACTACAATTTGAATAGACACTGAAGCTTTGGTTTTCTTTTGAAGGATATTTATGAAAAACCAATAACATAAATCAGTCGTTTCCGTAACAGGTAAAAATATTAATTACAAACTTATGCCCCCTTTCTAAGGAAGATAGTCGCAGGTGGCATGGACAAGAGATACAGAAGACGAATTAACGCTCGGAAACATATATTATGCTCACTGCAAATAGTCTGTCCTGCCCAGGACCCTTTGCTATGCGGACAGGCTTTTCAAATTTCCTACAAAGCTGTTGTTAAATGGACTCTCTAAGTTTTTTTTAGTATTCGGTATTATTATTATAATCATACGACAATCACTTTTTCATGTGCGTTAAGGCAACTAAAAGTTTACTTGTCTTTAGAAGTTAAATTATAACACTGACGATTTATGACGTTAATAGTTGATTTTCAATTGACTGTAACCTCTTTTAAGTTCGATGTTCCAATATCTAAATGAAGTTGATTATGATTTTCAGAAGTTAGTGTTAAGAATTTAAACATAACTTGATGTGTAATAAAATTCCCTAGAATTTCTGATTTGGCCAGCAAATAGATATTTAAATACATAAAGATCTTTTTGGGGATGTCGTACAAAATCATTCAGACACTCATTTTTAAAATAATACCTTTACCCTAAACTTATCCTTTAATATAAAGTAATCCATTTACCCTTTCCTTCTGAACATGATTGATAAGATGATGTATTGTCTCAATCTTACGAAAATTAATAATTTAATAAGGAGTATCAGAATATTTAGCTAGACTCTTTATGTAATACCTATATACATATTACATACATTATCTATCTTCATTTCACATAAAACGGTGAATATTTCATGAAACCTCACACAATAGTAACAAATTTAATATCGTTACAAGGATCCATATAATATCGGCCGTTACGTAATAAAATTTAATTTCAAAGCTTTGTCTAAGAAGAAACCTAATAAGGTTAACTGAAACCGAAGTTTATCGTTGAGGTAGAAAATAAGTTATATAAGAGATCTTCTTTTAAATTCAACCTCTGGTATCGAAATCGCAAGTTGAGAAAATACCCGATGAATTGAGAAACAACCATCGACCTCTTCTCAAAATTATAAAATAAGTGCAATGAGATAGCTTCCGACTGGAACTGGTAGTTAGACGGCACTTTTACATTACCTACTTAGTTCCTTAAGGGATTACCTATATACTAATGTATTTAGGCATAAACTAAAAAAATATTGAATGACAGTAGGTATTACGATCTAGACGAATTATTGAACGATAAAATACGCTAATGTTTACCTATTTTATTTACTTTTTCATTTTATTATCTTTTTTGTAATCGTTAGTTAGTTGGTTAACATTAGGAATTAAAGTTAATTGTATTTTTACAAAATTCTGATTTTCTTGTTTTATTAATTTTCTGTGTAATAAAAATATTCTGGCGCGCCATCCTTCATCAAATTTTGCACGCCGAATTCGGTATAACATGTTGTGTCGAAACATATGTTTCAGCAGATTGAAATAATAATATATTTTACATAAAATAATAATATATTCATAATATATTTGTACATACCTAGTTCAACACAAAACTGGCTTACATCGAAGAATATCACCACTTATTTTGAACGTACCCGCTCTGGTAAACAGTAAGTAGTTCTTCTACGTCAGTCACAACATGATCAGGTTATTCCCCACCGCATAGCAACAGCAATACGTAGTAACAATGTACTTAGGGGATGACAGGATTAGAAGAATTAAGTCGTATTATGCACAAAACATGAATGTCAAAAATCTTTTTGACCATTATCTTGTTCTTTGTTGTTTTTGAGTACATATACTACACTCTGTATAATACTATAGGATAATCTTAAATAAACAAGAGAACATTATTTGGACGGGTGTATTTGTACGTGTATCTGTCGATCGTGTTTCGATGCCAATCCAATAGGTTTAAAGGCTACGGAATCCATTTGAACTCACGTACAGATAATCCAGCGACAGCTGTCCTTTCCTTATTGATAGTGCCTAATAAAATCAATATGGTCATGATATAAATCCTTAACAAATCATATTTTAAAATATTGATAATATCACTAAAAGTTATGAATACGTTAGTAACTACAATTTTTACTTTTTACTTTTATTTCTTATTCATTGTTTATGTTAATACATTATATTTATGTTGTGGTGTACAATAAAAAGTTTTCTATCTATCTAAAATTATTATCTAAGTAATAAAGGTAAGTAAATAAAGGTAACTAAGTAAAAAAGGACTATAAGGCTTTTCGAGTCAATAATTGTAGATTTTTAGTATTTTACAATATGCCAAGGCCATTTGAAACTTAATTTTCTAAACTGTACTGTGAATTTTTATTTGTAAAAAATGTTGTTTTGGTATATGTACCGTGTATACATCCATATGCACTTAGTAAAAAGTGGTTATTTTAATATTACAGACAGATACTCCAATTTTATTTATTTGTATAGATATTAGGTCTATGTCCCTACGACGACTGTGAGAGCCATTTTTAACAGACACGCCAATAATGTCTAACTAGTCAGGCTTGAGTTAGTAAATATAAACTAATCCCCGTTCGTTTACCCTTAACTAGAGTCTTAGCATGAATTCTGAAATATATGACTGGCGTGAGGCAACAGAGTAAGCAGCGTCTAGCCAAACAACTGTTTAAAATTCAACCTTACCTCTTGCTATGAGAATAATGTGAGTGTGGTCATGGCATAGAATAACTAAGTAAGGGATTCGATCTCTGCCGAGAAAAGTTTCCACTTGAGTGCTGTTGTGAATACGGTCGCCTCCAAAACTAAATGAGCACTGTTTCGTTCGAACACTTGCTGTTAGTTGTTGATAAATACTACTAAAATTTTGACAGGGCCGCTATCGTTTGAAAGAGAGTGCCTTTATTATTTTGGTGAGCTTGAAACAACGAGAATACGGAAAATTCCATAAGCACCCTGTGTATGAACGAAACGGAGGAGCAAAAAGAACTCTAACCGTTTATTCATGAACCAAAGCACAAAGGTACACTTGGATCCTTATTAACTGAATACGGAATTATTTACAAGGATAACTATTAAAATTAGTAGTGTGTTAAATTATAAAAAGAAAACATATGAGTTGATTTAAGGTGCACACGACGGAGCGCCAGATCTAATCGTGCGAATACGTGCGCATGTTATTCTAATGAGCCAATTTTATTTTTCAGTTTACAGGTTACGTTTGACTACACATAATCATTTTTTACCTGATTAGGCAGTGGTAGTTACTATTTAGCACGTAGATATTATTTTGTGGACCTTTCTCACACCGCCATCTAACCCCAAAGTAAGCTATCATGTCATGTATGTATCATGGGAACCAGACAACTGTTATAATACTTATATACTTTCCGTAAATACATATTGTACATATAATGCATATCAACACTCAGACACAGAGCAAACATCTACGTTCGTCACACCAATGTTTGTCATGGGTGGGAATTGAACCCGCGACCTACAACGCAGAAGGCAGGGTTACTACCATCTGAGCTGTGAGGCCAGTATAATAGTGAGGAGGGTATCAAGTACCTACATACTACTAGCAGTGCAAAAGTATCGTAATCGACTTAGTTGTATGCATCTAGATAAATTATTCACGCATCATTCATCTTCGAGCACGTTATAAATTATGAATTATTCAAATTTATTTTCATATCTCTAAACTAATCTCTCAGGACTGTTTTTGTGTGTAAGGAATTTGTATGGGACTCGGAAAAATAATAAATAAAAAATAATAATAATAATAAATACTTAGAGTTCATTTTAAGTACGTGGTATTTAAAAAAAGATGATTAAATGCGTATGGTGGCAGTACTTTCCCAGACAAATTATGAACCACAGGTACTCAAATTTAATCTGCTCTAAATCGAAAATCGGTTGACCGACCGCCATGGAAATTGGAATATCGTAGTATTTTTTCGTGAAGAACTTATCGTATTTGATATACATTTTCTTAGCAAGATCAACATCTGCTTGGTCCTGCTAATATCAATGTAAAAGTCTCGCTATAGGAAAAACGCAATACTTCGGATTATCAAAGCACTCTGCGTGCCAGGCGATTATGGATTCCCTAATATCATTTAATATTGCAAGCGGCAATTCCAGAAGCGCCAAAACCTTTTATATAGGTAGCCTATTGCTTAGGTCAGATAAGGCTATCATTACGGTGCAGATAACCACGGGATAACCGAATCTGTACCAGTATTAGACCCCCATTAGAAGCTCGCATACAATAATATAGCGGTGTAAAAATTATATGATCTGTATTTGACGTGAAAGAGATAGGTAAACGTAAAGATGCTTATTATGGAGTAAGTTGACGGGCCCGCTTGGTAACCAAGCGCAAAACGAGTTCGGGTTCGATCTTCGACCGGGTCATACATTTTGTAATACGCGTATTTAGTTTGCCTAGCCTTGTATAGCCTATATCTACCTAAATGACTATAAATTGAAAAGGTATAATCAAAACGAATAATATTACCACCATGAAACCAGACAATTCTGATCGCTTTTATACAATAACTCATTTGTGTTATGAAGAAATTACCTACTCCAAAATGGAGGGTGATCATTTTTCATTTTGTATTCAGAATTTAGCAATTACGTTGTAATGGCTTTGTGCGGGATACCTGTTAAAGGTATGAGGGTCTCGGAGGTACAGAACAGACTAGATAAAAATGTATACTATTTTGGTATGCACATTTGTCCAAACAACAATTTTTTGCACGAAAGACGACCTTATAGTCGCTCATTCGCTTATACTAGCTTTTCTGAAACAAATGATTCATTCATAACGTAATAACATTATGAGTTGTCGCTCGAAATAAATGAATATTATTATTATTATTATAACACAGTTACAGTAACCGTTATTGTATTAATGAGAAGAAACGATATGAAAAGAAACTTTCATTTGCGTGTTGGTTTTGTTTTTAAGCTATTGCATAGCTTCTATCGCGGGCCTTGAGCGTGGAGACCGAATCCAGAAATTCCGTAACGAAAAAAACCTAACACCCCCCACTCTGACCGGCACAGCGGTGATACTTTTTAGTTTTTCCATCTATCGATAAATTCCAGAACTTTTAATGACTTTTTGAAATATCACGCGCAATAGCTTTACCGCGGCAGTCTCCGAGTGCCACACGTCTTTTTTTTATATGTATACCTATTTATGACTACATATATGTATATATATATATATACACGATTTCATTACATCATTAATTGTTGTTTTCAGTAGAAACAATAAACTCGCTCTAATCTATACAGTATGAATATGGATTTAATCTACAAACGTCACAAAAGACCTGACTTGTATTTTGTCTTTAATGAGACAAAGTAAAAATTAAAAAAGTTTAAAATTTAACAAAACCTTATATTCCTGCAGTACCTACTACAGGCACCCTTATTACCTCCTATGTTCGTCACTCATGTCAAAAATATATGTAACTAATTCAAAAGTTTGATGTTCCATTAACGCGTACCGAAACGAGATGAAAACGTTCAGAGATGAAATCCAGAGATGAAAACGTTCGTGAAACGATGTCCTATTAAATGAGTGTCTCCAATTTACTTATTTCACTGAGCATCATAACGATACACAATTAATGACCCGTCTTTTGATTCGAAAAACAATAGCAAGTATTGCTTACCTTGAACTTCGAATAGGTAGATACTTCTCTTAATATTATGGATGGGATGTTTCACAAAAAGCATTGTTCTCAAAGATTAAACGTCGTGTCCTAACCGAATTTATTAAGGTTCGTTTAATAATTAGATGTCGGGATAGAAAGATAAATGAATATTTTCGACGGCGCATAACAGTGACTAATGAAAAACATACCATAATTTAGGGCTTTCATTGATCGGAATTTTCTAGCATTTTTTTGATAAACTGCTTCTTATTATTACTTCGCGCAGCAAAACGGAAAACTGACTTCATCGCCAATGAACGAGATGATTCATCGGTAGCTCGTACTCGGATGACATATATATTTCAGATAAAAAATCCAAATCAGTTTATAAATGACTGAGATCTGAGGTAACAAATATAAAAAAAATACAACCGTATTAAGAACCTATGTATCTATGTATAATCACGACAAATTGAAGGACTCCCTTCTTCGTGGGTTTCAGATACTAACTTCGAGTATTAGGCAAAATACACTTGGAACTTACTAAGAAGATGTCTAGTATGATTGATTTGAATGATAAATGAGGTTGCATCTAAATATAAGAAGTATATGAAACATTTCCTGGAACATTTCATAAAAGGCTTCAATTACAATTATTCAGGATTTTCCAAACAGCCAATGTGATTTCATTGTTGAGATGTTGTTGATACTGCTTGGATATTTAATTATACAAATTCGGTATTATATATTTGGTTTGCTATTGAGTAAGCAGGTATTTATTCTATTACACAGTCCCCGTCTTGTGGCGGTGTCGTCTGACTGTTGCAACTCGTTTTTTCCAGTAAGATTTTTACTTTTATTAGCTGTATTTCACGTAGCTGTAAAATTTAAGCAGCTTAATTAAACTAAAAGCAAAGCGTGGTCGCCGTAATATGACCTCATACCTCATAGAACTACATAAAAGATTTAATAAAGGAGCACCTACATGCGTCTGTCATACAGCACGTAGGTAGTCTTTTATGAAATTAATTTGTTTAATGAACACAATAATAATGTTGGTAGATATTTCACAAAGCGCCATCTAGTTCTTAAGTAATCTGAGCATAGCTTGTATCATGGGAACCACATATTTTGTTAATACCTACATACATTATTAACACAGAACAACCATATTTGTTCTTCACACAACACCGGAACACCGTAACGCGTTCGCTGTATCGGGGCTGTGTTCCGGTTTGAAAGGTGTGGTTGCCGCTGAAATTACAGCCACAATTTTTTTTTATTTTTTTTTTATTTTTAATACGGTAGCCTCACCGTTGACCGCTATCTCACCTGATGTTAAGTGACGATGTAGCATGCTTGCCTAGAAAATACCTATTCACTCTCCTCTTGAAGACCTCTAGATTATAGTTCTCGGGAAATACATGAAACATTCTACCTATACCTCACAGAGTTATGGGCGCATACAATGTGTCTTGGGTCTTGTGTCGTACCTAGTAGGGAAGGACCTAAGTCACATCGCTTGTTATGGTCAGAGGTAACCACTTAACCAGCCTACCAGGTGGGACGTCGGCTCGCTCCGTAACTGTATCACTTAAATAAAAAAATAAAAAATACACAAATATTTGTCCTGGGTGGGAATCGACCCCACGACCTACTGCGCAGAAGGCAGGGTTACTACCAACTGAGCTATGATGCCAGTCAACAAACAATGAATGCTGCGAATTAATAAAAGCAGCAATTTATATTCCTTACCTACGTAAAAAATTTGTTCTCTTTGTTTATAACGGTAAATCTTTTTAACGACAATATAAAATGCAGGTTATATAAAGTGGAAGAGGACAATAAAATCAGCGGTTATATTTTAAAATTTTGGCCTATATAGAAAGCTAGAACGGACATTTATATTCTATAACTTTTTAAAAAAGATACTGCTTGGTTGATTTGGCACAAATGAAAATAAGATTGTTTTTCACGTATAGGATAACGTTTTATTGTTTTTTCGTAAAATAGAGAGAAGTTTTGTTACAGTCTCAGCCGAAATAGCAATTTAAGGCTTTGTCTAAAGAGGACTCGGCTGAGAAATAAAGCAATTTATTGCTTTATTTCATGCCTCGGCTACTGCCTATGTACTATTACAAAATCATTTCATAAATGACTTAGTCTAATAGGTATTATGTATATATATATTATTTCTGAAAGGTGATTTTTCCTGGAAAGCTTAGATCTTTATAAATACATAACCAAAATTAATATATTATAGTAATATATAATAATAATAATATTGTTTGTAACTAATATGTCAGCTATGAGATTATTTACATTTTATGCGAGTGTTATTGATCTATCGCTTAAATGAATAAATGTCGACGTAGATATGTAGGTAATTGTATAAAGCGTTAAAACGTTATTACTGATAATTCAAAATAAAAGAATTGATCAGTGCTCTAAATTAGATAAAGTCAATGTATTAAAATAGGTAAGTATTTTTCAGTTCAATAACATTGACTTGCATCATCGGTAATGAAAAATCTAATATTTAGGTATATAGTATGTTATCAATATGCTGTTAAAATTAAGTTCTTTTATATATTTAATATTTTTGATTTATTTTTACGTACAGCTGCATTCTCAGTTTCTTTTTATCTTTTCTTTATTTAATTAATTTAAAAGCTCTCAATCATAGCGTAAAAATCAAGACAATGTAAACATTCCTCTATTATAAACTTTTGTCACCAATTAATTGATCCATTAACTTATTAGCTTAGTTCGTTATGACTTTTCATATTTTTGTGTTGTTATTGTTATTGCTTTTAATTTCTGTGTATATTCTAGTTCTAAATTGTTTTTTTTCTTGTATCCTCTTTTATTCGTACGCCACCAAAGCCTTGAGCTGAAAATCAGCGCTGTAACCTGTTGCAGCACGTGCTGAGCTCAAGGCTTTTCACACAATGCTGTACGCGACAGCGTTCCACATTATTATTTTTTTGTTTTATTTTATGTTTTGTTAGTGTTCTTTTTGTGTTTTTGTGATGTTAGCCGTTGTTGTATACAGTGTGTGTGTGAATAAATGTCTTCTTTCTTTCTTTCTTTCTTTCTAGTAATATATATATTTAGGTATACATATTAAATTAAAATTTTGTATTTATGATTATTATTTTTTTGAATTTTAGTTCTTAATAATGTCGTCACATGCTGCACCATCTGAACCTGTTGTTAGTCGTACACCAAGAGGAAGACCACCTACCAAAAGACATACTTCACCATTAGAACGCATTACAAGTCGCAAAAGGAGAAACTCCATAAGTTATGATCAACCCCAACTTCAACTTAAAAGAAAAAGAGCAACTGAAAACATTCGTCGGCAAAACGAAGTCACTAATCATCTACAATAGTTAATTATTGTTATTACAAATGGGATGGATTTTTCTTGACATATTACAGGTATTATATAATCTTGTTTTATATTGCACAATTAATCATCTTTTTTTTCAGATCTAAATGTGATTAATCACTCAAACATTGGTAATTGGAGAATGTAATTGAAGTATAATAAAACATCGATTAGGCTCCCACTTACCTAATAACGTGTCCTATTATGTTACGGCTGGGCCGGGAGTTCGAATTTTATTTACCTTCTCGTATGTCTACAGAACTGTATATTTTATCCTTCATAAATAAGAGTGATGGTAGATTAATTAAAACATATGGTAGGATAGTATAATATACCTAAATTCAGTTTTCAATTTAAAAATAAGGTTTGGATGAATATCTTTTTTTAATTTATATATTTTTTATATATAATTTTTTTTTATATATAAAGTAACGTTAAAGTTAGAGCAAAACTAACCGCCTCTTTTATTTGTAGAGAAACTTTTAAATCAAGATGGGTTTTCCGAGTTTTTCAGGTGAGTTTTGTACTGAGTTCATCCGGAACAGCAATTACACCTAATTTGAATTCGTATTACAGTGTTACGTTTAAGGTGAAAACACAGGACGTCGGTGACGCGCGGCAGGGCGCTACGTATTGGAATGTAACTACCGATCAGCAAGTCATTTACGTGCTCTGGAATGTCACTTGTGAAGTGGGTAAACTTATTATGGATACACCTAAAGCACCCGTAGAGATCTCTGTGTAAAAACTGGAAATACATACTGACTCTACCAACTTCACAAGCCAATTTTTAAGGACAAACGCCAAATGTGAGACATGACTTGGCCTCTGGTCTAAGCGCAGATGGTCACGCGATAGCCTGAGTAAATTCCGGCGACCGCGCTAAGTCAGTTAAATAGTAACCGAGATAGGTTCATTATTTAATTTATTATATGTTGATAATGTTGTTATTTTTTTTTATTAATTGTATTAGTTTATTGACATGTAATAAGGTTTTATGAATAAAAGTATTGTATTGTATTGGTATATAAAAATTTCTCAGTCCTAAGCCGTCTATAGTTCCTCCATTCTTTCAAATCTTCATCTCATTCTCATCTTTGATTTTTAAAACGGAGGGACGATCCTGTGTTGTTATTTTACTTTTAAATTCTAAATAATTCCAAATCTAATTTATCTAGATCCTCTGATCCATGTCCAATTTTGAAGTTTTAAGTAATTCAGTAATTAATCAGGAATTCGGCGAGTGTACCTGTAATATAATTCAGTATCTCTTCTTCAGAACCAAAAATAACAACTACTCTTGTCCAAGGGATGATTGCGATCTGGTACGTGACCGTAGAAATATATTTTATGTATAATCTATATTAGGGTTATGCAGGATCAATTTCGATCGTGGAATTTCCTTTGGCTTCATTAATATTCGCATCACAACAAAGACTTGAATACGAAAGATGCTGAGAAAAATGCCCAAGCCCATTAACTAACATTCTTTACTATTATTGTTGAGTATTTACCGGCTATATACATATTTATTTCTAGATGGTATTATCGAGTAATCGATCCTCTAGTGTGTTGCGCATTTTGGAGTTTTGGATCACCCATAGATTCGCTATCCCCGTTTGGTTAGGATGGTTATACTCGAACACACCGCTTTACTATACCTAATTAAATGCGGAAAGCATCATTTAGTTACTAATAAAAACAGAAAAATCACTTAATCACAATTTTCTATTCGAGTCACTGGTACTCTCGAACCAGTATGGTGAAAGGATTTTAAGTGCGCCTCAAAGAAGCGCCTTTTGTAATATCTCCTAATGTATATTTTGTGTCATAAGATTTCCAGGAAAGATTTTGAGGGTTTCGAAGGTGCAAAATATATAAATTATCGTTTTCTACTAATTCTCATTGCGTCATTGATTTGTTGGCAACAAGTTCTGTTGCCATTTGCAACAGCATTACGGAAGACATAGATCTTTAGGAACTGCCCGATAATGGATTTTCTAAAGAAAATCTGCTGTTTTCAAAGTAAATTTATTACTTGAATGTTCAGCGCCGCTGGAACAAACAGATAATATATTAAAAGCAAAAAACGAACACAGCAAAGGGTGATAAATAAGTTCCACCCATTTCAAGTTTTGGAAGCTCAAGTTTCAGTTCACTCAACTATTACTTGTTCGTCGCGATTCAGAAACTTTTAGATTTACAAGAGCTGATCGGGTTTCGGTTAACCGGTTTGCGGTTTCCAAGCATGTAGCAATTGCTACATGCTTGGAAAATCTCCTTTGTGCTGTGACAGTCAAACCCTTACAGCATAGTAAGTCCAGTTATTTTGATGAATACATTTCAGCGGAGTTCAACGCGTGGTGCGGCGCTTTAAGAAAGCCGCGACTCTCTTTTCTGTTTGGAGCTCCTAACAGATTTTACGGCGGTCATCACTTGAGAGATTGACTGACAAAGAAATGAGGACTTTCATGATAGTTGAAGTACGTTAATTTGTCGGCAGTACTTTATAAATTCTTGCTTTGGAACTAAGTTTATTTAAACGAAATTTAAGGACCTTTTTTCAGTCTTGTAGACCCCGTAACGGAAGTCTACTTGTTGTAAATGATTTGCGTAGCTACGTAGTACTTCAATTAATTATTTTAGGGAAATTCAGAATTAATTTAGTCAAGTGCATCGCCACTTGTGCACTGATACGATAAAATTAATTTCAAAGCATCAGAGAGTAAACATCTGTGTTTTATGAGGGTGCTGAAAATGCCATTTAGCTACATAGCTACTGTGGTTTATGGATATTCAAATAAGGTCATTTTTTACCAATCTGAATTCTACTGAAATGAACGAAGAGTTTTTGTTGAAAGCATTTAGACGTGCTGGCTAGCATGCTTGGCAAGCAGCCAGGCCGCGATCTCTTTAGTAAGTCCATGGCAGATTCGCATTTCAACGTATATGTATGTGTACCTATGTATCTTTTTTGGAAACGGAATATATAAAACATTTATTGGAACTGTGGTTTGTTTAACGTAAGTAGATCACTATTTTATTTACGGAAAAACAGTGATTTTGTTTTGTAATGTGATGATTGTAACTTTTTCAGACACGGGTTTTTTTCAACATGTATGAATCTTTCTTTTTTTCAGTTTTCATGTGGCCGTTGTCACAATGCATACTGAAAAGAGCCAACTGATATATTTTTAATGATGAAGGAATTTCAAAGCACTTTGATTAAAATATAGTTGTTGCAATTTTATTAGACAGTTATATCTTAAGGAGAACAAGAATTTACCAGTGAAGGTTTCATCCTGTGTTTCAATAAGACCAATATATATGCCCACTGCAATAGAATTATAAGTAGATACTTTGCCTTACTACAGTTAGGTTTTACGGTCCCACCTTCCCTCAGCTGCTAAATAAATCATGCCTCTTGGCTTCAGCTCTAATAATGCATTTAAAAGAGGAATAGAGCCCGAGGCATCTAACAAATATTTGTTAAATAATTGGAATTCTGAGTTTTATGGAGTTTCTTTTAACATTAAAATTAGTAAATTTTGGTTAAATAGAGCCGATTAATATAAACTAATATTTGTTTAGTAGTATGTACACAAACTGTATTATGTTATAACATAATAGTGAGTGTTATAACACTCAAAAAATGATTTAAAATTTGATTGACAAATAAAGATATACTAATCAAAAAAAAGAAAAAAAAGGCTAACTTATATTTCAAATATGCGTTCGTTATGTACCTAATCTGAAATTCGCAAAAAATAATAATTAAATGCAGTAACAAAAACCTACAGTACCTATATAAAAAGGTTAAAAAATGGATTATAATTTGGAAATTTAATACGACAATATTCCATAGAATAAGCAGATAAATTAATTAACCAAATTTTGGAATTGCCTAAAAGCTGTGAAACCTTCTGGTGGCGACCATAATTCAATTAATGGCGGTGGGGCGGAGACCGTGTTTTTGGAGAACACCCGTAGTAGGTATGCCTTAAGTACCCACTTCAGAAATCAATGAGAATAGTATAAAATATCTTCAATTTTCAGTTTTGAGATTGAGAGAAAAAGCGAAAATATCGATTTAATAAAAATATATACCTACGGAATGTCCTAAAAAATAATATCCTTTTGCCAACTTTGTGTTCAAAAAGTGATGTCAATAGATTATAGTATTCTTGAAAATATGAACTTTCACTAAGATAACGTCTATGTGTTTTACTTTATTATTTGAAAGGATTTTGACATAAAGTTAAACTATTCGGAAAATATGATTTCTGAAGAAATATTAATATTAATTATTATTATTATTATTATTATATTTATCAAGTAAATTTAATTTTAAGCTATTTTTAAGTAGGTTAGGTTATTTCAAATATAATTATATAAATTATTATTTTTTAAATTTTGAATTTGAATTTGAATATTTTTTTCTCAGAAAGATTCTGAGCTTCTTCTTGATTAAGTATTATAAAAATATAATTACCTACAAACCCCAAAAATCTTAAAACTGGATTTTGAAGAACGAGATGATTTAACTAAACGCTATGTCATAGGACTATTTATACAGAATAAAATTTACGTTCACTCACCAAAGGTTACGCATTTAACTGAATAACTTTCATCGCTATCGAACCAAGTCGTAAATTAAAGAATAAGACCGTTTTCTGTGGCTTAATCTTTTCAACATTTTCTGCGGGTAACAGTAACCACCTTAGTAGAGAGATAATGGCTTGTTTACAGAGTCAAATATTTCTAAAAAATAGCTGAGTTTTACCTACCATTAAAACTCTTATTATGTCTGGAGCCTTATTCGAAGCCTTTTAAACATATTTTGAGATGTAGTCCTTCCGTTTCCGGCCGTATTTTATGTAATTTAGCGTGGTAGTTCCGTTTTCCGGCTGTAGGGGGCGTTAACTTCCGTCCGCCATGTTCACCAGTTTGTGCGAGCTCCTATTCTTATCATTGTAGTCTCAAAATAACAAATACCTAAATACACCAGGCAGAAATTAATGTAAGGCTTCGAATAAGGCTCCAGACATAATAAGAGTTTTAATGGTAGGTAAAACTCAGCTATTATGTCCTTCGCCGTTATTCGAAGCCTTTTAAACATATTTTGAGACATTGTTTGTTTTCGCCTGGTGAACAGGACGCCAATGTGATAGTACTAATTTTAAATAATTGCGCTATTTTATATCCAATAACTAAATGTTTTGTTGTGTAATCTGAACTACGGTAGTTTCCTAATATGCTAGTATAAATTTGATAACCCCTCAAATGTATTATAAAATCAAATAAAACATAATAACATTAAATTAATGTTCTACCGAGTCAAAAGATGCCCCCAACGAGGTACTATTGGAAATACAAGCAATCGTTGCTTTAATTTTTTTTTTTTTTTTTTTTTTTTTTTTTTTTTTTTTTTTTTTTTTTTTTTTTTTTTTTTTTTTTTTTTTTTTTTTTTTTTTTTTTTTTTTTTTTTTTTTGTGAAAGTATTTTTAAATTTCCAATTAGCAGTCTTTAAGATCTTATCTATTGGTTCTCTATCGAGCCAACTTCTGGAAGCTACAGCAGATCTGACACTGCCAGGAGTTGCTTCGATGTCCGCGTCTTTTAGGACAGATTTAACCCATCCCGCTATTATAGTTCTGGACGCAGCTTTTGGTATGCCACGGGCAGTTACAAATAATGATTCGATAGCAGATTCCTTTCTTCTAGCTTTGCCCAGCAAACTTAAATTCTTAATCCATAGTAAGTACTGGATCAACATTCAGGTTAGTTGCATTTGGGAATAGCTTCAACCCTGATTGAATATGTGATTCTGAATAATTTTTTGATTCATACATGGGCCAAAAAGTCACAGAATTATCACTATTGTTAACAAAATATCTATCAGAAACATTTAAAAGAGTTAGGTCATGAACTCTACGACCAGAACAGAGCATCAAAAGGATAGCACATCGCGTTGAAACATCGTACAAGCTTTTCGAGTTTACATTATTATGGGATAACCACATAATCGAAATATTAGTATCCAGACACATTTTTCTGGGCGATTAAGCGCCGTAATTGAAATTGATCTTAGAATTTGCTTCACTAATACGTTTGAACTTAATCGTGTACCTACTGTCCTCTGTTCGACATAATGTAGAGACAACAGATTTATGTACTAAAATAGTTCTGTAAGCTAACTTTTCATTGAAATGTAAATCCTAAATTTGAACCTTTTTACTTTTGAATTATTACACCAATTTACCCATCGCTTCCAGGCTGGCCTGTAGGTATTCAGTGTGGATTTTCGCCAACCTGCCTTCAACAGCGCTTTCTGCTGATAGCGCTGACCATGTTTCTAAATTCCGCGATCCCCCCCCCCCCCCCCCACATTTCCAAAACGCCAGAGTTAACCCCTGGACCTTCGGAGGAGGAAGACCTGTCGAGTGGTCTAGTAGAACAGATTCTAATCGGTGGACTGTGAATGGAAGAGCCTTCGCTCGAGCTTTGAGATCCGCTCTCCAGAACGCCTGAGGCCACTTCGGTGCAACTATTAGAAACGTACCTTTTGCTCGATTGAGGTGCATAGGAACTCTCTGCATCAGGTTCGGAGGTGGGAACACCTATTCTCATGTGAAAGCGTTGTGCCTCCATGCTACTGGATTCCTCTGGTCTAGGCTCACATACTGCGAAACCCCGTGGGCTCTCGCAAACAACTACTACCTACCTACTACTAACGCTCGCAACTATGCAAACAAGTCCATCTCTGGGACTTTGCGAACACTTTCTCCGTCAATGGGGGAAAAAGATGCCACTCTGAGGTCAATGATTTCCGAGAAAGGCGATCGGCTGTACTGTTGTATCTTCCGGGAATGTGATGAGCAGCTAAGTGAATGTCGAAGCGATTTAGAATGTTGTAAATTAGATAAGTTAGATTCATCAGTTTCACCGATCGACTTCCCCCTTCGTTCCTCAGATATGCTATGACAGATTTGTTGTCGCACTATACAAGAACTGACGAATGACTCAGAAAATGACCAAATTGGGACAAACATTTCAGAATAGTCAACATTTCCTTGTAATTCTAGTGAAAAAATTCTTCTAACCAGTTGCCCCACATCTGCATACCGTTTACCTCTGCTCCTCAACCAGACCCGGCTGCATCGGTTGTCAGAAAGTTTCATAGGTGGGTGAAGTCTGGATGATTTGTGACAATTCTTCATCCACCATTTCAGTTCCCAGATCGTTTGGCTTTCTGGGTGTATTTGAAGAAGACTGTTGCAATGGGACAGCAAGCGGAAATTTAAGCGACCCTGACTTACTGCTAACCTTACAAAATTTAGACTCCCTACGATACTCTGCGTTTCGCGACGGGTCTCAGCTTTTCTTTTTAATAAATTTGAAAGTACATGCTTCAAACCTTGAATTTTCTTTTCTGGCAGGAACTTTTGGTTGCGCCACGTGTCCCATACTAAACCCAGCTACTCCAGTGACCTTTGTGGAACAAGAATTGTTTTACCTTCCAACCCAACTCTCTCATTGTTTTTAGGACGATTTCTGTTTGACGTTCTAGTTCCTGGGAAGCTATTAAATAATCGTCCAGAAACACTGCGATTCGTATACCCTGCTCTCGAAGGATTTCTGCGGTCCAATTCGAAAGGGACGCGAAATTTTTTGGTGCGGTTGCAAGACCAAATGGCAAAAGTCATCTGTAAGTACTGACCTTTGTAAAGCAGCCGGAGGAAGCAGCGGTGACTCCTGGCGACCGATACGTGGTAGTAAACCTGGGTGAGGTCCACTTTTACCCTCCAATCCTTCGGCTGTAGGAAGTCCGGAATACGATGGACTGATATAAGTCTGAATTTCGTTACTTTTAGGTATTAGTTCGGACTATTATTCGGAGTTTAATAAAAAAATTGTATTTTGTATTTGTATTGTATTTGTTTTAAATTGAAAATTGGACGCATTGAGCCGTCGCTTTTTGGGGTCAAAAATAGAGTTGACAGAAACTGGGTGTTTCAGGGGCATATTCTAAAATCTTTTCTAATAACATATTCTTTATTATCCGATCCCTTTCTAGAGAAGGAACAGTTTGAAAACGAGCGCCTACCATGCGTGGATGGAAGACGAGTGATGGTTTGGTTTGAAATGGAATTTTATAACCAGTAATGACGTTTAAAAATGTGGTCGGTGCACCTCGGTTTCGCCAGGTATTGACAAACGATTTCAACCTTCCCCTCAGAAACACCGGTTCCATGTCAATATTTCCTATCTCAGTTTCCCTTACCGCGTAAGACATTGGTCTGAGCGTGTGGGCCCTGTCGACCGAAAGGTTTTCTCGAGCTTGCAGAGGCTTGCTGACGAGAGGAAAATGTTTGAGGCTTCAATTGTGGTCGAAAGAAACGCTCATTATTTGCATAGGCTGGAAAATCGTAACTGAATTTGTAAGGGTATAAAGGTCTCGCACCTTGCGGTGGCGGGTACCTGTTAAGCGGTGCCGTGGAGCGACCGGCTTGATTATAACTACTAGGTCCAGGTTGCGCAGCCTGGGACCCAGATATAACTCTCATCTCTTGCGCAGAGAAGGAGTGGTTTGGAATTGTAAAGATCTTACTGACCCCCCCCAATTATTATTATTATTATTATTTTTATTTACCACATAATATTAATTGCAAAGAATCTAAAGGAAACTTTGTGTAAATCCCCGGAAAAAAAAAAAAATGTTTTTTATTTTAGAAACCAATGACTCATTGTTTAAGTTATTTGTATCTCGAGTCCATTGGAGTAAATCTGATACACCCAGTAACGAAAATTTGTCCCATTCTCAGTTTTAAAATGCTGCAATGAATTCAGCACCTGCAAATGCTCCGAAGAGGCCTTTGCAACTGTTGGTCCTTTTAGGTTAGTTACCAACACAAAATCAAATTTGAGGTTCGACTCGGCGTGGGCCTCACTTTGAATTGCTGGTTCCATTGCGGAGCCATCATGGTGGTAGTCTGAGGAATACCAACCGCCCCAGGCGGGAAGGTATTGCTCGCCAAAAAGTTCTGAATTTCACTTACTTGTTGAGAAATGCACTCGATGACCTTACCGTCTTTACGCGATACTTTCCTGCGTTTCAGCCTGCGCCTTTTTCTACCCTCACGGAAGGTGAAGATGAAGATGACAAAGGCGGCATCTTATCATGTTGATTCTTCTGTCTTCTTTCGCCTGCATCACCATTACCGCCATCGCCATTAACCCCAACATCATCGCTTGATGAAGAATATGACGCACGCCGTCGATTATTATTATTATATTTTTTACTCAAACGAAACTACAACACTTTTTCAATTATTTAGAAAATATTTAAATACGAATGCTAACAGCATTAACACAAATTATTTTATAAAAACTGGACGCTTGGAGCGTTACGTCTTTACGGCACGAAAGTAAGGACGCCAATGATAAGAATAGGAGCTCGCACAAACTGGTGAACATGGCGGACGGAAGTTAACGCCCCCTACAGCCGGAAAACGGAACTACCACGCTAAATTACATAAAATACGGCCGGAAACGGAAGGACTACATCTCAAAATATGTTTAAAAGGCTTCGAATAACGGCGAAGGACATAATATGATTTTTATTTTAATGAAATTTCTATCTCTGCTCATTTTCGTAAAAAAAGTCGAGCATGTTCATACACAGATTCCCTGTTTATTCCGCTTCTAATTCTTCTGATTATTATGCAAACCAACCAAAATCAAAATACGAAGCTTAGTTTATATATGCCTGCTCTATTTTGCCAATGGCCCATGATAAAAATCTTTATTGAAAATATACTCGTAACCAATTCCATTACGTCCGTACATTCATAATCTGTTTTAGAAAACATTTGCGTACCAATAAAAGATAAAGGTTTCACTGGGGGCTCATCTTTTAATGCCGAACGAAAACCTAATAAAAGTACCTACTCGTCTTCTCCATTTCATGTTCCCTTTACAATGACAACCTGCTATCGACTTCACGGGAATCTACCAGGGTTCAGTCTGATCGGTATATAATAATGGTAATGCTGTATTGTCAGATAACAGAGGTTCATTTCACACATTTCATAGATGTATGACGTATTTGCGTGCTATCTGCGACACAGGGAATCCTAATGTAGGGGTATGAGCGTGTACTTGTTATTTTAACTACAGTTATATCATCTAGCTACACAAAAACTCACTGGTTGCCTGTTTTGAATTTGAATTATGTGTCTCCGTATTTTTTTACGAATTATTTTTATTTTTAATATATTAATTTCAAAGATCAAGTTCAGTTATTCCTATAATTTGGCTTTCTAATTTTAGCACGTTTTTTGGCAAGTACTTAATTATTTAAAAATAATAAAATACAGACTCCTCATAACTTCCTCAGAATTTGAGAATTGTCACCCAGCGGGGTGCAGCAATGCTTTTGTATTTATTTATTGATGTTTCGACATAAATATATGCACTTAGTTTGCTACCTGTTTTTGGAGATACTTCCACCTGGTAGTGAAGTGGATCTATTGAGCTTTCTATAGATCGTTGGAAGTGGACTTTACTTAGCTCAGTTGGCTCTTTTGTATTTATTTCTTACAAAATTTTTCATTAAATGAAGATTCCTCATCACATAAAATTATTCAAACAAAACTAAGTCGTCTGATTGCTCAAAATATGATAGAGGTGTATTGACCCTGTGCACTAGACTGCGAAATGAGGCTTAAATTGATCGTGATTTAGGTAATAATTAATGTGGTAAATGAATTCAGTAGAGCACAGATATTCAGATCCTAATGTAATTATCTTGCCTTGGTACTTATCCGAGTGATTAAAAATGACTTTATCTACTGCTGGATTTTATGACTGATTTACTTTTAATTAAAATGCCTGAGCCTACAACAAAATCAACTAATCAAGAATTCTTCGAAGAAACTTCAAATTTTATATCATATTATGGGTTTTCATGCTTTTTAAATTCATGTTACAAATTTTGTCAGCTATGTAATAAAGTCGAACTCAATATTCCTCTTCTTTTAACTTATACATACAATTACTTTTAAAGTACAAATTTAAGTATGTTCCAGTACACGTACGAGAATTGTTCTCACAATACTAAAAACATAAATTATATTTTAATGTAGTTTTAACGACGATTCTCAATCTTAATATTTTATTTATGGCGCTAATTGCTGTTACGGTCTTCACCTAATAATATTCTATAGCAAAAAACTTTCATTTATGGCTTTCCATTCAGTCGAAAATAATTTAAAAACGAATCGAATTTTACTATTAACTGGGTGGCAACCATATTACCTACCTTCTATAAAAAACATTTAAAGCAATAAACATGTCTAATTATAAAATTAAACACCTGGGTCTTAGTTATGTAACACAATACTATCAACACCTTTTTGCTCTTCGTGCATAGCAAATCTACGGAATTTCCGTCTCAACTCTCCATTCTAATTTTACAGCAATTTGGTCGATGCATCCCGCATCTTTGCTCGAAGTAGTTCTAAATAAAGTGTATGTTCAGGAAAACCTCCATAAAATGCCGAGTAAAACGGCTGTGTTCGCTGAGCGTGACGGAACTATACCGTGAATTTAAAAGCTCCACGATTCTTAACTTTTTTCCTTTTATTTTATTAGATTTTTGCAGCTTCTTATTTTTCTCAATGAAAGAAGTGAACGTTGAAAACATAAATATTCTGAGATTTCCTGCATTTCATTACCTTATTTTATGCAATTGATGTTGATAGCTTTACGGTCAGGATACAATTTTTGCTTTCATAGAAAAATTGATATGCATGCATTCATATTTGATTTCGTAAAATTTCATTATAACATTTAAGCATAAAGCCTATATACCCTGTATACTGGTAAGGTGAAAGAGTAATATTGAAGCTCTGTTTACCAATTAAGGGATAATGACGTAAATATATGTGTACATGATTTTTTGACTTAGGTTCTAATTCAAAATCTCACCAGGTTTTTGTTTTTTATATGGTTATATGATGTAAGCAACAACTACACTTACTATTTGGAACTTCGGAAATAACGAAGATAATGCAATCATTATTTATAAATGTAAGTTATAAATAAGCAACAAATAGTGCGAAAAATACAGAAACCGTAAACTATTTAATGATTTCATTTCATTATGTATATAAAAGAATCTGTTTATACAAAAATTAAGTTGAAATGAATTCCTGGACCAATTCTGCAGCGTGCCTGTTCGACTTATCGGGGAAACGGTGGCTCCAGTGTACCTAAACCACTAAAGCATTTTTAAAATTAAATTTGTACTAGAAGTCATGATACAAATAAACCCGATTTGACACAATGATAAGTAAATTACTGAGAGAAGATCCTCTTCAATCTTGTTTAGTGCAGTTTAAAATTTATCTATCTTGCTTGCCATGCCACGTACGAAGTACTTTATTCTACTCAGTTACCTGTTTATTTCTTTTCTTCAGCGCAGTCTCGCTCACAAATACAGTAAAGACTGAAATAAAGACGACGCAATTCCGATTTCCGATACAAAAGAGAACGTGTCCAGACTCAGCATTATTTAACCAAACAAAGTTAGGTTACGTAGAACATCTATTGCAGTTTACATGGGCAGGCCACGAAACAGTCGGTTTAGCTCTTGGTGATAATAAAATCGCAAAAACAAGATAAATATATTGTACTTTCAATACCATTTACTTTTATATATAATAGCATATTTAGTAGCACCAGATCTTATGCCAAGTTCGTCCGGGGCAGTATTGCCACCATACGCATTTCTGACGACAAGCAGTGATGCATTCGTGTTCCTGTGTTCCAGTTTGAAAGGTGAGGATGCCGGTGAAATAACAGGCACATGAGACATTACAATTTCATAGTTACGGGCGCATACCAGAGAACACCAAGACACATCGTCTTGGCTATTGTCGTACCTAAGTCGGGTCGTATTGTTTTGTTAGGCGCAGATGTTACCAGTTGTTTGCTTGTCCCGTAACTTTATCATATAAATAATAATAATACTTACTTGAAACGAGTTGTGTGTCGTAACCATTTCGTAGAGAAAACATATCAATTATCAATCATAATCTATCATACGTAAACATGAGAGTTGAATATAAAGATAACTAAATGTTAAACGTTTCTGGATATCATTCCATATAAAAAAACATCATTATAGGTGGCGCTCTGTATTTGAATATTGAGTAGCATAATGAAAATATTCAATAAACTTTTTATGAATAACATAAAGAAATAATATAACCTATCGATTGAAATAAAATACCTAATACTCAATTTCCGAATATAAGAAACCAATATCCTTTTTTTCATTTCACCCAGTGTCAGCCGCCAAACTTTTGTTTTTATGTTGTCAACTTCGCCCTTTTGAGCCTTCTATATCGGGTAACTGTCATTGTGTCGATTCGACTCGAAACAGTTAACGTTACTATGGCGTGAATTTGGTCTGGTCTCAAAATAAAAACACTAATTTCGCATGACAACAGTGTTTAGTGAATTAAGCTTAACTTCAAAATCACAAGTTTATGACGTGACCTATCATTTCCGTCGTCCATTTTAAAATAAAGTGAAATCCAAATGTAAACGCCAGAATTCATAACTGATTTGTTTGAAAAATTAATTGAGATCCATATTTGCTGAGCAAAGTCTAGCGTCGTATTTACTTGGCACTCCATTTAATAAAATACCTTAATATAAAGAACTATATGAAATGAAGAACCGAATATAAAATATAAACCTTGAAAAGCAACTGACATATTTGAGCACTGCAACTAATTATTTTGATAAGTTTTGATTATTTCCTAATATGGGATTTTAGACGTTGATTTAAATGGATAAGACCAAATCGTTAACCTTTTGGAAGAATGCCAGGTCAAGAGTACAATATATCGTAGAGCATGTACGAAGAAAGTGATGATAATGGATGAAGCTAAAGATAAGGTATTTCAGGATCGAAGCAAGGGACGTACCTACGGTAGTCTCTATCTATCCCTCCGGGAAACGGGCGTAATTATGTATGTAACATTAAATATGAATTAGTCATGCTTTATGTACTGTTTGTTTCCCAAATAAAGCAAAATAAAAGTAAACGCTATATTTTGGTGACTGCTAATTAATTATTCACTGATGTCACTGAACAGTTACTATTAATATTTTTAGCGCAACAAATGAGAAGTTAGTCTAGAAGAGGACATTTTGCGGCAATGGCATCAAACCATTATATGTGATAATTTGTATCACAACATTATCAATAATAAATTTAACAGTTTATGTTGAGTTGTAATCTCTTCAGATTAGCAGTTAAATATTAATGATTATAGTACTATTCGTGACAACTTAGGGAGATAACCAATGAAAAAGTTTATTTACTCCACAGCTAATTAACATTACTTAAAAAACATTGCCGTGTTTTAGAAGCTTCAAGGGAAGTGTTCACGGCTGGTTGTAATTGATATGCTTTTACAAGTTTACTTTTTCAAGTATGTGTAGTGTATAAGTTAATGGGTAAATCTAAAGAATGTACTGTTAATTATCCTAGAATGCTTTAGTATAGGTTTTATATATATTCTTTTAAATTTTACTGACATTTAACTTTAGTATGCAAATATTTACCCCTTTAAATGGACTATTAACATATCTGGAGGTGGTCTTGGATATCTGGAGGTGGTCCTCTACTACTGTATCTGATTTCCTAGCAAATAAATCATTACTTTCATTTCGTATCAAAACTTTTCGTCTTGGATCATGAAGCAATAGTTCTGTATATGAGAACACCCAAAGTAGATCGTTTTACATCTTCAGATTTGAAGGTGGAATGTCTCGTGAACAGGTAATTTCACCGGCAACCACACCTTTAAAACAAGAATGATAACAGTTGTAGTATTTTGTTTCCCGAAATGCTAATATCTGCCACACGAGGCCGTGACCTACAATCATAAATCTCCGTGATGACACAACTGAAACACCACCTTGTTTAGCAGAGTGCTCATTCCTGTGCAGTTTTTCGTGATCATGATGATTGCAACTACGAAATTGACTGACCTCACAGCTCAGTTGGTAGTAACGCTGCCTTCTACACTGTATGTAGGTCGTGGGTTCGATTCCCACCAAATATTTGTGTGACGAGCATTGATGTTTGTTCTGTATCTGGGTGTATATCTATGTATTAAAAAAAAGTATGTAAGTATTATATAAGTTGTCTGGTCCCCTTGATACAAGCTATGCGCTATATATATTGATATATATAGCGCTGTGTGAAATTTCCATCAATATTTATAAAGATTATATATTTTTTTATCTATATGTATTTATAAGTAATTTCACACTATAAAGCCGTATGAAAGCAAGTGGCGAATGAAAAAATATTAGAGCAAATGCCGAATTATTAACATTTTTAAGAAGTCAAATATTGACACTAAAAAGATAATAAGGAGCTGCAGAGGTTGTTGTGAAATCTTCAGAAAACATATTATTCATGAAGATTGGATTGAAATCACTCGTGTTGTACTTGTGTGCATGAAAGTGTTCATTGTCTTGTTTTTCGAACATTCCGTTATAAATTGTGCAAATAGGGTAAATAAAAAAAAAAATATATTATATAAAAAAAGGGTGCGCGCCCTTATCGACCTTGATGCACAGTCTTATGCACTGGGCCGGATAAATTTTCCAATCACTGATTTTCTAGTAAATACATGGTACTTGATAATTTTGCAAGTATTTTACTAGATAACTAAATAATAAAAACGTGTTTAGTCAATACAAAGCTTATGCTTTTATGAGCATTTAAATAAAAAGTGAGCGGTATTACACCTTTACCGTTCTTTTATTACAATCTCCCCGTGAGCGTGTTCGCAATGGTTTTTCAGTATTTAAGTCCAGAGGTGGCCGGTTCATATCCAGTCGTGAAAGAATTGTGGAGATTGTGGATTGTTTAGTGAACACAACAGAAAGACCTCGACGTTTGGCAAGCTGTCATTCCATGACGATATTATGGCAACACAAGTCGTTTTCGCTTTGTGCACGCGTTGCGTCTTTTATGTGAGTAAGTTCTAGAACGAGCTGGCCCTACTGATGTTAAGGGTAATAATCTTTGCCCATGACTTATCTCCTCGCGTAGTGGCAAAGGACCCGCAACGTTGTGATGTATGAATAGCGCAACGCCGAGAAGTGGCATCAAAGCTGGTGTATATTCGTTCGTAATTCTCAATAATAAACTAAATTTTTCCATGCAACTACCGACGCAAGCTGTCTGGGCCACAACACGAAGTTCGAGTTACAAAGTTTGGTCTCGTAACTTTTCACAAGTGCTAAATTATTAGTTATTAACTCTGCGAGGGTTGGGAGAATTCATTATTACTTTAGACTAAACTCTTGTTTTGCGGGTTAGAAATTTCTGACTCGTTAACACATTTGAGTAATCAAAATTCTTCACGTAATGAAAACAAATTCATACATTCATTCGAACACTACAAATGAACGAATTTCTTTATGTTTTTTTTTATAGGAATGAGCTGCCCCTCCACCCGATTTTAAGTGGTCCGCCGCCCATGGACAACAGCAATACCACTCAAGTTTTTTCCATAGTACGAGATGACTCAAGTCACATTACGTTGCGTCCATCACCTCGATACGGGGATGTTACGTCTCATGCACTTGCAATTTCACCGGCACCCACTCCCTTCCACCGGAACACAGCAACACGAGTGCATCACTGCTTGGCGGCAGATTACCAGGTGTGGTGGCAGTACTTCTCCGGAATTTATTGCATTACACTTAAAATAATTGCATGGTACAGTTCAATATGTTGTGTTCGATGAATATATTAATTTCCCGAACTTATCTGGCTCACTGACGTGTGTTTACATATAAAAGGGCGAAGAAAACCTAATATTTCACGTGGCCAGATGTCGAGCAGTTTCGTCGCCTTTGTTAAGTGCGTTTTAAATGCAAAGTCGTTTTGAAAGTGAAAATTCATTTTTCATTGGTTACGCTCACAGTTTACGTTCCTACTGTTCGCAATAAAACTTCTTTATGATTTGTGACTTCCCGAATGCTGTCCAAACTGCGGCCACCGCGGTATGTATTCATTTTCTTTTCATTCTTTACTGTGTCCTATTTCACTGGACTTTTGTTCGAGTTTTCTGTAAAAGCTCGCGAGCTTATTTATTCAGATGTCGGCAAATTTGTTTATTTTTTCTTCATACCAAACCAATTTTGCTAGGCGCAGTAAAAATATTTTTTTATGTATTCAGGAGTTTCGATTAAGTGTAGTGTAGATCCAAGTTGTGTGTGTTCGATGTCCAATAGAATATTTAAAAAGCAAGTTTTAAGAGCACTTTCTCGTAGGCTCTTAGTATCTGAAACTCAGTACACAGAATTTCAATTGAGAATTATCTCTAGCTTTTTCAGATACGTATTTTATCTAAAACTATAACATTAACGGCCAAATAGAAGCGTGTACTCGTTTTCACTGTCGCATAAATAGCTCAACGGTGGAGATAAATGATGTGAAAACACTTCAACGCCATGAACTGTGTAATTTACAAGTATTTATTTTTTGGTATGAGATTTATTTTCCCTGGATTCGGTTTCTATTTATTCGCCCTTTTTCAGAGTGTTTTCATAATCACTGAAAATGTATTTTGACACTCTTTGAACAAGTTAAGCTAAACAAAAATATTCATGAGGTAATGTATAATTCAAATACATTTGATGTCCTAGGGTGTACAGGGTAGGGAGGGTCCCTCTTGACTTTTGGTTTGTACGAGTAACGTCAAACGAAAAAAAAATAAGACATATTATGTGAGATTCTAAAAAATGAGCAAACATAAATGCTTGATGCTCTATCATTTTTGCAAATTGCAAATCTAGTGATAATAAAGTGATAGAAAGTTATAAAAAATTTTATCATTTTTACAATGTGTAAGATTGTAAAATATTACTAAAGAAAAATTTTGATTTTAATGAGATTTTTATTATGTTTTGTAGTGCAACACAATGTATGGGATATTTATCGTTTTGACGCTATTTTCACGAGTTGAGATGTATTATTTTTGTTTTGAGAACAAATACTCGTAAACATAAACTTATTTTTGCTGCCGATCAAATTAATTACTCTTACCTCTGATTTTCATCCTGACTTCGGAACCCCGTTTGTGGTTGACAAGCACTTGGCCAGTTATTTTTAACGTCTACACCGTGATGAATGATGTTTATGTATACAGCAATTAGGTGCTTTGCTTTCGGTTACATAATTTACGACCCAAATTACACATACCATTGTCTGCTTACATCAGCCAAGCCCCGACGATATTCCAGACATGACAAACCAGTATATGTAGGTTTGTACAGATGCCGGCAATAAACTTGAAAAATGTCATTCGATGTGCAAAACTCATTTTTCTTACAAATGTACATGCGCGAACTTCCCCCACTCATGTTCAAGTTGTTTACCGGCAACTATATACATAGTACCTACTAATCTGGTGGTAGATCTTCTCTGAAGTTAGCTGTGAAGGTCCAAAATATTTCTCTATTCTTGTCTCTGCATGGTGAGAGGCGTAGGTACCCTTTAGCAGCCGACTTCAGTTAACATGAATCATCGCCTTTACTGTACAACCAACTGTGATTATTCTAATTTGAGGCTCAAACTGTAGCTTTTCGTTAAAAACGTGGTAGTTTAGTGGTGGACCCCTGACCTCGAATTGGAAGGTCCCCGTGTTATGAGGGTGAGAAAAAAAAACCGAATGCAAATTATTTGACTGACTTTATATATGTATGTTACGTCTTATGATAATTATGAAGCTTGCAAAGCTTGTAGAGATACACAGTGGTACATATTTTAAATAAACAACGCTCAAAAAGAAAACACATATAAAATTGTAGGACTCATTTAGAATAAATAAGCCATTCATCTAAGCAGTGCAAGTCTTAGGATTTGTGTAACGATTTAGGTTGAGAAACTTGAATGAATTTCGGCAAGCGCCGACGCCCTCGGGCTAACACGTAATGTGCATTTAAACTACTAAGTTATAATCCCGAAACCTTACAACACCCAATTTCTTATTACAGAGTGAGTATTAGAATGAGATAAGCAATTATGGTTTATTTTCGAAGTATCATGGTTGGTGGGACGTTATGTCAGCTTTAGCTCGCAATTTATTGCACATGGTATGCTTTTCACCATATTTGAAGACTATGGATGCGTGCATTATATGCGTGCGAGCACTTATAAAAATAATATAACAATAATAATGGTGGACAATTCACATAACGCCATCTAGCCCCAAACTAAGCATAGCTTGTATTATAGGAACAAGACAAATGATAGAATACATGATTTTGGTGGTAGTGGTGATGATTATTATTATGACGATGACGATGATAATGATGATGATGTTACTGTGTTCCGGTTTGAAAGGTGTAGTTGCCGGTGAAATTACAGGCACATGAGACATTCCACCTTCACGTCTCTAGAGTTACGGGCGCATGCGACTCGAGTCTTGTCGTACCTAAGTAGGGGAAGAACCAAGTCGCATTGCTTGTCTGGGCAGAGTACCACTTAATACTAGGTGGGCCATCTGCTCGTTCTGTAACTGCAACGTATAAATAAAGATAACATAATAACGGTAAAGCTTGCCGCTAATTATGTTTATCCGTAATAACATTAACACTCATCGTGAATCGAACGTGTATATAACGTAATCACAGTACTCATCTCTGTACTCACCGTTAAACTTCCAAAATGATTCCCACTGCAAAATTGGGAACTCCATTTTCTATCGTAATAAGGCAGTTGTTCCAAAGCCTTTAACATTTAAACATTTAGCCTGCAGCAACACTAATGGTCTTTTATCATCAAAATGACAAATTTTAGATCGAGAAACCTTTGTCCGCAATCTTATGATCTGTTTCTTATGTTTTAGTTATTGAGCTAGTAAGAACCTACTCGTAGTAATAATGGAATATAAGTATATAATGTTTGATGCTATAAGTTATGTTATTTAGACTCATATTTTACCAAGAAAAACATATACATACTAGCTGCGCCCCGCAGTGTTACCCGCCGGTGAATAAGTAATCCCACGGGAACACTGCACTTTTCCGGGATCAAAGTAACCTATGTGTCAATCCAAGATATAAGCTATCTTGATACCAAATTTCATCCAAATCCATTTAGCCGTTTGAGCGTGAAAGAGTAACTAACATCCACACAAACTTTCACGTTTATAATAGTAGGATAAACTTAAACTATAGTTCTGACATAAAATCGATATATCAGTGACAATATTTAACAAGGCAGTGATGACGCTTGCAATAAAACAAACCAAGTATATGTGGCCACAAAATATTACAGGCAATTACCGTTTGTAACACGAATAATGCCCGCAAACCGGATTTGCATCGAACTAACAACCGGTAGCAAACCGCTTTGCATTCAGGAAATGTGACCATTAATCACAGGTTTACTGGAAATTACATTCGGCGTTTGAAACACCGTTAAATTTAAAATCGTATTGATATTCAAGTATCGTGAGATCACGGAACTATTTACGGGTATTAAACGCAGTCAAGTAGGATGTCACGTTCAGTGTGCTCGGCTTGTGAAGTCACGTTCCCCTATCAAGGGGGTGAAAATACTTACTTAGTAGACATGAACTGAAACGCGATTTTTTCAAAATTCAATTTATGCAATTTAAAAAGTTTGTATCTCGTAGCAGGTAAAGATGCGTAGCGGAGACTACGACTTGTAGCAGTGTGTAGCAAAAACCGTAGTCAATATCTACAATATTGTTTTCATCTCACCTTTGGAGACGATTTCAAGTGGCATTTGACAATTTTAAAATAAAGAAAAGGCATGAACTATTATAAGGATACGGAGAATAGGTCTCTTTTAAAAATTTTATGAGTGATGTGTATTTGTGCTGCTACACAAAATAGCTCATTAGGCAGGCACACAAGTTTCTAATTAATATAACTTAATGCATTATTTACATTTTCTACGCCAGCTACACCCACTGTCGTTCTGAAATTAGGTAATTCAGTATTGTTGAACTGAGTTTGAATTTACCGATGTGTGTAATGAACCTAGTTTGGAACTGTCTTGATTTCAGGGCAATTTATGCAGCATCATGTTTACTGCGAATACGATGATTTGCCAACAGATGATTGATCGCATTAATTAGACTAAACACTGGTTAGTGTTATACAGGCGTCGTAGTGTGATAAATCTAAATGTTTTTTTGTGGTTTTTATTTATTTAATTCACTTGATTGGAAATTGTCGGGTCAGATATGGATAAATAAAGTGTCGTTTAGAGGCCTTTTCGCCCCCGTACTGTTAGGCCCGCTTGATTCACGGAAAGCAATACTTAGAAGCTAGTTAGTACCTGTAAGAAATCAAGGCTTAGAATATAAAAAAATCAGCATATTACCATTAGGTATCAAATAATAATTTTAATAATGAAAATTTAAAATATTTTGAAACGAATAAAAAATATTTAATATTAATAATGACACCTACTTACGTGGATAAGTTTTTAATTAGTTTATACATTATTATAAAATTATTGGATTGAGTTGGTATTATTATTATATAATTGGCATGTATTTTTATTTATCTTAACACTGTTTTTCGTTTACCTTGTATTTTTCAATGAACAGATAACTAATATTCGACTATACGGTGAGAGGCGCCATTTTTATTTTTGATGTATTGTATTTTCGTTTTAACGTTGAAAACAATCTAATAATAAATATTGTTAATTACAAGATAGTATATGGATAGTAGTACAGATATAATTACGTGGACCGGAAACAGATTATTATTAGAATGTGATGCTTAGGTACCAGTACTTCCTGCTATTGTTTCAAGTGAGGGTGGTCCCAAATTGGCATGCTACCGAAATTATCAAAACTTTATAGTCACTCTCCCATTGTTAACATTTTATAACATAATAAGAACACAAAAATTCTGGATGATTAATTATTTAATTCCCTAATTAATCATTCAGGATATTCGCATAAAGAAATAAATGCATGATAATATTTAACGAAAAATATATCACCAATTAGCTTAATATTAAAATGACAAATAACTAATGCTTTGTTTCTCTTTATTCAAACAATTAATTATAATATTTTATTTATTTTTAACTTAAATTTGATTCCATTTTGTTTGAAAAAATAAACCCTGAAATGCCACAGTGCTACAAGTAGGTACCTACTAACATCTCCACGGCACGGCAGCTAACAATGCTTGAAGACTCTCCACGAATCTCGGTCACACTCTATGTTTTTGTTCTGTTGTCATGATACCAATTAAGCAAGTTACTTTATTAGGCTGTATCTGCAGACCTATGTACTGACACAAATGTGGGCGCTACTTATCCATTGTATAATTCTTACAAAAATATACATTATTTCACCTAAATCCCAACAATTTTTTGAAAGCTTTTCTAAAATCCAAATTGAAAATCGTGTAAATTAATGGATTAACAGTAGAGTTTGCATAACCCAGCCATGTTATAAAGCCAATGAGCCGATTACTGGGACAGCACCACGGACAAAACGATAATATCACATACATAAGAAAGAACGGCATCCAACAAAAAACAAACACGCCCATTATTATGCCAAGGGTTCGCGCGGCCCGCCTTTCCTTTGACAGGGAAATTTTCTGTTGTTGCTCGATGAATTGATGAACCACGTCTCCGCTGCTATTGACACTGGCTAGAAGCGGCTTCTCCTGCTTCTTCTTGCGTTGACTCACTTTTTTCACTGAACTTACAACCTTTTCATAACTACCATTCCGAGGCGTTTCCGACCGCATTTGCATGTCCGCCTCGATCGCCTGCCGGGCGGTAGGATCGTTTAACAACAGGAAAGGAACGAAAAAGTTTTTCTTTATATCCATGAAAGCTTTCCTCTGACATCGTTTTATACTTTCGCCACTGTCTGATTCATTGTCGGTATCATCTCTGGCGTCTTGACTATCGTCTTGATTCCCGGTCGCAATTGTTGCCTGCTGGAAGCGAGCGGCTATCGGACGCTTTCTCAACCTCCTCCTTGCTGCTAAAAATATTTTTATGTAGACAATCGTCATTATTACTAATGGAATGAAGAAAGAACCCAATGAGGAGTATACTACATAGCCGCGTTCAGATGTGAGCTGGCATGGAGTGTCGTCTGTGAACTCTTCCGGCCAGTCGTTCCAGCCAAGCAGCGGCGGAGAACTTATCACCAATGACAGCAACCACACGCCAATTATTTGCAGCACGACTCTACTTAGCGTCCTCTTGCTGGCATAGTTGATTGGGTCCGTAATCGCGTAGTATCTATCGAGAGCAATAGCACAAAGATTGAGTATCGATGAAGTGCAAGACATTATGTCACAGGTGAGCCACATCTTGCACAAGTGCTTGCCCCACAGCCACCTTCCCAACGTCGCGTACGCTACGTTTAGGGGCATCACCAGAACCGCAACTGCCAAATCCGCTGCAGCCAACGATACAATAAAGAAATTTTGAACAATCCTCAGCGGTTTGTAAGTAAACACTCCGAGTATAACGAGAATATTCCCAAAAATCGTTCCCAATATTACAGTCAATAGAGATAGCACTGTTATTATTGCCTCCCATTCTGGGACGGCTATTTCCAACCCCAGGCTGGAGTTATAAAGAAAATTTACGGTTTCGCAATATGACACTTCAGATAAATTAAATCGAAAGCTGTCGTTGTAATCTCCCGAAGTGTTATAAAAGTAAGATTTCAGATCAATCACTTGCACATTCATTGTAGGCGTTGGGTTTATTATCCGATTTTAAATTTTCGGTATACTTCATACAACAGGCTGTCACATATTCCCTCCATACAATATCTTAATTTATCTGAAAAAAGTAATTTACAAATCAGTTTAAATACATACTATTATACTGATAAGATTATCTTATATATCTATACGCCTAATCTATTGGGATTGATATATAATTTGTTTACAAAATAAAAATTTGCTTGGCAACCCTAGAGTAGCAAATGTATAAAGGAAAATTGATTCCCTGAATATAAATGGCACTTAAGTAGTAGGTACCTATATTATGTAACGCAATTTGTATGAAGTCTATATGAAGTGAACAACCGATGCAACAAGGATCCTAACCTAGGTACGAAAAGACCCAAGTCGCATCGTATGCGCGCGTAACTCTGAAACGTGTAGGTGGAATGTCTCATGTGCTTGTAATTTACCGGCAACCAGACGTTTCAAACCAGAACAAACTGGCGGCAGAAATGGGCATGGTGGCAGTACTTCCCCGGACGAAACTTGGCGTGAGTTCTATTGCTCTTAAAACACATCTGCTTCATAGTCGCTTACCATCAGGGACATATTTCAAACGCCACACTGTACCTAAGTTTTTACAAAAGTACTCACCATGTCGAGCACCTCGTAAAACCCAGCCGATCTTCAAACCTCATACAATGTAGGAATTACACTCCGAAACAAATCAAAACTGCACGCTTGTCATTCGTTTCTCGGAACGACTCCGCTGAGACTGTGTGACTAAAAATAATCTAAACTAAGCTTTGCTTTCCTGCCGAGATGTAGGTTTTTTAGGTATATGGGGAAAGCTGTGACTCGCGCAGTCTCACTAAAAATCTACCATCCTCTGTAAATATGTAGTATGATAGGTTACATATAGGTGCATATCTTTAACGTAAGAATGATTGTTTGGTTCGTTAAAATAGCAAACATAAAATACTTAAGACTGAGGTACGTCATTCGGAAGATTTAATAATCACTCGAATTGTTACAATGGTCATGCTCAAAGGAATCCCCTTCTCTAGGGGTTACTGTCTGTTAAACCTTTGGAGGGTCAGATAGGGTTTGTTCAGGCGTCAAACTCGACAATAAGGACGCGTGATCTTGTTTTGAATACTCATTACTTATTGAGGTTTCCAAGCCAATTCTTTATTATTTCTATGGATTTGATTTGGATCTTGACAAAGTATCTAGGCCAATTTGTTTTACACCTAACTGGATCAAAAACGCTATTATAGCTTTACACAGCTACATTTTTTATTTCAGATATGTGACCTTAATTTTGAATGAGTGGTGCTTTTGTTCTCAAACGTATGACAAAAAGCTCCCATTTAAAACAATATTTCTTCTGGTGATCCCACAAAATAATCTTGATGTTACTTAATACAGTAAAATATTTAAGCAGTGAATACAATTTTTTGTTTTGTGAGCATAGTTTTTTCGGATCTTTGATGGTTGAGTTGTATATCTGTATGTGTCCATGCCACCTGCGACACAGGGAATCCTAGTACAGGTATATGAACTCGACACGATTGTTGCACCCGATAAATCTTAAGAGAAAATATGAAATTAGTAAGTTTTATAACTCTGGCTACCATCATCTTAAAAAGATAGAAATACTAGGTGTAATCTTAAGCTTCCGACGGATTCCGTAGTCAGGTCGTTTTTTTCGGCTGCAAAAATACCTGGTTTTGTATTTCGTATTATTATATATTTCTCAAAGTCAATGAACCTAACAGTTATTTCTGCGGTCTATCCTGCGTAGGATGTTCTCATTATAAAAACAATCTTATTCAAATTAGTTTTCATCTTAACTGTTCAAAAACACCTAGTAAGTAGACGCCCGGAGTAGATGAAGATGTAGTTCAGCAGTTTTTTTATATCATTGAAGTGACTGAACGAGCTGACGGCCCACCTGATGTTAAATAGTAGTCGCCGCCCATAGACAACAGCAATATCAATAGGTGGATATGTAGGTCCTACCTGACCTACACCTGATACCTGTACACCTGATTAATAACTAATAAGTAATTTTTTCTCTATATTACCTAACGCTATAAAATAAAAAATATCCGTCCTAATTATGAACCAAGAAAAATAAGAGTGAAAATAATAATTTAAATTACTTGGCATTGGAAGTTATACAACTAAATGACATCTATTTGACGTCGACGTTGACATATGATGTGAAAATGAAGTCCGACAACATCATCACAGTTCCATTTGTCAAACGAAATTAAATAAATAAAAATGGTTGCTCGATAGGTTGTTATTTCGTTGCGATAATTTTAATTTTAAGAGCGATTTCGATTGGTTATAATTATTTTAGATCATCGTAATACCACAGTGAACTTTGTCGGTTACACAAGTTTATATTCCAATGATTTAATGCAATAAAATGGGCTGTCTAACATGCATACGAGGTATGACGTACATCCGTATCTTCGCTTTACATTTATTTATTTTTGTAAACTAACAGAGTTGGTAGCCATAAATTTCAGACAATAGTTTAATTATCATGTATGTAATAAACGTGATTAGATTTGGTAATAAAGTCAATCATTTATATTATTCGTCTTAAGAGTTTAAATTTATATGAAACAATTAATTCCATAAATCACTGCACAGTATTAATTTAAAAATATCCATTAGACCCCCCTCAGTGTCCTTACCCTTGGGTATTCTATTATTATCCTTGTTTTATCTATTGGATTATATATTCTTAAGGATAATGTGCAATGAGGTAATACACCAGATGTATATTTGTTATACTTTTTATGAACCAGTGTATCACGTTGCTTTTTTGTGTGATTAAGTTACAAAAATTAAGAAACAAGCTTTTTCCCACCTGGTGTTAAGTGCTAACCTCTGCCCATAACAAACTCTTGGGTGCTTAGGTCCTCCCCTAATATGATACAAGACCCAAGTGGCATCATATGCGCCTATAACTCTGAGACATGAAGGTGGAATGTCTTAAGTGCATGTAATTACACTGGAACTATACCTTTGCATTTTGTACCAATGTATTTGTGCTACTATATAATGATTGCTGCTTGTGGGTAATACATCCCTGGACGAACTAGGCACAATTTCTGTTGCCTGTAAATTTTATCCTTCCTAATATTATTTGTATTTACAGGATTCAAAATGCCTTTCCCTTTTAAGGATAAGGAACTGAATAAAATAGCTGCATTCTTTAACCTTGCAACATTCTTGTTGACTTGTGCGGCAATCGTCCAGTCAAGTTGGTTCAGGATAAAGGGTTTGCACTGCACTCAAAGACTGTCTCTAGCGCAGTTCTTCTCTTTTGAGGATGATGATGATCAAATGAGCATAGTTCAAAATGAGTATGACCCGAGATCTCTGTCAGATTTCAATGGTAAGGTAAAAGTAGATAAGTAAGAAAGATAGTCTCTCCTTGTAGTTGTTGGCTTTTCTTTAATGTGAGTCCTTAACTCACTACATGTAATGTTAAACAGCATTCGTGCATGCAACAATAATAGTATCATTTATTCTTTCCTTTATGAGTATGGGAAAGACCCAAGTTTCATTGTATTGAGCTAATCCTGAGACAAGATGACAGGACATGCTGTCATATTTGGCATTTTAATCAAGACTTTAAAACAATAGATTCAAAATCATGTCAGTCTACTATCAACAACAGCATTCAAAGACAGATATAGGTATGTTCTGATTTAGAATTCAGGCTTTCATGTCTGTAAGACTGGTCCATATAACAGCTAAGTTGGTAGTAACCCTGCCTACAAATGACAGGCCCCATATGTTCTGGCTGGACCATAAACTTGAGTGACGTAAAGTTTATTCTAGGTCTGGTTTACATAACAATTATATACCATGAAGTTATAGTGCAAGAGTTTATATGGATTATGAATTGTTTTATTTCATTGGCAGTAATATTTTCCTAATTCTAGGTTTATATATGAATGAGTTTCTGGATGAGATTTGGCTCTAAGTTCTATGGGAAAGCAATGGCGAAGATTAGCTCACCACTTGTCTATATTCCCACATTAGTGTTACCCACAGGGCCAGAGAAAACCCAAAGATCAGATCCTTCAGGCAGAAAGGCTTGATTTTATGAAGTTTATTTATTTATTGTTCATCAACTGCTTACTGCACTAACAGGGAGCACCCAACACATGCAGCAAGCTATCCTACTAATTTGTGTTTAAATATATTTTAATCATAAACGTGAAAGTTTGTGATGATGTATGGATGTTTGTTTCTTAACGGCTGAATCCATTTGGATGAAATTTAGTACCAAGATAGCTTATATCCTGAATTAACAATCTCTAACCAATGTTAGTAAATTTGTTATTAAGTAGTTAAATAAATTAATATTGTTACAGGGTTACCACCGTGTACCACACCTGAAACAATAACACTGATGCGAATACTGATTCTACTGTGCTTCATGGTCCTTCTGTGCTCTAGCATAGGCACCATGATAAACCTTACAAGCCTTAACAGCAGAGCTATCAGGATCCTAAGAAGGAATGCGGTACCAAGCATCATGTGCGTTTTCTGGGTGATTGCCATTGTGGGAGTGTGCTATTACACAACAGTTGTACTCGGTTATGAAAATAATGGTGATGCTAACACAATACAAGTGGATTATGAGTATGGATTTTATACTATTACTGGGGCAGGTCAGTTCAATAGTCACAGTACTTTTTAAGCTTTATAATCTACAGTTATGTTAAACTACTCTACAACTGTGAAGTTGGCTACAAAAGGTTTTTTCTTTTAATTTGTATTTTATTGCAGCTGACTTCATAAATTGAACTATTTGGTTTTTGTCCTTTTAACAGTTAATCCAAATTACAGACAGAACTCTATCACCTGTTTTTAAATGGTTATTATGCTGATATTATACTTTGTGCAGAATTTATAATAACTCTTCAAAATCATCTACAATTTATTTATAACTTTATCTCTTAATTCGAAATTAATTCAAGTTTTAAATGAAGTACCTAGTTACTTAGTTAATAACACAGTCAATACTTATTTAATGTTTCCTTAAATTCAAGTGATAAATGGTTCTCTATTAAAGTTAACTGAATAATGAAGCCCAGACCTCACTGTGACCCTGAAATGCCACACGTGATAAGTGACCTTTGTGACTCATGCAGTAAATCTAGTTTGATGGTTATTTCAAGCTACCTTTGGCATCATGGCATTTATTATAGAAGCATTGATGGATCAGTTAGTAATGATGTTGTCTTACCATCTCTGGGTTGTGGGTTCGAACAGGTGGATTAAAACCTTGTCAGGAAACCTTGGTTTAAGGTGGGGCAAATGCCCAGCTTGCTATGTACTACCCTCAAGTAGAAAACCTGCTGCCAAGCAACCAACAATGTGTTCCAGAAGCATTACTTAGAGCCAGTTCCTAAACAAGATTAAAAGTGTTTCCATGGGCTAGATAGACACTTAATGTCAGTTGATATTATGTAGTCAAAGGCAAACTGGTGACTGGCCTCTCAGCTCAGTTGGTAGTGACCCTGCTTTCTGCGCTATATGTCGTGGGTATGATTCCCACCCAGGACAAACATTTGTGTGATTCTTCCCCATGGAGGGTCGGATAGGGTTTGAATAGGCGTCAAACTTAGCGATATGTACGCGTGATTTTATTATTTATAGAAAGTATATAATCCTTATTTTTTATATTATTGACGTTTCCAAGCCATTTCTTTATGAATTCTATGGAAATAAAGTTTTTGACTTAGACTTTGATGAGCATATAATGTCTGTTTTGTGTGGGTTTAATATTATATGTAATGTATTTACAAAAAGTATATAAGTACCTATTATATCAGTTGTCTGGTTCCCATGATACAAGATATGCTTAGCTTACTTTGGGGCTAGATGGCACTGTGTGGAAGGTACAAAAAAAAACTGCTGTAGAAAAATGTTGCTGTGTGTATACGGATAGCTCTGAAGCTAACTTTGTATAACCTTCATGCAAAGCGTTAGTACCTATAATGATTGCTATCTGATCTTGGATGTTATGTGTTTGATATGGGCAGAGGTCAGAGACAAAGAAATATGTTATGAATCTGTAAGAATATATTTTCTCACCTTTATGTTATAATTTCCCATGTTTATGTGTGTAATTTCCCATGGCTAAATACTATTTTATTTTATAATCCAATTTCAGGTGCACTGGCACTACTAGCATCAGCTGCTAATCTATGGGGAGCGCCATTAAATAATGATGATGTTCAGAGAAGGAATCTCATGGAAGATTGGGATGGCTATGAGGCTCACAGTGTGGGCCCCACACCTGCAGTACCCACTCTCCCCCCATACACCCCCAGTGCTGACTATGTGCCGACTATCCCCCCCTATGCACCCCCTGTCCTAGGTTCTCAGCAATACTTCCCATTTGATGACTTATCTGTACTTCCACCACCACCCCCTTACACACCGTGATATACATAAAGCTTAAAAAAACATGAAGGCTTGTGAGATGATGATAGATAATAAAAATCTCGAATATATTTAGTATGTTAAAATTAGTTGAATTGATCTTATCATAATATTAGGTATGCTATAAAAATCTTGAAGACCTTAATTGTATTAATATTTTAGATCTTCATTTTATTATACCTAGCCAAAATATTATTAAATTTCCAACAAGTAGTTGATGCAACTAAAATTGAAACAGTTCTTTGTATGTATATATTGTGGTTGTGAGTTGATCAATGATTCTTGTTCACTTTGGTATGTGATTTGCCATTTTAGTGCCTATTCTTATTATATTTCTCTAAAATAATGCTAAAAGATATTATAAAAAATAAATTGCAGCCTTATTAGAATAGAAATGTATCTGGCCAATGTGAGTATAGTGGAGGCTTAATTTAATTCTATTCCTCATTATGAACAAAAACAAAACAAACTTTTATAAATGTTTGACGCGCTCAAGTAACAACTTTGTATCAACTCAGTTGTTATACACTGATTTTCTTTCTAAGTTCTAATATTGTTTTTTGTGTAATGTCTGCTTGTTCATTATGCTTCAGAATTTCTAATTTGTTTTTATTTGGATTCCATTACAAAATAGGTATAGGTATACAGATATTATTTCCATCCTTTATTTTCTGAAGGTTTATTTAAATTCAAATTATTTCAAAAGCTGTTAGCCATTGTTTATTTTCTCTATGTTACTATTAATTTCACCCCTATTTACCATTATTAGTTTTTCTTTCACATGATACATTTACTATAGATATGTTCTAATCGACAGAGAGATGTAAAAAGCAATAATAATAATAATAATAATATCAATAAATCGTAAAATTAAATATTGTATTACCTAGGTATTCAGTAACATTAATATGGTGTTTATCAATCGAATTGACTAAGTATTGATTGCTTTTTTATTAGTATTAAAATTTGCTTTGAGTTTACTCTACACCAGTTATGTAACATCACTTAAATGAAAAATGAGCTTTTAGTGTTAATCGGTAACACATCACATATAATATTTTGATGTGTGTTTAAATATTAAATTCATCACTAATAGTATAGCATTTGCTGTCGTAATAAACCTGTTACCAAAAATGTTAGGTATTAAATAATTGTTATTGTATAGATTTCTTCTAGATGTAAGAATAGTTATTCCTGATCAAACTACTGGGAAGTTTATTTTTACAATATAACCAGAGTAAAAATTATTTTTGTGTAAGATCGATTATGTAATACATATCTACAAATTAAATGGTAGTTTTCATTCTGTGTGTATTCTCTACATCTTTATAAATACAGGGGCCTTTATATGTTGATGCAGGTGAAAATCAAATTAGAATGTACTCATGAGATATATTAGTTACTACTCTTACAGGTATGTCAGAAATTTATTTAATATGTCATATCCCATTTGAAATTAAAAACATTTAAATGAATAATTAGATAGCATTTTTTTAGACTGAGTCATATATGATTCAGTCAGATGTATTAAATTCGTACCTTACTCAAATATTTACAAAATTACACAAAAATATTATGAAAATGAGCTGGTTCAGTTATCTCTAAAAGCGCTCAAATCAAAATGTGTGTGCTGATTAGGTCTCTCAATGCTGGGGGCTGAATTTGTAGGTCTACTCTGTGACACCCTGGGTTCTGATTCTTGAGCAGAAAAATCAAAGTTTCTATTCATAAACTCATTCTGTGAAGATGGTAGGATCAAATACTTTAATCTTTCTTTTTCTAAGTAGTTGACTCTTTCTTTCAATGTGGAATTTTCATCTTTTAAAACTTCTACCTGCATTACTAACTGTTCAACCAAGGAATGCAAATTTTGGCTAAGTATTTGCAGTTCTTCCACTACAACTTCCTTTGATTTTTCAGTCTTCTTTCCATCAACATCTTTTGACGCCGCTGCTGCAGCCAGTAAACCTTGATCTTTTTTATCCAGCAATGTATGTAACAAGGAGTCTGTCTCATTTATGGCTCTATAGATCGCAACTTGAAGTTTTGCATAGTCATTATCTTGGAGATTGAAGCCTAGGTCTTTTCCGAGCAGCCTAATGTTGTCCATTGCTTTTTTCACTCGAGCATACTGTTCTTTTTTACTTTTGATGAGATCCTTTTGTTTGAGGTGATAGCTGTGTTGCAGTGTGATGGATTCTAAGGCTACGGAGGAGGCGGTTGATTTCATTGCGTCCAATAGTAGCTCAGCTGCGTTTTGGTGGCATTGCATTGCTTCATCATATCTGTTATGCCTAAGATGAGCTTCAGCACGACGATGCTGTTGATGAGCCTGAAACAAATTTTCACACATTCAGTAAATGAGTAATTTTTGTCTGATACAATCAGATATACAAGAATATATATAATAATAGTACAAAGCAGTAACGCACCAAATTTAATGGATGGGATTCCAATTCCATTGTTAATTCATTTGATATGACCGAATAAAATTACGTTTTGCGTAGCGAGACTCGAATTTCCTCGATTTTTATTTTGTTGACGTAATTTTGACTTTTGACATTGCTTTGTTTTTTTTTTTATTTCAACTTTTAATGACACTGACATCTATTTGTTTGCCAAGTTGTATTATTGCCAAGTCTAGCTTATGTACCCAACTGCGAAAAAAGCACAGTCACTTAGGCTAACTTTGGCCCACATTTCGGAGAAATCAGATAAACTAATGTTCAAAATAATACGTTAGACACAAAAAAATACTTATTTTCATGGCTTTGAGTGACCTTCTTTTAGAAAATATAATTATTTACTGGTCGTTTCTAGGAAAATATTTCTGAAAAATCCATTTAACCTCTGGGCCAAAGTTACATTGTGAGTTGGGCTTAGATTGGCCCGGGTCCCGATTGTAGGCTAACATTAGCCTCTCTATTTACTTAGAAAAATACAGCTGAGATCCATAGACAAAAAGTTCGTATGTCCTTGTTTTGTTTTTCGGTATTTTTGGGTAAATAAAATGTTACCGTACTAAAGTCGGCACTGCCATTTATGAAATCAAATATTTTGGTCATCAATCAGGAACTTACGTTTTTTACATATAATAATAACAACATATAGCTAAAATATTAATAAAAAAACATCGATATAGTAAAACATTTGCTTAATACTACACATCATGATATCAAAGTTTGAAAACTTAGTCACCCCATTCCATAGCTAGGAAGTCGTCTTCTATAGTAATATAGCCTTTGTTTCTTTGATGATTCGAGTCATTCAGCACTCTTATAATATTCGTATCATACGCTGAAGCAATTTGGACACTCCTAGGCCAAATCCAGCCCATTTCGGCCTTTTGCATCACAGAAACATTGTATTTTGGGTGGTTTGCTAGTACTATTCGTCCTGGGAACAATGTTCCTTCGTAATTAATTATACAAAAGCGATCCACAGCCAATATACCTATATATTTTTATACATAATATATAGCCTATGACCTATGACAAAAACAATATATTTATTCAATATAACATAATTTGGATGTATTTATATCGAAATATGAGCAGAAAATAAATTTTCACAGCAACCCTTTTTAAAAGAATGATAATCATGCTAAGATTGGCCCGGGCTAAAGTTACCCTAACCGAATAATGATTATTTATTTACTCGATATTTAGGGCCATATCACCTCAATAAACGAACCAATTGTGTACATTTTTGATTGTGATCATAGATAGATATAAAGCAGTTGATTCGAAATAACCTCTCCTCTCTATGTAATCAAGAAACAGAACAGCAGGTCACTTTTTGGTGCACTCAAAACTTGTCGCAAAATACTCTCAGTTTAAAAACACTGTGACGCTGTAAAATTCACAGATGTCAATATTTTAGCGGGCTAGGATCATTTACGAAGATACTTTCTACACGCTGTTTACAAAGTTAGATTTAAACAAACTAAAGCGAAGGCAAAAAATAAATAAAAAACTGAAATGAGATTTTGGGCCAATGTTATATTGAAGGCTTAAGTTACGCAGATTGTGGTTAGCGCAAAGTAATTTAAAATCTCAGTAAAGTTACAAAATACTTCAGTTAAGTACATAAAACTCCATGCACAGAAGAAGACTACGACTAAACAACATTTTCGTCGTCTGTCTCTCTTTCTAGGAGATAGCCTGAATTGCAGAAAATCTTACGTCGGAAACACTGGTGGATATTCAAAAGGAAACCAAACAATTAAGTAACTAAGATTTAGGGAGAATGTAACCTATAAATCTAATTTAAACAGGCTACCGATGCTAATGAACGGCAATGAGACCCAAAAATGGATTTTATTAAATAACATGTTATAAATGCTTTCATTCCAACCTCGTTTGTGGAGAAAGCGTAGCGTAAAAGCGTAAAGTAAGCCTAAGTTCACGTAGAAAATAGCTAGCTTATTCTAAAAAAGTACCCCGGTTTCTGGTTTTCTAATAGGTAGTGTATAAACACTGAACGTAGGTCCGTGGGACCCGGAACTATAGGGTTCAAAAAATAAGTATGTGAGCAAATATGTTTTGCCTTATCGCGGCCTGTTAGGTATGATCTCACAACAGTTTTATATAGCTCGGTACTTGATGCCTAGAATAATGTTATCGCATTTCGAATGTTTTCAAACACTAGGTTAACAGACCTACTCCCTACAACCACCGCCTTACCTACCCACAAAAACAGTTTTCATTCCATTTTCAATTTTGATTTTCTTTCATTCGGTAGCAACTAGAAGCAGCAATATAGTTCGAAGAATGATACTGGTGCTATTATTATCGTTATCTTTTCCTATTGCATTTGGCGTGACGTCACAGTGTTCTATGACAGAGGTGAAGAGCCTTCTCGACGGATGTGATCGGCTGTCTGGTTTAAACTTGACCAGCGTCGGGGGAACCATCGTTAACGACCACAACTGCGACGTACTCCTGCCCAAACAAGTGTTTATGGAGGAGCCACTTTTTCAGTATCCTTTGGCTGATTCAGTAAGTTTAGTGAAAATATCACTAAATTCTGTCACAAAAGTCGTTTGTATTCGTCTGTATCTTAATCGAAAGAGATTTTATCATAGGTAGGTTTCTCAAGGCGCAACAGAAATTGTTGTTGATGTGGGGGTAGGTACCTAGTTGATAAAAGTTTCTCGTCCATATACGTTTAAACATTACGTTAATACTCTCACAAAGTACATACCTACAATTGGGTAGACAAAAAACGATTTTACACGGCACAAATACATACAAAAGGAAATAAAAATACACGTGACAATGGGCGGCCTTATTGCTTAAATCGATCCCTTCCAAGCAACCTTTGGGTGGACTGGATTAAAGAGAATGATATGGGACTTAAAGAAATATATATATATGTATATATATAAATTAAAAATATATATATGAGAGATAGCTTTTCTACAACGGAAGGACAAAAAGTGATTATGCAGCAACGATTTAAATATAGGTGACTGAATACAAGATAACGTACTTTTGGGTAGGTACCTATTAATGTCTAATAACTCCTGAATGGTTGCCTTAGAACTTTTCTGTTTCAGAAAAAGTTTTACACGATCATATTAGTAGATCCAGATGCGCCGCCTCAAACAGATGGAGAATTTTTCTTGCACATGCTGAAGTCAAATATTCCTGTAAGTAATTTAATTATTTTAATAATACGTAAGTAGATACGTTCACTTATCAAGGTACCTACTTATCTGGTTTATGGTTTTCAGGCCCTGGCACTTAAAGCTAAGGAAAGCAGCAAAACTGTCGGGATCGATTATAGAGGTAATCGATTATTACATAGCTATGTAATTTATGTTATGTACTTTATATGACGGACTTTACGGATTGTCAGCTGTTTTCTTACACTACGAGTACTTATGGGATTACGTTTGACTACAACGTTAAGACTGTAGCCGATAGTGGCACGGCTGGAACTTGGTGGTACCTTCTCAAGTGAGACTATCCGAACACACTATTAGGTGCTGGGCGGCAGTTTCAGACTGGCAGTTAGGTTCACGATGTTTTCCTTCGGGATTGTCGTAGGATTTGAACCCACGACCTACAAATCGTAACCAGACGCCCCTACTAGTACTTAGTGAGCTGTTTCGTTTCTCTAGGCGGACAAAATATTTAAAAGATACAGAAGCTGATTGCAGAGTAGGTAGGTACTTCTTTGGATATTTATTTTTGCCCTATAGGGTCTAAAAGGTTTGAGCAGGCGTCAACTTAAATATAACAGGTACGCGCGATCTTGTAATTTTTTGACTGATTGACGTTTCGACGTCATATTTTCCTTGAGAGTTCAATAGAAATACATTTATCTATCTTGGGTCTTCTGGACTCACTTGGTGGGAACCAGATACGGGCCTCGAGGAATCTTCATTACCCGGGATTCATTTTAGGGGGCTACTACCCCCGGTATCTGGGCGAAAGTCTGTTAAAACAGTTTTCAATGGAACTCGAAACATGCTTTTGATCATTTCAGGCTACAAGCCGCCGGCGCCATCTTCCGGCACGGGCACGCACCGCTTCATCAGCCTGCTGTACGAACAGGCGGACGGCAACAACTTTCTACCCACAGTGCCGAGTTCCCGGTATCGGTTCGCGCTGGCCAAGTGGTTACTCGGGAAGAACCTGTGCGGACCCGTAGCCGGCGCGCAGTTCCGAACACAATTCTAGATGGCGCCACGTGTTACTATAACGAACTTTACCACTCGTTTCTATTTCAACGTAATACTTACATTTTGTAAGTTTATGCTATAGTCTTAATAGAACGATACACGGGAAACTTGAGGACATTATTACCATTAGTAGTAAAACTACATATTGGCTACCGAAAATATCATTAAACTGAATAAAAATTACATATAACATTCGGTTAATTTAAAACAATAAAATAAGCGGCATGACTAAATGCTGACTAAAAGAACACGGGCCTGCACTTGACTAGAAAGGAAGTTTCACCTAAATCCAAATAAATAACAATTGAAGAACTTCTTGTGAACAAAACGCTTAGTGTTTTAATTATTATAACGTAGATACCTCTGCTCTAAGATTTCCTATATCGAATGAGGTACCTACACAACTTACACCCAAGAGCCAAATAAGCAACTTTTTTTGAATGCTATTAAGTTACAGAACGTCCAAGATGGCCCATTTAATGTTAAGCAATAACGTCTGCCCATAACAAAAGCAAAACATCTTGGGCCTTCCTCTACTTAGGTATGGGAAGACCCAAGACGCAGCGCTCACATACAAATATCTAGCAACCCGGCATCAAACTCGGGAATCTAGCTCCGCAGACAGGTTCACAACGAGCTACGTACGCGTCAAACTAAAACATAAGGTCTATCTAAAAAGAGTTTTCTAAATTTTGAATCGCAGGTTCATCCAGTGATCAATTATATCTAAAAGAGCTTTAGCTATGAAGCTTTTATATATATCCGCTAACGAGCAATGAGTAGAATGAAATGACGGCACGAGTTGCGCGTAGGCCGCGCGCGTGCGCGTGCGACTTCCATCTCGCCGGCGCGGCCGCACCCACGCGACTGACACCACAGAACCTAATTTATTTAAAACAAACTTTGATGCCTCTTATGTACTCAGTTCATACGATCTGTTGTTGAGGAAAACATTTGTTTTGTCATGTCAAAATACTTTATCACTAAATTCCGGCTAGGCCAAACTGCGACTTGGATCTTGCCATACCTAAGTAGAAGACCCAAGATGTTGCTTTTGTTATGGGCAAACGTTGCTTAACATCAAATGGGCCATCCTATTCATTCTTTAACTTAAACGCATTAAAAAAAATTGCTTGTTTGGGTCTTGGGTGTGTGTCGATTACTTTGAAGTCCAAAAAGGTGTGTAAAGGTCACTATTGCTAATTTTTGCGCTTGCTCTCATCTCGTCTTATTAATAACATGTCCGAGACTCGATGGGGAAGAATAAGATGTTATTTTGATTTGTGAATAGTTGAAGCAATAAAGTTGGGAGAAAGTGCATTTCATTTCGGTTTCTGTTTGTGTAACTTGCCTTATTACTTCAAGAAATCAGATCAATATTTTGGCATATACATTAACTGAACATTGTTTATATTTTGAAGTAGTCAAAATTATGAGTAAGACTTGTATCATCTGTACTATGTTGCCGTAGTTACCGTTAGTATTTTTCGTTAAAAAAATATGTTCTTTAAGTAACACAAAAACAAAACATAAACTGCTTTTATATTTTTTCGTCATTATTTTATATCATCATTATCATACCTATTATGTATAAAACCTTAATTTAAGAGAATCATTCCTGTAATACACAAAATAGAGACATAAAATTGACAGAAATAAGTATTTCGAATTTAATACTGAAACTAGTAATTGTTTGTAAAATTTTCCATTTTTTTTTGACAAAAATGATTTATGAAGGCAAATAACTCTCATCTCCAAAGAAAATGGAAAAAGGACTACCGCTAATTTGAAAATACAAACTACTTGACATTTTTCAGGAAGCATTTCATAATGATGTTCACACGAAATTTTACCTCTAAGTACTTTCTAGTAAGTTAGGTAGGTACTTAATCTACGCAGCGTAGATTATGGCAAATTTATAATGGATTTCGCAAAATACGCGATTTAACCCTATACTTGGCAAGAAAAAATAATCTTAAAATATTATAATTGATTGAATTCAGTATGTTCTTAGGGGTATACAGAACAGGTTTTAGTGAATAAAAAAATTCTTATTTTAATAATTATGTTTTTATCACTAGTATCCCACAGGATACATTGCCAAGTTGACCATAAATTTACTTGAAAAATATTAGTATCTACATAGATACACTGCCAAGTTAGCACTTTTTTTTTCAAACATTTTTTATCTAAATGAGATAAAAATTTTCATGAAAATTACATAAATAAATAAATATACGTATAACATCTTTACATATTATTAATAGCATGCTGTGTTATACTTAAAAAATTATCAAATCAGGTACCTATCATACTAATTAGTACAAGATCTGTTTACAGTTCAGGCTTGAGTCTTCTCCTTCAGAGATTTTGAAAGTGTTTCTTCTTCAACTGTTAAGCAGTTTGCTCGTGCTATTTGGAGAAGGGTCTAACTTTATAGTACCTATTTCTATGTCGTATCTACAATTGGTGGAGCAGTAATCGGTATAAGCTGGCATTTTCACAAACCCTATTAACACTATAATGGCCTGAAAATCATGAATATCTTCATTTGTTAAATTTATAGACGATCCTTTTATCTATGTGCTATAAATGTTAGTTTGTTGCACTAAGAGCAAGATGAGGTCATCTCAGAAAAAAGCTTCAAATATTCAATAGGCGTCAATCTAATGTTCGAGGTTTCAAGAAATCCATCTTCAATTTCAGCTACACTGCTGAACTTTTTTCCGCTCCAATTTGGTTTCAATTTCATGACCTTTATCAGTTTTCTTCTCGTTGCCACAACTTTAGCTTTCTTAGACCGAGTAGCAGTCGCAGGTGACGGTACGCTTAGCGGAGAAGGCACAAGATTATAGGTCGTCATGATATGAGTCGCGGTGATGGCACAGACACGCTTTGCGGTGCTGCTGCTATTCATAGTTCGTAGAAGTGATGGGTCGCGGTGATGGCACAAGCCATGATATAGCCGACGGCAAAATCGATGAAGATACGGACTTGTTGACGGAGACTGGAAGGTTTGCAATGAAGTGGATGCCAAAACCACATTCCACTTTTTATCATCCTCATCAGGACCAAGAATGTTCACGACGACGGCAGTGATGGAGGTGGCAAACTGCCGTCCCATGCGTAATTTCTAAACGCACGATCATGGTAGTATGGTTGTAGCTCGTCAAATGATGATTCGCTATCTTCAAAATCCCCGTAGCCCCGACCTAGGGACAAGAGCGATGATTTGGCGAGCACTATTTTGCTGCTGTTCAGTATGTGCTCCTCATCATCATCATCATATCAGCCGGTAAAAGTCAACTGCTGAACTTGAGCCACCTCCATCCACCGATTTCCTGCGATCTTGACGATGTCATCAGTCCATCGGGTAGGTGGCCGCCCTACACTGCGTCTGCCGGTTCGTGGTCGCCATTCGAGAACCTTTATTCCCCAACGGTTGTCGGTTCTTCTAGCTATGTGGCCTGCCCATTGCCACTTCAGTTTGCTTATTCTGAGAGCTATGTCGATAACCTTGGTTCGTCTGAATCTATCTGAATCTATCGCGTAGTGAAACTCCGAGCATAGCTCTCTCCATAGCTTTAAGCTTCTGTATGAGGCCAATAGTCAGGGACCATGTATCTGCGCCATAGGTCATTACTGGCATCTGCTCAATGGTATCTGCTACTGTACCTAACAAAATATAAAACATAGGCTTTACTCAGCCGTGGTGAAGCACCGACTCATAATAAAAGTTGAGTGAGGTGTTTACCCAGCAATGGACGTCGTTCGGTTGAGGTGATAATGATTTTAAAAGCAAATAGCAATAGTCAATAATCAAAAGTTCCCATAAAAATTACCAGTTTCAAACTACTAATACCACTAATCATAAGCTTTCGGTTTCAACATATATCTGGCAATGTATCCACTCAGATACAGAACAAAAAAAGTCAAATCTGTAGGCAAGCTGGCAATGTGCACCTGTAGATACTAGTACAAAAACTTGTTTACAGCATGCAAACTTACAGTGATTTCAGTTGTAAAACAGTTTTTAGTTATAGTAAATTTTACTGTTCATAAGGTACATAGCTTATTTTATCAAATTACAACGAAATATCAGTATAAAAAATTATTTTCTTACCTTGCGAGAATTAGACGCAGGCACTCTTTGGCCATTTTGCATTCTACTGACAGTTTGGGGTTGTTTTTTTATATATTACTATTTTTTTACTGTTAGAGCATAAAATAATCTCCCATTATAACATTTTATATTTGTCGATTAGGATTCCGGGTACTCATTAGAATTTTTTAAAGTTACATGTATCTCTCTGTGCACAGTGCCAAGTATAGGGTTAAACATTTCATTCCATCTCAGGAACTTAAACAGCACAGTTACGACTGTGACTTGAGTTTCACCAAAATAAAGCGCGTATCACTTTTCTGAGAATGCATTATGACCCGGGGCGGGTGGTCCTTAAGTAGTGTTTTATACTGGTGCTTTATGTCAGTGTACTATAACGCTCCTTGATTTTGGTAATGTACCTATAACTTAATTTATGGGTCGATTTCAACACTTTTTTATAGTTGGTACTTAAATTTACAAAACATTACGTTAACAAGGTCAGTGAATTCAGGTCTACCACACAGGTCTCCACCGTTCATGAATTTTTTTTATAGTATTCAGTTTTATTATACAGTTAACAAACCGAAAAAACGAAAACTTCTTGTTATTTACCGCACCATAGTGATTACACTGATATTTCTAAACTATCGGCAGATTAAATTGTATCCAATTTTTTTGTAAAATGTATCCAATAATTTTTTTCAAGAATTTCAACGCACATTAAATCTCACTATGAACTAATGTCGTGAAGAATATTGATATAGTTTTTAGGGTACCGTACTGAAAGGACGGGACACTATTCATAAACCGGCACTTTCATCAGTTTTTTGTTCTAAATAAAAAAAAATTGGCTACATGAAAGAAAAAGGAATTTTAACAAGCACATAAGGGCTCGCGCGAGTCATCGATAGGAACGCTCAATTAGTGGAGTGGTACGAGCGGATACGAGCTTAAAAGCGCGTACAAGATTGGCCCGTGTTCTAGAGCTCATGTTTTCATACATACGGTCTACGAAACTCGCCTCAAAGGATCCTCTTTGTGCATTTGACACGTGTCGTCGAAAAAACTTATTGTCTACATTTGAACCAGAGACCTCCGGATTGAAACTCGGGGTCTGTACCTCTATGCAACCACAGCACTGACCACACTCTCTAAGGACGTAAGCTAGGTAATAGAACTTAGTAATTCTTAGTATTAGCTTCACTAGAACTGATTCACTATTGATGATTAATTGCTGGTTAACCGCAGCAGGCGTGATCCAAATGACAAAGAAACAGATCGCAGCGCCTCTAATGAACTTTTTGTTATTGATCGTTCTAAGAATAACCTACCTACTTACCTACTCTGAGCAATGATTTGTCTTTTACACTAATTATTAAATATCCGTGACGTGTCATACCCTGGTAAGATATAACACAGACATTCCAAATATTAAACTGTATTTGACAAAGGAATATATACAAAATATAAAAGGACCAATTGAGTTGTCTATAGACAGTTTCCAATGATATAAAAATAGCTAAACTGATCGAATTCACTACCTGGTGGAATGGTGTCCAAAACACGGTATTTCCTAGCTCAACAGCAATGAGCAATACTTGCAGAAATTAAAGTTGAATGCGATTATCATCTCGGCATCGTCTTCAGATAATTACAACGATTGAATGATTGAAATGTGTGGCTGATTCGAATCTTGGCGGTCAGGCGTCTTCAATGTGTGCGAAGTCGGCGCTAGATGGTGCTACGGGTAGCGATTGTATCTATAGCCGGCCCCACCAACCAGAAAACTACCCGAAGCAAAGAAAAAAAGATTACTGACTTCTTTCTCCTTCTTAATTCTCAGCAGTTAGCAAACTTTTACCGAATTGACCCACTGTTTGAGCTTTGACCCGTTTTCCTCTTTATTTTTATTTTAGTTCTTGAGTGAGAGTCGGTCTCTGATTGTAGGCGTAGTCGATTATTTATATTTAAATTACTTAATTATTACATGTATTGTTTTCAACAACACAATGTGGGATCTTTTCCAGTTTGTTTTTTTTCCCAAAAGTTCTGCACAATAAGATTGGCGAATCGGTGAAATCAATCAAATTTTATATGAATGTGTGGCGCTAAATTTAAATGTTTTTTTTACATTTACTGATTTCAAAATTATTTATTGTCTTTCTCATAAAAACAATGAAAGCCTGTATTTTGATACTGTTAGGGTGCTAGGGTTAGCACAATTTGTTGATTGATTGATAGATATTAGCTATGTTTTCGAATTGTTGATTCTGTAATGACGTTGGTTTTTCAAAAAAAGTTTTAAGAACATTGATATATTTTTATGCTTTTTTATATTATCTAAATACATTTTTCGATAGTCTATCATAATTTGTTACACTGGCAAATGCTTCAGAAAGATTAACCTGAGTTGACAGTCTATTTATCAAACACATCAGATTATATTTTACAAATAACATCTGCCATCTTCATTTACATGGGTTGCAGTATAACGTTAAGAAGAGCGAGTTCATTGTCTTTGGAGCCGATAAGCTGAGAATGACTTCGATACCCCCTATTTATCTGTACGGTACAGCCCTCAGTCGAGTGTATAAGTTTAAGTACTTAGGGCATTGGATTACAGAGGATCTGAGAGACGAGGACGATATTGAGAGAGAGCGAAGGGCATTGACGGTGAGAGCGAATATGTTGGTCCGCAGGTTTGCTCGTTGTTCACAGGAGGTCAAAATAACTCTTTTTAAGTCATTCTGTCAAACGTTTTACACGAGCAGCCTGTGGATTACAAACACGCAAAAATCCCTCAATGCACTTCGCGTGCAATATAACAACGCATTTAGAATGCTACTGGGACTGACGCGATTCTGCAGCGCTTCCGGTATGTTCGCGGAGGCGCGCACAGACGGGTTTGCCGCCTGCTGCAGGAAAAAGGTAGCCTCAATGTTATGCAGAATACGCGGGAGTTCCAATACCATTCTGAACACAATAGCAGTTAAATTAGACAGTCCTCTGTATAAGCAATCTATAAAGGTTCTTATCTCGTGATTGGTTCAGCTTATCACAAAGATAATAATCTTTCTGATATGCTGAAAATAATAGATTGGAGAGGTCAAGTTTACCTATTTTTAATTATATTATTATTATTTAAGTACTTTTAACATAGTTACTAAGGTGTCACTAACATTTTATGGATTTTAATTGTCTGAAAAATAAAAGATTATTATTATTGTTATTATTTACGTGTATCTTAACAATGTGTAGGTTTTTTAAACTTATGTAAATTTAACATTTCAGCTAACATGTAGCTTAGTAAGTACTAAACTACCCGTTAGGTACCTGGGTATCATTTTATAGCTCGTTATTAAGTATTTGATTTTTCACCTCGATATAGTTTGATAATGTCATACCGAACTAAAACGATTCGGTTCAAATGTCGTGTGCTTTTGACAGGAAGCGAGTCTGTCGTAAATTAATCGAGATGGCTCTTCGAGAACACTAAATAGCTGGACCGGTTTGTCGTGTGCGCGCGCGCAGCCACACCGGAAATACCAGCGGGGCTACCACCATCTGACACGAATATAATTTTTAATTCATCCTAATTAAAATTTAATTTGATAAAAGTCGTCATGTTCCAAGTGATAATTTTGAGAGTTAGTGCTCCCATTCGATCTAACCAAAAGTTTCTACAGCTTTTTACCACTGATTGTGGGTACCTAAATTCGCAGACCGCTAAGTTAATTGTGCTAAAGAGCTAAGTCCGAAAATATTACCGTAGATTGGATGATCCTGATAACTAACGCCATATTGAATCCTAGTGTTCATATAAAAAAATTGAGATAGTTGTAGAGTAATTGTTCCCCCGCCGAAATCCGTCGAGAGACGATGGTAGATACCTATGTCAGCCAAGCGCGCGCTTGTGTTTATGAAACTTGCGACATTTTAAATATCAAATTCATTCATAAGGTGAACTTAACGGAAAGTTGATGGTTTGAATTAAGTTGATACTTAAATATCTTCGTATCGTATCAGTTACTTTTTCGAATCATATATCACACGATATTAGACCACTACGTCTATTGAGCGGGCTAAATTGAGCGGGCAATAAAGTGTTTTAATCAGTGGCGGATTTACACATTTCCCAAGTATAGGCTATTGAAATTTGCCGCCCTTACATCTACAATTGTAAATTGTCAGTTCTTAGATTATCTTTTCGCTTCGCATCGGTTCTCAAATTTGCCGCCCCCAAAATCTGCCGCCCTAGGCTCAAGCCTACTTAGCCTGCTGGTAAATCCGCCACTGGTTTTAATTAAATGTGCCTTCAACAGTAGCATTCTTAGAAAAACATTGAGGTATTTTCTTTTAATACAAAGACGCTCTGAAGATTAAAGAAAACAATTTGTCGCAGAAAATATTAAATTATTCTCTTAATACATTTGATGGTCATTCCGTGTTTTTCATACTGAACGAAGGAACTGTATTTTACAAAGTCTAAGAGAGACTTCCACTGAGAGTTATTTCCTTTACATTATAAATCAAAACTACTAGTACTGCTACTAAGTTACCACATGACCTAACAATCGTCTTTGGTAATAGCCACAGTTTGCATCTGGTGAAAAGCCAAAAGTTACGGTTCCTTCCGGTCACCCACGCACCGCCCACCAACCGCCTCCGCAATGCTATACCAATCAGTCTAGCAAAACATTATCATAGATCAAAGAGCTAAGATACCCAGCCTAAAAGGTCACGGAATATAGAGTGGAGGCTTTTAACACTTGCACTGGTCGCTTGATTCTTAGTGATCTCTTTCTATTCTGATCTCTTTTCTAAACACTTCTTACACTAACAGAGAACTGTTATTTTCTTAATAAATGATTTATTTAAGAGAAGGTTTGGTTTTGAATAGATTAATTTGTGGTTTTAATGATGTATGCTTAAATATGGAATCTACGATCTTAAGAAATTGTAATATTTTGATTAAGAAAAATCTTGTTATAAACGGGACAAAGTAGTCGTTCTCTTTCTCTGTCTTCAAATTAACCTATGTGCCTGTGACATAGGCATACTTACACATTCTTCTACTCATCCCATCTGATACGAAAGCTATATTACTGCATTGCTCAACCATCCTCTTGAAAATCTTATATCGTTATCTTAGAACGTTGTTATTAACTGGTGTTATTAAAATGAAAATATTAGATTCAAATACGCAGATAGGGTGTAGGTAACGGCCTGCTTTCGCTGAGGGTACCGTTCGGAACTTGACGTAGTGTCCACAAGAATAGGAACTCCAAAGATATCCACGTTTCATTCATGCCACGTGGGATTGCGCCTCAGGTCAGTATTATGATCTTTCTTGAACTTCAAAGGTCAGATTTGCGCGGAGTACTTATAAGAGGCAATTAATTTATGTGTTTTCATTTTATAATATCAATTTCACAGGATATTTTTTATCCTCAAAGCTTATCTTAGGTTTTATTATCTTAGGAAATGATTGTCATTTTCTCTGTAATAATATGCCTCTCGCCTGTCTACAAAAGGAACCAAGTGCGCTTTCCAACACCTAAGGTGTTGCTTGTCCCATCATTCATGTTTAGAGAGTGATAATAAGCTCGCAGCTCGATGGGACACGCGCAGTGCAAGGGTCATCTTCAGAAAACTGAAGTCGATATAGAAGAAGAGATAGCTGAGAAAATTAGTTCTTCTGCCTACGCGATTTGATCGATATCTTACTTTACATGTGTAGTTTTTTATACCATCTACGCTGTACGTCCTACACCAGCAATTAAATTGCGCAATATATATGATACTGGAGATTTAAAAGTTGTTGTGAAGATTCCAGACTGACTGGTCTCACAGGTCATTTGGTAGTAACCCTGCGCTGTAGGTCGCGGGTTCGTTTCCCACCCAGGACAAACATTTTTGACGAACGAAGTATATAAGTATTCTCTCAGTTGTCTGGTTCCCGTAGTACAAGTTATGATTAGTTTGGGGCTAGATGGCGCTGTGTGAATTGTCCACCAATTTTATTATTATTATGATTCTCTGTTTCCACGTGATTTATTTAATATTTGCATTCTCATTATTATATAACTAGCGGTCTGTCCCGGCTTCGCACTGATAGCGTTGAGTATTTACTGCTGGAATTCATTTTCAACAGAATAAAAAGTAGTCTATAGAACTTAGGGATAATGTAGATTAATGTAATAATTTTCGGAATCGGATCAGTTGTTTTGCAGATTACCTCCTACACAAATGTAGAGATTTTACCTCTTTAATAATATTAATAAATTTTAATTCTTTAATTATTCTCATATTTTTTGGGTCTCATGTTTTATACCCGAATCTGTATATAATTGTCTGGAGATGCTTGAAATTGGCTTATATGTCATATCTGGATTATTTATTTTCTATATTATTTATTATTTTTAGGATAATGTGATGCTAGGCCACACCTGCGCAAAAACAATATCTAATTCGTAACGTTACGAGTAACGTATTTGAATTTGGCTTTCATCTAGAATTTGAAGTCGTCACTCACATTTATGATTTTTAACCACAATTTCTCATTTATGTACTACAATTAGTCATAGTATCACAGCATATTGGTCCGGACGACAAAATCTTCTAGAAATCGTTCGTGTAGCAAACGATACCTATTAATCTTTTCATTCGCAATTTATGGTGTCCTGCTAAGTGGATAGATAGAAGTGCGTTAGATAAAGCGACATAAAGAGAGTCTATTGCATCGCCAAATACAGAGTGTTTCAATGGCTGCGATAACATACTGATATGGTCCGACTGAAATGCTTGAGGCTGAATCATAGTAAGTACATTGAATTACGATTTACCCCTGAGCACAATTTGTAAACATCCTTGAATATTTAGTTTCGGCGATCAATAATAAGTGTAAATGTGAATAAAGAATTTTAAACGTGTTAGGTTTATTCAAGTAGTATGACTTATACCAAGTACCTCCAGGGAAGTGCTGTTACGATACTTATTTCTGCCGTCTACTAGTAACGCAACCCCATTACTGCGATTGAAAAGTGTGCCCTTAAACCTTAATGTCTCAAGAAGTTACGGGCGCAATACAATGAGACTTGTTTTCGCATACCTATGTAGGGGAAGATCTAAGTTGTGTTAATTTTGGTATGGGCAGAAAACAAAAACACTTAAGATCAGATGGGCATGCGCTGGTTTTTGTTACAAATTCTCTTAAAAAATATATTCCCTGGAACGAAAAAAAAATTGTTAGCTTCTCCAAATATCGAAGTCCCTGTCGAACCTTTACCATCACGTCATAGTTAAATCTGTTCGAAGGCTAACTGGAGGCGTTAGAGGCGAAGCAATTAAAATAATTAATTATTTCCTTTCGAATTCGCGTAAATATATTAAAAGCCGATTAATATTGCGATACAAAATTATTTTTCGATCGAAGATTTGATATTATATAAGTCTATTAATACTTCAGTAATTGACTTAAACTCCATATCTTGGAAGACTCAATTTATAAAGAGCTTATTAGATATTTTGTCTGAGAAGAGCATTGATCAATGACTAAAAAAGTCTTGTATACATTTAGAATTGTATTAAAGCAATTTTGGAAGAAAATAATTGCAACTTTTTTAGTTTTTGTATCATTAATTAGGTACTTAAAGCTATTGCTAACGATGGACATGTATTTCATTCGTACGAAATAATGTACTCTAGCTGCGGTAGGTCCATTCCAGACGCTGGCCTTTCTCTCTTGCTCTCTTGCATGTGGATGTAAACATTCTAACTTCAACTACACACAAGTTTGTGAGTCGCGTGTTGACATTCTGTGTTAGCAAGGTTTGTCGGACTCGGCCATGACACGAGACCGTGCGTACGCCGCAAATTCGCCGTTCATTGATAAAAACGGCCGCCCACTCGCTCCATTCACGGCGGGCGCCACAAGTTGCGCAACGCTCATGCGCGCGACTTCACCCCGCACCGCCCCGCACCGCCCCGCACCCCGCAACCGTAAAGGTTTCTAGCTAGAAGTCACCTTCCGTAACTTCTGCCGCGTAAACTTTTGCTAGCACACGTGAATTGGACTCGTTTGCGGTTCGAAGTGTTTAATGTCGTTTAATGTCGACGACACGAGTATGCGAAATGGTTTGCCTCATCGCGCTTTCCATTCATGTTTGCTGTTCGGATTGTGAAGTCACAGATAAATAATTTCAATGCAGAGGTAACAACTTTTTAAGAAGACTAGAACTTTTTGAAGAAGGCAGAAACAAAATATATATTTTCAGTACCAATTATACCATTTGAACAATATGTAACGTAGGTAAAACTTCATTATTCTCCCACATATAATTTCCTCCGCAATCATTAATAATTAATACACTCTTACTATTGGGTGACCTTATCACTAATAGCGATCACTTACCTCAAGAGAGCGACAAATAGCTGTTTTAGGTTGGTAGAAAATCTAAGGTTCTGGACGTGGATCTGATGGGATCTTACCCAATGTCTATGACCAGGGCCCTATTCTCACATGGGGTTGAGAATAGGGCCCTGGTCATCACAAATGATTAGTCAGGCTCGCACTCATACAAATGGTAGTATTTAATTAAGTCTCCTAATTTGTAAGTGAAGCTTTTTCTTGGAATTTATTAGTTTTCTAATCTTCTAATCTTCCTCATTTGTCACGATTAAAAACAAATCTGTTCGGATACATAAAGTGGATTTTAACGATGCTCTTATATCGCGAACATTAAATGCGCTATAATCGGCTGCTCATACCACAATATCATCTTGTGGGACACAGATAGGAGTCACTTTGCCATCACATAAATGTCCAAAAGAATTATATCTAGTATCGTATTAATTGGTGTAAAATATACAGATTTACGGGATAATAATGTCATCTTATTAAACTGATCCTCTGTGTCGTAAGTTACCAACAGTAATTGCCTTTTATGTAACGGCGGTCATAATTTAAATTCGTTTGAGTAATGGTAATAATTGGATGGTTTATGAGTAACTTAGCATGTTTGGAATTGTGAACGTTTGGTATGGGTATAGTGTGTTGCATACGACTGTACTATATGCAATTCTATTCACTATTTCATCCAACTTTTATACAATTAACACATTCACTGCTTAAGATATTATTAAAATAATTAGCCAGGAACCAAATTTTTTTAAAGCGTATTTTGATTATGTATATATGTATGTTTAAAAATATGGATAAAAGTAAATTGTTATTATTATTCTTTTAATAAAAAATAACCTTTTTCGGATCCGAGTGTTCGGCACATAGCGCGTGCCAGGTGCCGGTCACTCGGATCCGAGCGCTAGGGACAACAACGGTTGAAATAAAACTACTGCACAGATTTCGATAATTCTTTTACCATTCAAAAGCTACATTATCCCTAAGCAAAATAGGCTATAGATAGTAAATAAAATATAATACGCATTTGAATAATTATTTATTAAGGAAAACATAAATCTGAGCGATACAATCATAATTATCAAAAATCAAATCAAAGCCATAGAATCAAATTTAAAACAATAATCATGTAATTTAAAACACGCGTTTTCGTAAGTTGAATATGTTGTCAGAGTGGCCGCGCAAACTAACATAAACTCGCCTCAAACGCCGGCGGCTTACTGACGACTACAAAATACACGGGCCGCTCGCTCGTATCCGAGTGGACGGCACCGCTACTATGCCCCCTCCCCACTCGGATCCGAGTGTAATAGCTTTGATACGATCGTGTGTACAAGTCACAATAAACCACTGTTAGAATGAAACCAATACGCGTTTTCGTAAGTTGAATATGTTGTCAGAGTGGCCGCGCAAACTAACATAAACTCGCCTCAAACGCCGGCAGCTTACTGACGACTACAAAATACACGGGCCGCTCGCTCGTATCCGAGTGGACGGCACCGCTACTATGCCCCCTCCCCACTCGGATCCGAGTGTTGAGCACTAAATGTGTTAATGTGATTATAAAAAAAATACACAAACTTAATAATTATTAACAACTATTCTCATTGTTTTCTTGCTGCAGACATAAGGACCTACAAAAGAGAGAGTGATGAGATGATTTTGTAACTTAGAACACAAGACTTAGCTTTTGCTGGTTTAATTAGGCCGTTTATGAATACAGTCTCAAAAAACACGCGCTGGAAAACAAATTGCCAGTTGAATTTTTATTGACTATTGCTAAGTTCCAGATTGGAAAAGTATAATAATTTGTAAGTTAGTGTCCCGTACTACTCGGCTATCGTGCTCTTGATTGTTTATTTAATGTACAGACTTGCTAGGACCTAAGTTAAATATTATGTCAATACTAAATCGTTTCGTAAATAGTTTTAAGACTGAGTTGATGTTAATAAGTTATAATAGCATTAACTAATTAGGTATACACATCAAAATGTATTTGCATATCATTAATATGTATAGTGTATACCTTCTTAATTAAGCCAAGTTTATGTGTCATATATGGCGCGTATATGACGACCTAGTTTATAAATGGCACCATTCAAAATCTACCCACGTTCTGAATCTAATATTATAAAATTTATGGATGTTTTAACCATGAACATAATTTTCACTGAAAATTTACTAATAACCAACGCAGTCTTTTGTAATTATATTTTAATTTTGCTCTCTCCTGTGGCTTGCTCCAGATTCATACGACAGGAAGCGAGCATTTTCCCGGGATAATAAATAACTTGTATCACACATAAACAATGCCTAGTTGACCGTGACTTACTAATGACACAAACTTGTACATAGCATAGTGTCATCTTCGTATAATATCTATACTATTATATTATAAAGAGGTTTGTAAGTTTGTTTCTAGGAAGTAATAACAGGAACTACTGAACTGATTTTGAAAATTTATTCACCAGTATAAATGTAGAATAATTTAGAAAGCTACATTATTCCTGAGTGACATGGTTATATTTGATTGTATTTAATTTTTTTCACAAGTTCAAATGGTTGACGCTCAGCGAAGTGGGCACTGGTCAGCTAGTATTACATAAAAGAGAATGATACTCACTATCTGAGACATTACGAAATTTACGAATCTATTGAGCCTGCGAGCCTGAAGTCTGCATTTATATGCTCCATCGTTTTTCGCGGAATTTTGGGAAATTCTACTCCTAGGCGGATGTAATATATGTCAAATTATGTATGGAGTATTTTATTTATTGCGTAATATAATTATTTATTTATCATTATTATCATACTATTAAAAGAAGAACTAAATTGTTTAGAAGATAAAAGTAAAGTAATTTAGATACTTAGTGACTGAAATGTAATTGATATAACATTTTCTCCATGACCATGTATCAGACAGAACTAGTAAAAACTCAATTGAAAGCTACTTAAACGATATTGAATCTTCATTAGCAAGTAATCGCGTTACCCAAATACAGGTTCAAACACCTGCACCCGTTAGTAATTAAGACTACATTTATATTCATTAAAAAGCATTAAACTTTCTTGGTGAAGGCAGATACACTTTCAATAAAGCGACGTTTTAAGTGGTTCACTTTGATGATATAATTAAGTCACTGGAATGGCCATTGCTTTCATGCTTTCAAACTTATATCAGTGATTCAAAGAGTAACAAGTTTTTGTCGTACGATAAAAAAATGTAATACCTATCATTGGCTTTGCGAAAGTCTAGTTATGCTCCAAGCCGACAATCTTGTGGGTCAGTATTAAATGAAGTCTGTTTTTACTGATAAAGTAAAGGAACCAGCTGATGGCCCGCCTGGTGAGTACTAATAAAGTTAAACATTGGGGTTATTGTGGGGTTAGTTTAACGAAATCCTACCTTAAGGAGCCTCTAATTCTATGCTTTCTCTTTTACATAAGTTAAAGACCCAGTTTTACCAATTTCGACTTCAACAAATACAAGCAGTAGAAAATTATATTATTTCAGGTCTATAATGAGCAAAATGTTATTATTTTCTACTAAAAAATAACTTTCGAAGCGTCTCGAAGTTTCTTTTTTAAGTTTTGTGGCATAAAATAACAACAAGACCACAATTAATAAAGAAATTCGTATTTCTGATTGGCACCTAATCGTGAAAAGAAGTAGAAACATTTGCCACACCCTGCAATCCCGACATAACTCTTTCACTTCACTCACTCCTATAAATCTGTTACAGTAGGTACCTACATGTGCTTCAGTTACGGGAACTTTAAACAAAACACCAAAATTTTATATTCCACACGAGATTTTAGTAACTCAGACGTGGTTATTTCGTTATTATAATACTAGCTGTCCCGGCAAACTTCGTACCGCCATATTTTTTTGCCGGCAATACTGTGTAAAGTTTAAGATTTTAATTTTAAATATTTGCTATTATTTTCTTTAGTATTTTTTTATACAAACCTTCTCCTGACAATAACGAACAGATAAAAAAAAGATTTATCCAATTTGGTGCAGTCGTTTGGAAGTTATGCGCGTACAAACATTTCGGTGAATCATTTTTATTTATATAGATTTGCAAGAGATATACAGTTATTATTTTCGGGCTTAAAATGACCATGATGCAATTCGAGAAGTTCACTTTCAGATTTCTCATAAATCAAGTTTGATATTCAAAAGCAAAACTATATTAACAATCCCTTTTCATTCGCTAACGCTGATTAGAATTAAGGTGGGACATCGTAATTCTGTCTAGTCTAGTTTAAGAGCAGTAGAACTCTCGCCAAGTTCGTCCGGGGAAGTACTGCCACCATGCCCTTTTCTGCCGCCAAGCAGTAACGCATTCGCGTTACTGTGTTCCGGTTTGAAAGGTGTGGTTGCCGGTGAAATTACAGGCACATGAGACATTCCACCTTCACGTCTCACATTTACGGGCGCATACGATGCGACTTGGGTCTTGTCATAAATAGTATGGGAGGACCCAAGTCGCATCGGCTGTTATGGGCCGAGGTTACCACTTAACACCAGGTGGGCCGTCGGCTCGTTCCGTAAATGAATTACATAAAAAAAAAAAAAAAAAAAAAAGTCAAATAATCCTACAAATAACAATTTATCCTGTTCTGTAGTTTTGAAAGTTGAATTATTAATATATGAGTTATCGACATAACATTTAAATATTAACGTCATAAGATTTCAATAATTATTTTGAACAAACTTAACTCTGTCCTTATTCTAAGAGTCGTCGATATAATTCATAACACAAATGCCTGTTCAGTCCGGAGAATGACCCTTCCTCTACAAGCAGAGCAAGTTAGTTAAGGAGTCGTCATTTAAATAATACCTTATTATATATATATTTTTTTGTAATGATAATAGAATTAAAAAATGCTTTGGTGGACATTTCACACAGCGCCACCTAGTGCCAATTAAGGATAGCTTGTACTACCCATGGTACCATACAATTGAGGGAATACTTATCTACTTTTTGTAAACAGATACTTCGGTATAAAACATATTAACACCCAGACACAGAACAAACATCTATGTTCGTCACACAAATGTTTGTCTTGTGTGGGAATCGAACCCATGACCTACAGCGCAGAAGGCAGAGTTTCTACCAACTGAGCTGTGAGGTCAGTCGTAGGGACTGAACGGTCACCAGTGGGTTGTAGTGCCATTTGTCCCCAAAATAAAATGGGGGCAGTTATGTGAACGTAAATAGTAATAACCCTGTTAAACGATTTCCCCTGTACATAATCCAAGGTATAAGAAGATCCAAATTGCATAACACTGCGCCTGTCACTCGGTCACTTGAAGATGAAATTCTCTTCATACTGGAACAGACAAATACAAGCGCTTTGCTATCTAGCGGTAGAAATGAGTATGGAGGTAGTACTTCCTGAACAAAAATTGCACATAAGTTACTGTGCGTTATTCAAATAACTTTCAACACAAGCAACGTAGCCCTCAAGTGTCTTGACGCGTCAATTCCCAGGTCAGGTCAGATACAGGTCATGGCTTTCATTTTGTCATAACACTGTAAAGTGACTGTCGCTTGAATCGTCGTTCAGGGTCGTTCATACACTATGCGGGTCATTTGTATTACATCCCGCCGTGGTCAATATTATTACAAACAGGAAACAAGTAATGTACAATGTTTCAGCAATAATTTTGACAGATTATATTTACAAGAATGTTTACCGGATAATTAAGTAACCACTAGCATTGGCGTAACTAATGGATATATCTAGATTACATTTAAAATGTACTAGGTAGATTATCTTATCATGCTTAATATGTAAATAAGCCTCAAAAATCTATCCCTAATACACAACATTAAATAATATCACACAAGAAGATTGCTTGATTGCCTGCTTACCTTTCTGAGTGAAAGATCATCTGAAGAAGGCCTTCCTTATTTCAACAAATTTGTAAAATTTCCTTCAAACTGCGATTTTTCGAGATATTTGCTACTCTAGAAATTGGCCATATTTATGGGACCATTTTGAAAAAGAAGGAAAGTTATCATAATAATTTTTTCTGCAACCTATCTCATACTAACACATTCCAATAATATACGATTGTTTATTCTCTGACAATATAACAAAGAATGATTTTATTTAAATTTTTCCATATTAACCCAGACATGGATAGTGTAATGGTCGAATTTACTAAATCTACAATGTTGGGCTGGGGTTTTAACAATCATCAGACAGAAAAAGGGTCTTTTTTGACGGCATGCTCATCATACAATACAATAATTAATACATTACAATAATATACATTAGTTACGAATCATTTATAGAATCAAGCATGAAATTCATTAATTTCTAAAGAAATGAATGTAAAGTTAATGGTAACGGCGAATCCTAAGAGGCTGATGATTATCTTAGGCAGGAAGTGAGAGGCAGATGGTGTGAATGGAACAATACCGGTTGGTTTATCACATGCCAGTTACTAGATCCAGTGCTGGTACGCACCATTAGTCTGTGTCGCTTCACACGTTGATGGCTAATTCATCCGGAACAAATTGCTTCGGAAAATAAGCTAGTTAAATAATTACTTAAATACAATCGTTCTTTGTTTTAAATAAATCGATTAGCTGAACTGTATCGATCAACTGAAATAATGCGAACTGTTTAACACAGCCTACTTTGATATCAGCTTTTAAGCACTCAACTATCTGGTTCAATTGACTCTATCGAGTGACTGTATCTGTGTAAATTTGCCATACTGTATAATGCGTTTGTTTTGTAATGCTCAATATTTATTTATAACGAACGAAAACGAATTTCATTGGGTATTGCGAATCCACGTTTGCTTTCGGTGGACGTATGGCCTGAAACGTATGAATACTGGAGAGGGTATTGACCAAAAGTGCTTGCTCTTAAAATAATAACATTAAATTGTTCAATTTCATTTTACCAAACGTACGTATATTCAGTTTCTGAAAGATTAAAGGAAAAAATTGTTGATGAATCCAAATCAAAGGTCAAATCAAGTTTCATCCCAACATCGCTTGTAAACATTAGATACTGAACAAACAGCGTCCTATCGTCCAAATCAGCCAGTTTAAAAAAAAATAGATTAATGTTTTTGTATCTGATTCAAGAAGCCTACATAATGTTATTAGCGGGCCGATCACCCTTCGCGACTCTACTCTTCCCGAATGACTCTTTGCGATAACTAGTCATTTAAATTTTAGACTGTTGCGTTTCTGTACCTATTATTCAATAGGACAAGTCAGTGAAAATGAATGTGAGTGGATGGCCCGCTATCGTCACAATATAAAATGCTGACATTATTTGGTGATGAAAATTTTGATTTGACTATATATTATTGATTTGATCGAACAAAATAAATCACTCTTTTTTTATACAGAGAAACCATCACAAAATTACCAATATAGTATTGACATGATGGTACTCCAATAAATCAATACGTTGCAGCATCTTACCGGCAAAAGATATATAGAAATATGAAGAATCATCTCTCATCATAGCAACGAAGTAATTATCTTCCTTTTCACAATTCCGTCGCTGTTATAACGAAGATTCTTTCCCAACCGGTACGAGCTATTCAGTACGAGTGCAAGTTAAATACACCTTGTTGGTTTATTGCATATTTTAATGTTTTGGTTATGTTGTCGTATTGTGCATTGGTAAGCGTACTCAGCTTCGTTCAGTAGATGTGGCTCGCAAGACGCGTGCTAGCGGGGGCGTCGCATGAATGGAGCGGCGGCGTGATTCACTGTGCCCCATTCATAAGCGCGTGTGCATCAAGCCTTGGAGATCAATTCAATGCCATTTTGCTGCGCAATATTAGCGCTAACCGTTCGCTTCATTATACCAGCTAATTGAAAAGACATGACAGGATGTACAGCTTTTCTTGTGGTTGCTTTTAATATATGGTTTGTTAGGATTCAATGTTATAACTAATCAAAATATGAAAGTTGCAAATGAGTAAGATCATTACTTTAAGTCTAATACTGGACCAGGCTTATTTGTCAATATGAATTTTATGACCCTAATATTCTTCTATTAATATACATATAAATAATATACATACTAAAACAAAAATACTATCTGTGAGAAATAGTACTATTGCAACCTATATTTGAAAACAAGGTATGAATATGGTCGTATATGTATATGGTGGAGTAAATATTCCCTCACCACTTAATACATTTCGACTAGAAAACAAAACGTTATAAAATATCTACCCATAGATTCGCGGATACCATTTAACCGAACGGATAATTGTTTGTGAACGGGCTATTAATTTTATATAATGGCTTTAAGTATACATTTAAGAAACCTCACGAAAATAATGGCCGCGTCTCGATGTGAGATGCTATTGAATTTTTTAATGTACACAATGTATGAATGAGTTATGGTATCGCTATATTCTTGCTTGTGAAACTATAAATAGAACTTATAATGGTGCGTTACTCACAATTATTATGTAGGAATAACTTTATCGTATTTCTTTTTAAGGAAGACAACTAAGTAATGTGTGAACACAGAACAGGTAATCGTACATGATATCCTTACAAGTCATGAAACAATGGCGTTAAATGGTAATGCTATCAGATTTGTTGCCACCGATATTTATTACAAGGTTATATACCAACTAGCTGTTGCCCGCGACTTCGTCCGCGTGGAATTCGGTTTTATCACGCACCCCTATTTTACCCCTCGGAAAAGTAGTCTAAGTTACTCCTTGTTACATCAGCTATCTGCCAGTGAAAGTCCCGTCAAAATCGGTCCAGCCACTTCAGAGATTAGCCGGAACAAACAGACAGACATACAAAATTGTAAAAATATGTTGTTTTGGTATATGTACCGTGTATCCATCCATATGCACTTAGTAAAAAGCGGTTATTTTAATATTACAAACAGACATTCCAATTTTATTTATTTGTATAGACAATCACAACACAAATGGAATACATTCCGTTGTGATCTGCCTAACAAGGGTTGTCGTATGTAAAAGGCCGGGCTAGATAAGCAATAGGTTAACAATAAATAGTGTAACAAGGCGTTTCAATATGTTTATAGTTTAAACAGTGGAAGATAAGCCGGCCGGCCCCGGACTCGCCCGTAAGCCGCTCGGAAATCTTTCGCAATGTAAACAAGATCCGATTAGATCTGTCTATGGATAATCTAGACTTATTTATTAACACCTGTTCGAGCCTATCCAATATTCATATTTCATTATAGGAAATACGAGTACAGCGCACCTAAAAAGGCACTAGCTTGTTGGTATAATCATTTGCTTGGAATTGAGTGTCATCTTGATTGCATTGAATAGGTTTGTCTATTTCATTAGCGAAATTTGTTTAGTAATTTTATCCTACGGTATAATGAAGATCACTAAATGAAGATACTTTGAATTATACTCCTGAGTACATTACATTATAAGCATGTATTATACATACAGTACAGTTATATTTTAAACCAATCTTAGATGAACCTCAAAGCCCAATATAAAGTCCAGTATTTCTTGTCCATACAAAGGTTGTCTGTAAGGGATAGCTTTATAGCGATAAGACCGCCCGTTGTTTCACTCTTTTGTATATTGTTACTGATTGTTGTTATTTTGATTTTGTGAGCAATAAAGTGTCATCTCTATCTATATTGAGCAATTTTTGCCCAAACTAAACCATTGAGTATGGTAGGTGTAAATAGAGTCATTTCTTTATGATAACGCAGCGCGTTGAAATCTTTTGTATCCAAGCTCTGTCTAGAACTTGTAGTTACATCACCTCTATAATAGTTTCAGTGGGTGTTAGTAGTTACAAGCACATGACCATCAATGGGCAAGTTCATTTTGTTTTCGGTCACGATCAAACCGAAGGCCAGCCACATAATAAACTTTTAAAATAAACTCTGTGTTACTGTCTGTCCGCTTAGCTTATTTAAAATCACTTACTTGGTAAGATTGGTATAAGCATATCGTACATCTGGATAAGTAAGCGAGCCCCATAAAGAAGTCGGTAGCTGTTCTAGAGATGGTTATCTCGTAACTACCTGTCTAAGGTTTAGCTTGTCGCGTAGTCCGTTCTGACTTTTACCGACGTGAAACCGGCAAATTGTGAAAACTAACTACACGCTGTGGAGTGGCTTATTTAAATTACAATATAATTTTGTAGCTTTTATTTTTGCATAAGTATAGAATCTAGTAGATATAGTGTTATTTACGACAATTTGTCATATGAATATGGATTCATCGCCCGGACTAGTTAATGTTAAATTAGTCTATTTAAGATTTGTCCCTATTGTATTTTATTTTTAAGTTTAAGTGGGTTGGGATGATTTCAGCAATTGTCAAAGAATGAAAGAAGAAGATTGACAAAGACGGAAATGTTAGTTTGGCTTAAAATGTAATTCTTGTCTGAATGTAATATTTAAGCTTGATTATGTTTATTAAACATCATCTGTTAGTTTTTTAGTGAGTCTGAATGGAAAGTTACAACTGAATTTAACACCAGTGCTCCAACCTATTAAACTGAAACATTGCATACAAATATGTACTTATGCAAGAAACTATTCAAGGTATACAATACAATAAAGCTTTATCGCAAAACCACAATACCAATTAATACTTATAAAATAAAACTATTTTATTTGTACACAAAATGCGGAATAACAATGGGTGGCCTTATTGCAATGAGCAATCTCTGCCGGACAACCTTAGTATAATAATAAACAAAATAAGCATTTATTTTTTGTATGTGTTCATTTTCTATAATATATTTTTCAGCTAAACAGTCTCGGAGTCGCTGTGTTCCCGCATTTGATACATTACTGTTTTACAAAATCGTAAGCGCTTTGAGGAATCAATTAATAAGCTAATTGTGTTGTGAAACTGTTACGTTATGCATGTCACCATGTCAGTAGAAGTTGGCACAGACAAACAGTCGATTAGTGCGCGAACAGGACTATCTTACGAAACGTATATCAAGGGAAAGTACTAGTTGGCATTAATACTGTTGTAACCCTCAATCGTGGATCAATTGCACTGCCCAACGTGCCCAAATTTATGTGATAATTCGAAATAAATTACATTCAGTGTCGTTTACGTTGAAACAATAATTATTATTTTGGGGGTCTTAGATATCCTGGTGACTATTTGAAATACAAATATTTCTTCATCAACTTTAATTGAAAATGTCTTTTGACTGAAGTAATATGCATTTTTTGTAGTTGGTACTTAGCTGGTAATGCCAATGCCCGTGTAATGGTGTGCATGTAACTTGCCAATAACAGCTACAGAATTGTGTATTCAGCAAATTGCATGCCCGTAATACGCATGCAAGTAACTACAGTTTGTTCCCCTGAACGCTTCAGGCATCACTTACCAACCTAGTCGTAGAAGCTAAATTTATTAGGTACATATGCCAGCTAGGGTCATATATCTATTACAACCACATTTTGGCATCTATGCTCGATTTCAAAGGTATTTAGCCTCCTTTACTTAGGTTGAATAATATTTATCCTTTATATAATGTGGATACAGCACGAATATCTTTTTAAACATAACAAGGGATTGAATTCTAGTTGCTATGTGTTTATTAGTTCTGCCAGAAGTTAGCACGTGTATCTGATGTTGCGTACGCCTACAGTCCGTACTCGTGAATGGATCAGAGCCACGGTCGGAGGCTGGTGATCTGCTGGGTTGCGACAACATCGCCTACACAAGTACCAAGGCCGGCAACTTTCATTCATGCCATGCAATCTCAAAATCTACAACTTGGTCATAAGGAAATGAGAAAAATAATAGGCATACCTTATTCCGCATCAGTTACCGTATCTTATGGTTTTTAGAAAGCAATTACTGGCCGGCTGCAAATAAATTGAACGTATCTGTGCAACACGAAAATAATTATTTGAGATTGTTATTATCTAAGAGTATTACTTTGGCTCTTGAATGGAACAGAGTCCATTGATAATCCCTTGGTTTAACTATCTATTTTGCAAATCTTATGTAATAAATAATTTTGTTAAGTATAATTATGTAGGATATTACAGTTGAGTACCCCATTCTAGCCATACTATTGTTTTTTTTCAGTACTTAGTGAGATAATGAATAAGAGCGAACGTATTCCTCATACTGGTGACAACTTTTGAACTAATGAATCAAAATGTAAGGAAAATAAAAATTAAAAAAATAAAAATATAAAAATTTGAAAGTTAAATCATTTGATTCTATAATATTAGATTGGTTTGACACATCTTTGACTGTAATGGTACATATAGAAATGGGAATTAATCCATGAGCAAAATAGGTATTGAACCACAGTGTGTTTTTTTTATGTGAAACAGTTACGGAACCAGCTGACGTCCCACCGGGGTTAAGTGATAACCTCCGCCATAACAAGCGATATGTCTTATGTCCTCTCCTACTAGGTACGACAAGACAAGTCGCATCGTATGTGCCCGTAACATAGATACGTGTTGGTGGAATGTCTCATTGCCTGTAATTTAACCGGCAACCTTACCTTTCAAACCGGAACACGTTACTGCTTGGCGGCAGAAATGGGCATGGTGGCAGTACTTCCCCATACGAACTAGGCGTGAGTTATACTGCTCTTAAATGTGAATGAAGTGCTTGGAATATAACATTAGTTGCCTCGATATGCAACGATATTACTCATTTTTATTCTCACGATCTTGTGTGAAACATTGAGTATGATTTGCTCAAATAATTATCTCTGCTTTTGGAAACACCGTCGAAGTAGGCAGGTCGCATGCGATTGGGAATGTGCTAAACAGGATGTTCCACAATTATATCTATTGTTTCTTTCGTATACATTCAATTTAACAGTAACTAAGTAGAAATCTGTTTGTTTTAGAAATTAAGGATTTTTGGTAAATATGTTAAAATATACGTTTCTATGTAAAGCACATATTTACCTATACTATATCATTGTTCATCATTATATACTACATCTTTTTAATGTTAAGTTGTAGCCCAAGCAGATGGCCCATCTAGCTCCTGCATATAACAAGACAACACGTTTTGGATTCTGCTATACTAAGGTATGGGAAGACCCAAATAGCATCGTAATGTGCCCCTAATTCTGAAACGTGAAGGTGTGTTGTTTATAAAATAAATGAGAATAAAAATCGGTAAAAAAACTTTTAAGTTAAACAGTTTTATTTTATGTGCACTGAAAACTACAAAATAAATAAATAGTTACTTACCTATCAACCTACGTTGGTGATCTCGGTCATTAATATCTCTGATGGTAGTGGTTGTCATAACATGAACCATGTCAGCGGCCGAAAGGCAGTTCATGAAAGAACACTAACACCAGGGTTTGCTTGGTAGGTAAACTAAGCAGCCCACACTATAACAAGTAGGTATTTTGACCTTCTAGTTCAGAAATATTTTAGTACTAGGCAGAATAGCTTTTAGGCATATTAGACTAAAATAAAAACGTGGGGCCCCTCTGAAATCATACCTATGGCAGAGCATATCTTATACTTTGGTAGATCATGAGCTCGGCGCGGCGTTCGCTGGTGAAGCCGTAACGGCTGGTTATTGTAGGTCAAAACCTCCAGTTACGATTATAGTAGTTTTTAGATTATAGTTAGTCGATTCAGCGGACCCTGGACTCCGGAGCTATGAGGTTTCGGATGCGACCGGGATAAACCGCTAGGATGATGATGATGACGATTATAATAAGTCGATGCAATCCACATTTAGTATAGTAGAAAGTAATACAGAAATATTTAATGGGCCCCACGTTTTTATTTTAGTCTAATATGCCTAAAAGCTATTCTGCCTAGTACTAAAATATTTCTGAACTAGAAGGTCAAAATACCTACTTGTTATAGTGTGGGCTGCTTAGTTTACCTACCAAGCAAACCCTGGTGTTAGTGTTCTTTCATGAACTGCCTTTCGGCCGCTGACATGGTTCATGTTATGACAACCACTACCATCAGAGATATTAATGACCGAGATCACCAACGTAGGTTGATAGGTAAGTAACTATTTATTTATTTTGTAGTTTTCAGTGCACATAAAATAAAACTGTTTAACTTAAAAGTTTTTTTACCGATTTTTATTTTCTTGTTTTTAGTATTTAGTGAAATTGTCTACCGAATATTCCTCATTCTATTTAATTCATTCAGTGCATCATTATTACATGGCTGGAAGATCTTGGAAGCATATTAGGTAATCTTTCACTGACCTCAAAGATATCTTGGGCAAACAACACTGCTTGTCCGCGGAAACCGTAGGTACTGCCCGTATAGCCCAGTAAATTTTACGATTTTAACAAACGGGATGATTCTACACAGTAATCGCTGCTCTGCTTGCGTCAGCGCTTGAATCTCATCTGGTATTGAACTTGGATCCAGATTATTCCAGTACGCCTTTGATGGTGCTATTGTTTTATTACTGGTCACATGTGTTTGGCAGCGCGAACATAAAAGTAATGTTGTTTTTGAAGACAGTTCTGCAGGTAGATATCCTAATGCAGCTGTGTTGTAACGTACAGTATGAATTTGGTTAGGATAACAATGCTTCGTGCAAATGTCACAAACGTGTATACACGATGTGTTAATAGCATTTTCAAACGCTTGTACATGATTTTCAGCTCTGCGTTGCTGTGCACGCTCACGTTGGTTATTTAACCTGTCGTGGCGTTGCTCAGGTGTTTCTGAAGCTTCTAACTCCTTTCGTCTCTCACGCCGTCCTGTTAACCTGGCCTCATGTTGCTCAGGTGTTTCTGACGCTAATAGCTCTCTTTGTCTATTACGTTGTAATTTTAGCCTGGACTCATGACGCTCAGATGTTTCTGATGCTAACAACTCTCTTTGTCTGTCACGTTGTGATGCTAGCCTGGACTCATGACGCTCGGGTGTTTCTGACGCTATTAGCTCTCTTCGTCTGTCACGTTGTGATGCGAGCCTGCACTCATGACGCTCAGGTGTTTCTGACTCTACCAGCTGCCTTTGTCTCTCACGTTGTGCTATTAACCTGGTATCATGTTGCTCAGGTGTTTCTTTTTTTTCTTCTTTCCGTTCTCTTCGTTTCTGTAGTCGACTATGGGTTTCATTTTCACTTTCCTTTGCACGTTTCGTTCTATACTTTTCTTTTGCCTTTTCGAGCCTTCTTTTTCGTTGTGTAGCAGTTTCGTTTTTATTTTTGTTTGCTTTTTTATTTATTGTTACCATGTTGTTCCCACGATTAAGGGGCATTTTGACGGTCGAACCCCCCCCCCCCCCGCCCCAGAGGTCCAGTAAAGGGACAAGGCTTAATATACAACAAGATGCGCCCAATCTTGAGGGGGAAGCGCTTACGACATTACATTTTTATCCACCCTAATGCCATACAGTCCTCGGCACGTTTTAACCTATTACCTTAACTTGGGTGGTATAGCTACCGCTTACTAACGAGGTATCTAATTACGTATTTTTTTTATCTGCCCCTCTAACGTCACACAATCTTGGACGCAACTGTTCTCGACACGACTAATCATGCCCCCACCTAATACGCCATTTCTTAACAGCGTCCATCTTGAGTATGAAATTTTGACATAATGACAGTATTCTGCAGTGTAGTCCTATTATTTGATACCCATATTGTGGTGGTTGTGGAAAAATATGTACCTAGTCCGCCATATTGGAACGGCGTCCATCTTCAATTTTAAATTTTGACATAATCATCGTGTTTTACTAGTGTAGCCCTTTGATTTGATACCCATATTGTGGTGGTTGTGGAAAAATATGTACCTAGTCCGCCATATTGGAACGGCGTCCATCTTGAATTTTAAATTTTGATATAATCATCGTGTTTTACTAGTGTAGCCCTTTGATTTGATACCCATATTGTGGTGGTTGTGGAAAAATATGTACCTACTCCGCCATATTGGAACGGCGTCCATCTTGAATTTTAAATTTTGACATAATCATCGTGTTTTACTAGTGTAGCCCTTTGATTTGATACCCATATTGTGGTGGTTGTGGAAAAATATGTACCTAGTCCGCCATATTGGAACGGCGTCCATCTTGAATTTTAAATTTTGACATAATCATCGTGTTTTACTAGTGTAACCCTTTGATTTGATACCCATATTGTGGTGGTTGTAGAAAAATATGTACCTAGTCCCCATATTGGAACGGCGTCCATCTTGAATTTTAAATTTTGACATAATCATCGTGTTTTACTAGTGTAGCCCTTTGATTTGATACCCATATTGTGGTGGTTGTGGAAAAATATGTACCTAGTCCGCCATATTGGAACGGCGTCCATCTTGAATTTTAAATTTTGACATAATCATCGTGTTTTACTAGTGTAGCCCTTTGATTTGATACCCATATTGTGGTGGTTGTGGAAAAATATGTACCTAGTCCGCCATATTGGAACGGCGTCCATCTTGAATTTTAAATTTTGACATAATCATCGTGTTTTACTAGTGTAGCCCTTTGATTTGATACCCATATTGAGGGGGTTAAGGAAAAATATGTAATCCGCCATTTTGTATCGGCGGCCATCTTAGATTTATAATGTTATTGATTTTATTATATTGTATTGTCATCTAAATTAAATGTGTGTACCAAATTTCAGATCAATCTGACAACGGGAAGGTGCTTAAATTTCAATTTCTACTTTTGACCCAAATAAATTCCGTACGGGTCGAGCTAAATAAAACCGTTTAAAAATACCACAATTACCTTATAATATGTATGAATGATATGATTATTGAAGATTTTTAGCTAGTATAGCTAAGTATCGAGTACCAATCACAAGATGCTTTAAAAACAAAATCAGTTCGTGTGTACGTGGCCTCTATTAAGAACTTGTTATTGCATTACAACTTACCAATTACTAACAGTCAACGCAAAGAGTTGGAACCGACTTATAGAATCAATAATACTTACTTTTCCAACGTCTAATAAACGTTTTAAATCATCTAGCCGGACAACTTTGGGTCGCCGCGCGCCGCTGGCGTCCAAAATATTCTCTTCGTTCATTGACACGTGCCAAACCAGTTTTGGGCGAGTTTTTCTTAATGGCCGCTTCCTTTGTGAGAGTAAACATATTCAAATGTTGCGATTAATTCATGGCTAGATAGTGCCTTGCTTTTATGAATGGAAGCCAATGTGCAGTTGTGTGGGTGAAATACTGTTTGTAGCTATGCACACACGCACACACACACACACACACACACACACACATTAGTATTTGCATACTCGCCTAGCCACGTGCTGCCTTCGTTTCAAGCACAGTTAACTCTTCAATATTCGAGAAGTTAATTTCAAATGTAAATTATATTTTAATGTCAATAGCTTATAATGCAAGTGGGAAATGAAAGCTCCAACGTTTGCACGCTCATCTACTTGACTATTCGTGGCATTTCATTTGTTTATCATTATACTAAGTTAGGAAGATACCTTTATAGGTTATATTAGACATCGTTGTCATTTGTAATTACAACTGTGTCCTAGTTGGTATAAAAAAATCAGTAGAATGTTAATTTTTATGAGACCTTCTAATAAACTAACATAATAACATAGGCCTATATAATAATCGACCATTTCAAACAAATTAATTACATAAATCGGAACAGTAATGAATCCACGAATCCACCCTGACCCAGCCCTGATTCCACACTAGAATTCGTGGTTTACTAACTTGAAATGATGTAGCACCATCATTATTTTAGTATTTACAACTTAATATCCACTTAATCTCGTTTATGACCACTAATTGTTTTATCTTATTTACAAATTATTCAATATTAGTGTGTATTAAAGTTGTATATATCTATTTACTACACACCAGTTAACTATACTGAACGTGATTCAATACTTTAAAGTTATTATACATTTTATGTACTAAAATCATCTTCTGTGCGTATTTTCGTACGCATTAAGTAGTGATGCTGTAAAATGTTCCCCATAACTTCAAGCGTTAATTTTCTTCTCTTCAAATTTAATCCAAGATCTTGCATCGGTTTAGTATAAGCTTTAATAGTTCGTTAGTGAATCATTAAATTGTATATCAGCGATCGTCGTGACATCCCCACCTGTACAAAGGGTAGCCACAAGCGGCTAGTTAGCATGATTTGTGAATGGGACAGAAAATGCCAAGATTTCAATAGACCTCAGAGGAGTCTGATAGCTAAATATAGAGTTTTTATGTTCGTTGGGCCTAATGGGTTAAGAGTTAAGTCCTACTCGCAACATTATATAACTGGTAGTTTAGCAACTTAATAACATTTATTGCGTTATTAAGTACAGTAGGCATGATATTATTGCAAGCGATAACAAATATTTAATTATATAGTGTCGCCATTTATCGAAAATATATTAAGCAAACACAGTATACTCTTATAAGATGAAAATATTGCAAATTTAAATGTGAAAAGGCCTTTATCATTAAGCCTATTTGTTTCGTATTATGAAGGAAAATAAGTTAGATACAAAAACAAATTTAATTTGGTACAAGGTCGAATAAGATAATAACAGATTTATTTCATCACACAAATAGAACGAAACATTATACAAGTGCCTATTTATCGTTGTTTGTTCTTTCAGATCAAGTGTTATTCTTTTGTTATATTAGACTGTAAAAGTATTTACGTACTTAATAATTTTTAATATGCTTAAATAGAATCACGTCCATGAAGGCGTAGGCAGAGACTAAACAGGCCTTTTTTCACCTCACACTATTATTATAATATAGATGATACAAGTGGTGAGGTGCCAATTGCCTTTGTATTTCCCACGAATAACTCAGCTAACACTTTCCTTCAGCTATTTACCAAAAGGTTAAATCATCAAAACAAATATCAATAGGTCCGTTGATGAAGCCATACTGTCATCTTATTGCTGTTAAAGCGTTAAATTTCAAATAGCAGTTAATTTTAAAGCAGAATGTTAGTTCCTATACCTACTTATCTACACGTTTATAAGTTTAAGTAGTATCTACACTTCAACAGTATACTTAGATATTTTCCTGCAGAGAGCGTAGTAGGCCAGTCGAACACCCGGAGTTCCAATCTGAAGTCGCTGGTTCAAATCCGAAGGTCAAGTAATGAATTCTCATTTCAAAAAGATGTGCGCTGAATCTGGAATTCGCGTTCATAAAACAGTGATGGTGAGCGTAAGGTAATATTCTATAAACTTAAAATTTTAAGATTTGTGCTAAAGGCACGAATAAAATCTCTCTGAGGCGAACTTTAATCGTTTCACATTCGAAGAGCTACCACGAGTAATTCAATGAAAGTACTGGTACCCACTTTCACTGAACAATATCCTCGCTATTACGGTAAACTTTCAGCATTATTGAACAACAGGCAAGCCATAAAACTCACTGGCGCTCACGTGCGCAATGCACGAGTCATTTCCGGCGCTAGTATGTTCGTGGGGCAAGAAGAATCGCAGCTAATAAATAATCGATGCTTGCGTAAGTCTCGGCTTGATGTCCCACGTGGGTATGCCATAATGTTGAAAAACAATAAAGTTTAATAACTTCGTAAATGATAAGCGGGGTATATTCACTGATACCTATGTGTTCAACTTTCAAGGGACATCTTATTCATTTTGAGATATCATAGGTTAAATATTTGACTGTTTAATATTATATATTTTATTTGTTGTAATCCCTGATGGTCCAAATCTTAACTGCTTTACCGTAATTCAATTGTTTCACAAAATCTCCAGCCAAGATTGACCACTTTACTGCAGATTGTGTGTTGTTATAATAATTACATGATTCTCTGCATTTACATAAGCAAATTCAGACATTTCACGCCGTATACATGGTTTCTATATATATATATATATATATACACCGCTTACTTTGCTACGAAATTCGACTTTAGTTAAAATTCTTAGTGAAGCGATAAGATGCAGTTATTCGTGGGACACTGGCTAACAGTCAATAACAAAACAAGACTGCAACTCGAGTAGGCTTAGGCCCCGGTCACACTAGCAGTGTTAGGGCGTGCGCGTTCCTCCAACGTTTGTCTAACGCAAACGCTGCGCGCATGCAAATGTTACGCTGCGCTCCTGCCAAACGCAGTATATGCGTCACAGTGGTGCTTTCTTGCCTCTTTTTGCACAATCAGAGATGAAATGACTCGACTGGCCTCACAGCTCAGTTGGTAGTAACCCTCCCTTCTGCGCTGTAGGTCGAGGGTTCGATTCCTATCCAGGGCAAATATTTGTATGACAAATATAGTTGTTGGTTCTGTGTCTGGGTGTTAACATGTATTATATGTATGTATTTACAAAAAAAATAAGTATTGTATCAGTTGCCTCATTGCCTGGTTCCCATGATACAAGCTATGCTTAGCTTACTTTGGGGCTAGATGGTGCTGTGTGAAATGTTCACCAATATTTATTTATTTATGAATGGGTTATAACGAAGAAACACTTGAAAGAAAAAGGTAATATAATAGTGAATTTTGATTACAGGAAAGTGGTTATCATCTCCAACGCTGTAACAAGCGCTGGCGGGAAGAGTGCATAATAAGTACCTTTCCACATAATATGGTTCGCAAAGACCATGCAAGCACGCGCGACGCTAATGCAGCGTTCAGCAGGCACGCGACGAACACGCGGCGTTCGCGCCAATCAAACACCAGAAACGCGCACGCCCCACATACGCTAGTGTGGTCGGGGCCTTAAATGACGCAATATTTGCGCAAATATTGGCCCGATGCTGGATTATTGAAATCCTGGTGATAATTACAGTCATCACTATATTGGCACAAAATTTTGTAAGCGTTACGTAATTCGACTATTTACGCCAGAGGTGCGATATGAGATGTAAAATTTTAAGTTGTTTTATGTCCCTGATAAATATAACATAATATCATTAATACAAAAAAATCTGAGACCTTTATTATACGTGAACAACTACTGCATACTCGGCCTGATCAGGTTTTTTTTATTACCATGAATATTCATGTAATGGTCTCAGAAAATTATGTGTCTGTAATTACAGACACAAAACTAATAAAATCTATAAATACTATAGCACAAAGTCAACGCAAAACGCAAACATACATCCATACAATTTATACGATGGTTAGTGTCGTTTCAAGACGTAGAAAGTCTTTGCCACATCTAATTATGCAAATGGTTGACTCTCTGACCATTGTGTTAGTGGTCACTAAGCAGCATACGTTTTACTACGAGCGTTTGCATAAAGAAGCGGGTTTCCGGTCCCGACACGCTGTCAATACTGGCAGACTGATATTTACTCTCGTTCTGGATAACCAAACCTCGTCTAACCAAATGAAGGAAATAGAAAAAAATATGTTCAACTTCTTCAACTTCAGTTCCAACTCTAATTTACTAATAATAATAATAATAAAACTATTGTGAACAACAAAGAAAAGACATAAAAATAGTAACACGATGGTAACTGCAATAGTTATAGAAAAAACCTGTGGCGCAGTCACCAACGCCCACCTCCTAGGACAGAGTAAATTTTGTGTTCCTAATTGAACAATAAAATTAATAATAACTAATCTACATGTATACAATTTACAGATAGATTAATATGACCAATGTCTTCATTATAAACAATAACTATTTCAGCCGCCAACCAGTATAAGTCACGAAATATCAGTGCTCAAAGTACCTAAGGTAAGCTAACAGACTATTTAAAAGTATAAGGGACCTTTGTATAGCTTATAAATAACCTTTATAACCTTTGTATACAATATATAACCTTTGTATAACAGTTGCAGTCGCGACGTCACACGGCGCCACACTCGAAAGCTAGAGACTTGCCATCCCAATTTCTTCCATTTCTCTACCATTAGCGGGTACGTAAAATACAGCCAACTGGTTTTATTACGTATTTATGCAAACCAAACGCGATCACTGAGCCTAATCGCAGTGTCCAATCGTAATTGATTTCGTTATCGAAATGTGTGCCAGACCGTGTTTCCATTTTGGATTTAATTGTCTGTATCGAATTTTGGGTAGTCATTTTATAGACTAATTAGGAGGTCCCTCTATTAATGTTAAACCATAAAGGTCAATAAATTAATAGAATAAAATTATAATATAAATAAGCTTCATTATAAATACACATATATCATAACATATATTCATCAGACTGTGTATAGTATTGACTCGACTTTACGATTTTTTGTGGCGTCAACAAAATGTGCCTATTACGATAACCCTCACTTGAACAAAGTATTTATTGTAAAATTACCCCTGAATCTGCCCTTACATGAGTGCGCTTCATATTTTATCAAATATTTTTGAAGGTAATAACGGTGCGTAATATCCACCTACGAGCAATACCGCTCATTATCATGTCCAAAAAAAATGGTTGTATTGAGACATCAGTCCGAAACGGGCTTCCTTTGCGCAACAGAATTACGGCGCGCAAACATGATTTGTATTGAAAACTAGGAAGTGGAATGGTCGAAGCTCATCGTCTCGTAGGCGGGTAACGGGATAGTCCGGCGCCGCTCGTTTGTTTGCACTCGTACCAATTCGCAGGCTGCGTTGACTGCCACTCGACGTCTACTGATATTGCACGTAGCGTAGTGCTGTTCGACCAGGAGGCTGTTCGAGAATTTTTGATTAGTTTCGACAATCGAAACATGTTTGTTCGCAAAGTAAGGTTATTTAGTAGCTACCTGTTGATAGAAAATTTTCGGCATTCAAAGTCAAAAACTTTATTTCCATAGAATTCATAAAAAATGGCTTGGAAACGTCAATAATATTCAAAAAATAAGGTCACGCGTACTTATCGCAAAGTTTGACGCCTGTTCAAACCCTATCCGACCCTCCATGGGGATGAACAGACGAGAAACCCCTAATTCATTCGGTTTCATAGTCGGATCAGTTGACATGTAAAAAAACAACATGAAGCAACCCTGAAAAATGTAATTAAAAATATTAGTATTTACATACATATATATACAGCTATAAACAGTTAAGCAAAACATAGTCCAAACGTTTTCACAGCAACCCAAAAACGAATACCGTCATTCACAGGTTTTATGGCAACGGATTGAAAAATGGCGCCGTTTCCATCTAAGCCGAACATCAAATATTTCACCAATAAAACTCTTAAGCTGACCCAGAGGCGCTGGACAGGCGCCAAGTCACATTATGTATGCAAATTTCAGCCACTGTGGTCGTATGTGTCATTTGTGTTGTAATACCAAGTCAAATGCAGGTTTTCATAAATAACCTGGTTACATACATATATACATAGAATCATGCCTTTTCCCTAAAGGGGTAGGCAGAGCCTTGACTGGCCACTTTTGACATTGTGGATTACACTGTCGTAGGAACATCGACGTGACAAATTGTGTGTCATCTCGTACTATGGAGAGGACTTGAGCGGCGGCGGGTACCACTTAACATCAGGTGGGCTTAGCTCGATCCGTGACTGTATCTTATAAAAAAAAATGCCCGGCCAATGCTGGCCTCATACTACACAAATCTTAAAAAACCTAAAGTTTATTTATTTTTGAAACTATCCATTGACTAACGAAGAAGAATATAGAAAACACAGTATAAAATGTTTCAACACAGTTTAAGTCTAAAGGGGTTTCAAACCGCAAAGCGTTGATATATGACCGGCGCCCACACCGAGCGCCACTATAGGAGGCATCTCGACACAACGTGTGCTGTAGGTATACCTTAATGAGTTATCTATACAAATAAATAAAATTGGAGTGTCTGTTTGTAATATTAAAATAACCGCTTTTTACTAAGTGCATATGGATGTATACACGGTACATATACAATAACAACATATTGTACAATTTTTGTCTGTCTGTCTGTTTGTTCCGGTTAATCTCTGAAATGGCTGGACCGATTTTGACAGGACTTTCACTGGCAGATAGCTGATGTAACAAGGAGTAACTTAGGCTACTTTTCCGAGGGGTAAAATAGAGGTGCGTGATAAAACCGAATTCCACGCGGACGAAGTCGCCGGCAACAGCTAGTTACGAATATGGGTCACGTTTTGACGGCTCAGTTGCATAAAAAACATTGTTGGATTTGCCTAATTTGGATAATGGCCTCATTCGAGTGAGTTTTATCACGTACTTACCTGAAATCTTCACTGGCTGCGCTCATCTTATATTTTTGCGTCATTTCATGAGTTAATTATGTAAGTTTAAAATTGTGAATTTATAAAGTAATTACGTTATTAATAAAAATAATCAATAAAACAGGTTTCTAAGATGTTAGTTTATTTCTAGCTTTGATAACAATACTTTAAACATACAAAATCAATCCTAATTATTTCGTCTCTGCCTTCATCTAATTCGCTATTTTTATTGCTGCTTTGAGTGATACATTTCAATTGCTTACCAATTTTGTCATTTTAATTGTAACAACTGTGTTGTTTGTATTTAAGTTTGGACACGGTAAGGGCGTCGCACGAGCCTACTTTTTATCAAACAATCGCTTGTTGTAATCGAGGTGTAATTGCAGTAATGAGCGGGGGCGGTACGTAAACAAAGAGTTGGGCGGACCTGCCACTGGCGCCTCCTCTACACCCCCTGCCCCCCCCACCCCTCCCGCCACCTGCGCGAGCGCATTTCGCAATCAACACGAAATTCGATAAATGACGAATACTAGGGCTGTCAGTGCAGCTAAACGATCACTTAGAGATCTGATTTTCCCGTTTACCCAGCCCGATATGAGACAACATTCAATCCAACCTTTGGTTTATAATTGAGAATATGTAGTAATATTAGCTTTCTTTTCTTTCTTTCAATTATCATTTTCTTAATTTTACGTCGATATTTAGGTTATGGCAGAATTATAATTATAAATAGTGTAACAATGGGCGGAATAGGGCGTCGGATTCAATCTCCAAAATAAATATCAAAATGAGTAAAGTAACTAAGTACAGTGGCTTTATAGGTTCAAGTAACGGACTCAAGAGTCGCAGATTCAGATAGCGCGCTGAAAAACATGGTTTTATTATGTACACGAGTATAATTCAAAAGCTTTCAGTCCGCTTTTTGTACGCTGGAAACGGATCATTACATAAGGAATCAAATAGTTCAGAGCTGTGCCATATACAACTGTTGTAGTGCTGTTACTGTAAAGAAATATATCGTACAAGATGATAAAGTATTTTAAAGAGCTTTTTTTATCAGACTACTCTAATTTTGTTCTGTAAGTAAAAAAAAATGAGTTTCAACTAGTATGATTTCAATAATGACGTATTTTAATACACAGCCCTTTTTCTAGTATACCTAAATCAATAAACAATTACTAATAGCACACTAATAAGACAGGCGTTAATACTTACAGCTGACAACCCTAACGTGGCGCCAGTAAGGTTACTTAACTGTTAATTTATTGAGTGGGTTAAGATAATCGATTTCGTAATTTTTACGACAGAATGGCTACAATTGACAGTAATAAATTTATATGGACCGGTCAACTAAGTTTTTACATATATTTATCAATGGCGAGTGAATTCGGTATGAAAATAGGTTGGCATTAGTTCCCATGGAGACTATAATTGGCGCCATCTTATTGATGTAGTCGATTTACAATAACATTGTGAACATAAATTATTTTATTGGATATTACAATATTTTGATGACCTTGATTGCGTATTGGTTTGAATTATCTACCAAGAAGCAGCAGTCGCGTGTTCTTTCCCCATTTCTTTTTTGTTCTGGGTCAGGTTGTCTTACTACAACAGGTTCTAGTGACTTCCCATGCCACACAGGGAAACAAGACAAAAAAAATGGCGTCAGGATGATAAATATATTATGTTTGTGATGTGTTTGGTACATTGCTTTGTAATGTGATTAAAGTAACTTAGCAGATACCCACCCGATGTTGTAGTTCATAGGGAAATTACCAAGTCGTAATGCATTATACCCGTGCCTGATTCATGTCGTTGAAAGATTGAAAATTTTTGTTTATTGATTCATTGGTATCCATTTCTTCTACAAAACGAAATACTACAAGTAATTGACAGGAGTGTAGTTATATAATATGAACCTACAACATATTGAAACTTACTCAAATATATAAGAAAAAAACGAAATAACTGATATATAATGAATAAATCAATCTTTTATTGTTGTTAGATTTAGTATAGAAAGATGCGATCAGTATTTAACTTTTTCCAATAAGTATAAGGTAGCGTTGGGATTAATAGTTAGAGCCCCAGTGAGCCACAACTCACCATAAAAGTCAGAGGAAATTGAAAGCGTAAACATTAATAATTTTCTTTCATTTACATTTCGTATTATAAGGGAAAATTTTACTTAAATGTCGGCGCTAACCCGACCACATATGGCGTCGATTTGCCGCCGCTTACTAATTGAGAGCGACACTAGACAAATATATCGCCTTTTATGGTTTCGGCCGGCATTAACTATACTGATTGTTAAATAAACAGTAAAGGATAGAGGTTCAGATGAATCAGCCTCGATCGAGGAGTGATTAGAAGCGATTAGCATGCGTTCGCGCCGTAGGTACCGAGCCTGGCTGTGACGTAGGGACCTTTATATATAGTATATCATGTACGTACATTTAGATGGTAAAACAATAGACAAAGATTTCAATCAACCTCGATCAAATATCGATTACAAGCGTTTAGCATGCGCCTCATCCTGACATATGAGCGTCATTTCTAGCATCTTAATTCTCTTCGGTCCGAAAAAGTGTAATAGATTATGATATGGGTTAACATTAAAGGTATACAGAAGTTGAGATAATTCAGACACGATTAAAGAATTTTCGTAGTGAAAGTCTTGATTAAGATGTGTAGTTATATATTTGCGGTGAAATATGATATTAGCTTCATAATATTTATCTGGAATAGTTGAGTTACTGCATTCATGTGATACAGTGTTACTCGACTGCGTGGGTAGTGGGAGGTACCCAGCTATTGTCTTACACTGCGTTAAAGCATTGTAATAGCACATTGCACACTATTTATGTTAATCTAATTGAGAATTCAATTTCACTTGTAATATATTCATGAACGGATATTAGTATTCGATGTACAAAGTGATTCTCGTCAACAACCTGTAAACGAGACAGTGTTTTCGCCCTCACCCGTTTTAAGACATTTTTTAGATTTTTCTCGAGTATTCTACAAAGGAATAAACATGGCCACTAAAGCACAACAGGAGGTTGCTACAAAATTATAATCAAACCTTAATTTCTTCTGATCTAAATGTTATTTTCCACTTCATGTTATTCTATTTTGAGAAAGTGTTAACTTTGGTTTACTTCCTTTTTAAACGGTTTTATTTAGCTCGACCCGTACGGAATTTATTTGGGTCAAAATTAGAAATTAAAATTTAAGCACCTTCCCGTTGTCAGATTGATCTGAAATTTGGTACACACATTTAATTTAGATGACAATACAATATAATAAAATCAATAACATTATAAATCTAAGATGGCCGCCGATACAAAATGGCGGATTACATATTTTTCCTTAACCCCCTCAATATGGGTATCAAATCAAAGGGCTACACTAGTAAAACACGATGATTATGTCAAAATTTAAAATTCAAGATGGACGCCGTTCCAATATGGCGGAGTAGGTACATATTTTTCCACAACCACCACAATATGGGTATCAAATCAAACGGCTACACTAGTAAAACACGATGATTATGTCAAAATTTAAAATTCAAGATGGAAGCCGTTCCAATATGGCGGAGTAGGTACATATTTTTCCACAACCACCACAATATGGGTATCAAATAATAGGACTACACTGCAGAATACTGTCATTATGTCAAAATTTCAAACTCAAGATGGACGCTGTTACAAAATGGCGTATTAGGTGGGGGCATGATTAGTCGTGTCGAGAACAGTTGCGTCCAAGATTGTGTGACGTTAGAGGGGCAGATAAAAAAAAAAACGTAATTAGATACCTCGTTAGTAAGCGGTAGCTATACCACCCAAGTTAAGGTAATAGGTTAAAACGTGCCGAGGACTGTATGGCATTAGGGTGGATAAAAATGTAATGTCGTAAGCGCTTCCCCCTCAAGATTGGGCGCATCTTGTTGTACATTAAGCCTTGTCCCTTTACTGGACCTCTGGGGAGGGGGGGGGGGGGGGGTCGACCGTCAAAATGCCCCTTAATCGTGGGAACAACATGGTAACAATAAATAAAAAAGCAAACAAAAATAAAAACGAAACTGCTACACAACGAAAAAGAAGGCTCGAAAAGGCAAAAGAAAAGTATAGAACGAAACGTGCAAAGGAAAGTGAAAATGAAACCCATAGTCGACTACAGAAACGAAGAGAACGGAAAGAAGAAAAAAAAGAAACACCTGAGCAACATGATACCAGGTTAATAGCACAACGTGAGAGACAAAGGCAGCTGGTAGAGTCAGAAACACTCGAGCGTCATGAGTCCAGGCTAGCATCACAACGTGACAGACAAAGAGAGTTGTTAGCATCAGAAACATCTGAGCGTCATGAGTCTAGGCTAACATCACAACGTGACAGACGAAGAGAGCTAATAGCGTCAGAAACACTTGAGCGTCATGAGTCCAGGCTAAGATTACAACGTAATAGACAAAGAGAGCTATTAGCGTCAGAAACACCTGAGCAACATGAGGCCAGGTTAACAGGACGGCGTGAGAGACGAAAGGAGTTAGAAGCTTCAGAAACACCTGAGCAACGCCACGACAGGTTAAATAACCAACGTGAGCGTGCACAGCAACGCAGAGCTGAAAATCATGTACAAGCGTTTGAAAATGCTATTAACACATCGTGTATACACGTTTGTGACATTTGCACGAAGCATTGTTATCCTAACCAAATTCATACTGTACGTTACAACACAGCTGCATTAGGATATCTACCTGCAGAACTGTCTTCAAAAACAACATTACTTTTATGTTCGCGCTGCCAAACACATGTGACCAGTAATAAAACAATAGCACCATCAAAGGCGTACTGGAATAAACTGGATCCAGGTTCAATACCAGATGAGATTCAAGCGCTGACGCAAGCAGAGCAGCGATTGCTGTGTAGAATCATCCCGTTTGTTAAAATCGTAAAATTTACTGGGCTATACGGGCAGTACCTACGGTTTCCGCGGACAAGCAGTGTTGTTTGCCCAAGATATCTTTGAGGTCAGTGAAAGATTACCTAATATGCTTCCAAGATCTTCCAGCCATGTAATATTGATGCACTGAATGAATTAAATAGAATAAGGAATATTCGGTAGACAATTTCACTAAATATTAAAAACAAGAAAATAAAAATCGGTAAAAAAACTTTTAAGTTAAACAGTTTTATTTTATGTGCACTGAAAACTACAAAATAAATAAATAGTTACTTACCTATCAACCTACGTTGGTGATCTCGGTCATTAATATCTCTGATGGTAGTGGTTGTCATAACATGAACCATGTCAGCGGCCGAAAGGCAGTTCATGAAAGAACACTAACACCAGGGTTTGCTTGGTAGGTAAACTAAGCAGTCCACACTATAACAAGTAGGTATTTTGACCTTCTAGTTCAGAAATATTTTAGTACTAGGCAGAATAGCTTTTAGGCATATTAGACTAAAATAAAAACAAAAAAAAAACGGTTTTATTTAGCTCGACCCGTACGGAATTTATTTGGGTCAAAATTAGAAATTAAAATTTAAGCACCTTCCCGTTGTCAGATTGATCTGAAATTTGGTACACACATTTAATTTAGATGACAATACAATATACTAAAATCAATAACATTATAAATCTAAGATGGCCGCCGATACAAAATGGCGGATTACATATTTTTCCTTAACCCCCTCAATATGGGTATCAAATCAAAGGGCTACACTAGTAAAACACGATGATTATGTCAAAATTTAAAATTCAAGATGGACGCCGTTCCAATATGGCGGAGTAGGTACATATTTTTCCACAACCACCACAATATGGGTATCAAATCAAACGGCTACACTAGTAAAACACGATGATTATGTCAAAATTTAAAATTCAAGATGGAAGCCGTTCCAATATGGCGGAGTAGGTACATATTTTTCCACAACCACCACAATATGGGTATCAAATAATAGGACTACACTGCAGAATACTGTCATTATGTCAAAATTTCAAACTCAAGATGGACGCTGTTACAAAATGGCGTATTAGGTGGGGGCATGATTAGTCGTGTCGAGAACAGTTGCGTCCAAGATTGTGTGACGTTAGAGGGGCAGATAAAAAAAAAAACGTAATTAGATACCTCGTTAGTAAGCGGTAGCTATACCACCCAAGTTAAGGTAATAGGTTAAAACGTGCCGAGGACTGTATGGCATTAGGGTGGATAAAAATGTAATGTCGTAAGCGCTTCCCCCTCAAGATTGGGCGCATCTTGTTGTACATTAAGCCTTGTCCCTTTACTGGACCTCTGGGGAGGGGGGGGGGGGGGGGTCGACCGTCAAAATGCCCCTTAATCGTGGGAACAACATGGTAACAATAAATAAAAAAGCAAACAAAAATAAAAACGAAACTGCTACACAACGAAAAAGAAGGCTCGAAAAGGCAAAAGAAAAGTATAGAACGAAACGTGCAAAGGAAAGTGAAAATGAAACCCATAGTCGACTACAGAAACGAAGAGAACGGAAAGAAGAAAAAAAAGAAACACCTGAGCAACATGATACCAGGTTAATAGCACAACGTGAGAGACAAAGGCAGCTGGTAGAGTCAGAAACACTCGAGCGTCATGAGTCCAGGCTAGCATCACAACGTGACAGACAAAGAGAGTTGTTAGCATCAGAAACATCTGAGCGTCATGAGTCTAGGCTAACATCACAACGTGACAGACGAAGAGAGCTAATAGCGTCAGAAACACTTGAGCGTCATGAGTCCAGGCTAAGATTACAACGTAATAGACAAAGAGAGCTATTAGCGTCAGAAACACCTGAGCAACATGAGGCCAGGTTAACAGGACGGCGTGAGAGACGAAAGGAGTTAGAAGCTTCAGAAACACCTGAGCAACGCCACGACAGGTTAAATAACCAACGTGAGCGTGCACAGCAACGCAGAGCTGAAAATCATGTACAAGCGTTTGAAAATGCTATTAACACATCGTGTATACACGTTTGTGACATTTGCACGAAGCATTGTTATCCTAACCAAATTCATACTGTACGTTACAACACAGCTGCATTAGGATATCTACCTGCAGAACTGTCTTCAAAAACAACATTACTTTTATGTTCGCGCTGCCAAACACATGTGACCAGTAATAAAACAATAGCACCATCAAAGGCGTACTGGAATAAACTGGATCCAGGTTCAATACCAGATGAGATTCAAGCGCTGACGCAAGCAGAGCAGCGATTGCTGTGTAGAATCATCCCGTTTGTTAAAATCGTAAAATTTACTGGGCTATACGGGCAGTACCTACGGTTTCCGCGGACAAGCAGTGTTGTTTGCCCAAGATATCTTTGAGGTCAGTGAAAGATTACCTAATATGCTTCCAAGATCTTCCAGCCATGTAATATTGATGCACTGAATGAATTAAATAGAATAAGGAATATTCGGTAGACAATTTCACTAAATATTAAAAACAAGAAAATAAAAATCGGTAAAAAAACTTTTAAGTTAAACAGTTTTATTTTATGTGCACTGAAAACTACAAAATAAATAAATAGTTACTTACCTATCAACCTACGTTGGTGATCTCGGTCATTAATATCTCTGATGGTAGTGGTTGTCATAACATGAACCATGTCAGCGGCCGAAAGGCAGTTCATGAAAGAACACTAACACCAGGGTTTGCTTGGTAGGTAAACTAAGCAGTCCACACTATAACAAGTAGGTATTTTGACCTTCTAGTTCAGAAATATTTTAGTACTAGGCAGAATAGCTTTTAGGCATATTAGACTAAAATAAAAACGTGGGGCCCCTCTGAAATCATACCTATGGCAGAGCATATCTTATACTTTGGTAGATCATGAGCTCGGCGCGGCGTTCGCTGGTGAAGCCGTAACGGCTGGTTATTGATGGTCAAAACCTCCAGTTACGATTATAGTAGTTTTTAGATTATAGTTAGTCGATTCAGCGGACCCTGGACTCCGGAGCTATGAGGTTTCGGATGCGACCGGGATAAACCGCTAGGATGATGATGATGACGATTATAATAAGTCGATGCAATCCACATTTAGTATAGTAGAAAGTAATACAGAAATAGTTAATGGGCCCCACGTTTTTATTTTAGTCTAATATGCCTAAAAGCTATTCTGCCTAGTACTAAAATATTTCTGAACTAGAAGGTCAAAATACCTACTTGTTATAGTGTGGACTGCTTAGTTTACCTACCAAGCAAACCCTGGTGTTAGTGTTCTTTCATGAACTGCCTTTCGGCCGCTGACATGGTTCATGTTATGACAACCACTACCATCAGAGATATTAATGACCGAGATCACCAACGTAGGTTGATAGGTAAGTAACTATTTATTTATTTTGTAGTTTTCAGTGCACATAAAATAAAACTGTTTAACTTAAAAGTTTTTTTACCGATTTTTTTCCAATGTTAAGTGGATTAAAAATCAATATGACTTCGGTCCTCCCTTGGGTATGAAACCCGAGTCGCATGCTATTACACCCTTAACTCTGAGATTAAAAGTTGAAATGTCCCGTTGCCTGTAATTTCATGGAAACCTATCTACAGAGGTATATCAAACCAGTACACAGTAATACGAAGGGGTTCTGCTTGGCGATAGAAATAGCGGTGGCAGTACTTCCCTGGACGAACATGGCACAAATTTTACTACCCACACTAGATTATAATGAGCAAAGATGCCTTTGAAATTTTCTGATACTTTTTTATCAGAAAACATAAACCATAAGATAACCCGTCATAATAGAATACGGGGTCATGGTTCGTTATGCTTTCCATTTGTCGTGTAACGGCCGCTATCGGCGGGCGCTTACACGCCCTGCCCTGCCTCATTGTTACCTTGACAGGGTTATAAATGGCCCAAATGGGACGATATCATCAGGTACGAATACCTCTCAACATATCAGCATAAAAATGATAACCTGCAGGTAAAAGTGAAGCGGGCTCGGTATGAGTTATCGCCAGTCGCACCACGCGGCGCGTGCGCATCGCTGCCGACCGTTTTATTGATGTCGGCGCCACCGACAACTTTCACGTCTCGCGGACAATGCCGCTTATATTGGAACCTAAAATGATTTTTATAACAGAACGGTCGTAACAATCACACTTCGGTAGCGTTCGCGCTCACCTATTGGTTATGCGCGTCGTAAATTCCGTGGACGGTGGCTCCGCGGACGGTGGCCACTTAACGCGGGAGCGATACTCCCGAGTTATTCTGTTTGCTCGTTACGGCTTGGTACTTCTAACGAAGGCACCCAAAAACGTTCCCACAGTCGTCGATCACCGCAGTAAAAAAAGTGTCTACGAATTAACACGTCCGCGCTTTGTATGTGTATGAAAACACTCGGTGGCCCCGAGAGGGCTCTTCTGCTGACCGAGTGCTGTCACTGGGGCGACGTCGCTGAGCCACAGAATCATCAACAGCTTCTTAAACTCGCGATTACGCGTAAGATGGTCGTCTGATGTCTTTAATTTACTTTAATAAATGTCTACTCAAGTTCCGAACGCGATATTGAGGGTACTTTACGTAATGATTACTAGTAAGAACACACTCGGTGGTTCTTTACTGTTGCTGTGAATGGATGCCCTGACATGAATGAGTTGTCAATAATATTGAAAAAATACATCTTGAGAGAATGTTGCGTGCCACTGTAGATAAGGCAGTAGAGGCTTCAACTGTCACGACAGTTGCACTCCTGCACTAATGCCTTCGGCAAACAGCCGGTCAGAATGTGTGTGAAACTCAACCCAGTTCATATCTCGTACCTGTTAATGCCTAGAACAAACCCTGCTTAATCTTTCACTTTGTACCGCTTAGAGAAAAATTAACAAAGAAATGCTGCACAAACACGTGTTTGAGTACTTTTCGTATTAGCGGGTTCCTTTGCCGATTGAGGAATTAGCGCTAAGCTCCGTGTACAGTACCAAAACGGTCAAATTGTGTCAGTGTGTCATGGGAATTCAGTAAGACTTTACGCCAATAGCTACGTAATAATTCGATGAGACTATGCTCGCTTTGATGTCAAGTTATTTAGAGATTGAGATAACAAGGAATGCGTTTGTACACTCTTGGTACTAACATGAAGTTGGTATGTACAATCATGGATAATATTAGCTTTAAGCGGACTTATGAGTTACACTATCTTCGGACGATGACGTGTCAATCGGTGAACTAATTGCAGCCATTGTTTTCTCACTGACAGAATAGCTAACATTTTCTTCGGTACATAATTAATTTCTTAATAATCTGACAGGGATAACTTATATCTTATATCAATAAAATGACCAAAAAGTCAGGACGATAATTTTTTATATTTACTTTAAACTAAATTAGCATCAGTTTTTGAATGAGCGACCAAAATGTAAATGTACTCGATTGTCTTTGATTCAGATGATTTAAGAATTATTTATTCGATGAAAGCCAGCTGATATACAGAGGGATAAAATTGTTACGAGCTGGCATCCTTATGTCTTCCTCTCCAATCCTCTCCGGGATCTCCATTGATAAAACTAAAACTACGCTACACTGTGCCCACCCTTGAATTACAAAGATAATATGTCAGATGTTAATAATTGTGATTCAATATTTTGTTGCTACATAAGCTTATGAAATTAGGTTGGTGACTGTACCTTAGTGGTACTCGAATTAAAATGTATGAATGGTATCGAAATGTCAGTAGCTTCTCACACTTGAATAGTATCTTTATCGTGCTCTATCGGAATTGGGAACATTTATTAGTAGATACGAGTAGATATGATTCCAGCTGGTCCATCATATTTACATTGAAACTTATATTATGACTTGGTTATACACAGGTCGGAACTTGCATTAATGTTTTCTTACACTGCAGTGTTCTCCCGGGAAAGTGCTTCCACCATACCCTACATTGCTGTTTCAGTCTGAGGCGTGTGGGATTTGGTGGTATTATAGACGCAACAGACATTCAATCTTCAAATCACAGCGATACAATACATAACTTAGTAGCGAAACGCTAAGTTGTACTTCATGTTACAGGTCGGAGATACTGCTTAGTATCAGGTGGAAGTACGCATCGTTCGACAAGAACCAACATCAACAAATATGCCGATACTTCGGAAGTTGCACCTTGTATAATATCTAAATATTGTAAGTATAAAATCCAGTGAGCGTGTCCAGTGAGCGCAAATAAATCAGCATTTGCCGGTAGATGGACGCTTTAATTATTGATTTATTGTGCGCGGTGAGGCCGGCGCCCGCGCACCTAATTGGTGCGGCCGACTCTCGCGTGACACCGGAACGATCAGAATAACAAAACTATAGAATTGTTAATGTTAATATGTATGTATTCACAAAAAAAATGGTAGATAAGTATTGTATCAGTGGTCTGGTTCCCATGATACAAGCTATGGTTAGGTTACTTTGGGGCTAGATGACGCTCTGTGAAATGTCCACCAATATTATAAATATAGAAGTCAAATGTGGTAACCGCCTTGATTTTTACAAGCTTTGTAACGCGTATGTAACTTCGATAACAATGCAGTAATATGTCAACATGGAGGTGGTCTCATGATGGAGTCGGAATGTGGGTACAGGAACTTCTAAACATAACTCTGACGTGTTTGGGCTTGTTAGATTTGTCTTGAAAAATACTATAGCCCAGGGCACTACCAATCTGATCCAGGATATGATTGTAAAATAATTTTATAAAACATGATTTTTTTTGAGCATTTCCTTGTAGTTCTATAGTCCTTGTAGTTAAAGGTTTACATAAAAAGGCTAGATTTCAAACTATCCCCTAGTCCTCCCTAGTGAGAGCCTACGATATTTGTATACGAAAGCTTTTATTTTCGAAATAAAGCCAAAATTCTAGTGATATATATGATATATAGTAAGCAAAAGTTTAAGAAAAAATTAAACCTATGTTTTGCTTCCATATAAATTGTATTCTTTCGTTTCGACGCTGGAATTATGGAGACAAAATCATCCAATATTGAACATTGAACACGACCGCGCATGACTTCGTTACGCTTATCAAAAATAATATATTAACCTTTGGGATTGGGTGGTAGACTGGTTACTGTGGACATTTTCATTGGGAGACAATAAATAGCGAAGGGGTGGTGTCTAATTGCATTTAGCATCTTTTAATTTTAATATTCTACCACGAACCACTAACTGTCTGAAGTGCAGTTGATATGGCAGTATGGTCGAGTTCAATTCGTTACAGTTTTTTTTTTATGTCTTACAATAGAATCTTGACTTTGAAATCTCTTTCCAGTATCTGATCCCGATTAGCTATATCCGATACGATAACAATTAAAACTGGTATTGCTAAAAATAACTGAGCGACAGGTACGTTTAAATTTAAACGTTTACGTTAAAATAATTGGTAGTCCACAGCTATATCGGCGTAACGTGACGTGATGATAGCTAATTATCAAATACTTTGAGACCAACACGTATTATTTGAAGAATTGTTTGAACGTTTACCATCCACCTTACAAGTGACCGTAAGCCATTACCCTCCTTCCAGGGTAGGTGCAAGTAAACGATCGTTATTGCAGAATCGCCGAAGGCAGGATGGATGAGTGTTTAATTACATCGCCTTCAGCTCACCAGACACGCAAGCCTCTCAATCGTGGTAGCTACTACAATTTATGTTATTGCCATCTTAGCTTATCTGATGGATTTAAAGAACTGCCGAAGGATCGCTAAACGATTCAGCAACTGCATACAAAATAGTAGTGCAATATAATTAACCGCACGCTCAGAGCTCGTTCGAGTGGTACCTGCCACCATACCTATTTCACGACCTTAAATCGGTGAGGTCTGGTTGCAGGGCGTTGGTAAAAATTCTAGCACATGCATATGATATTCCATTTTCCTGAGCTAGTGTGATTTCGGTGACGAAACAAAAACACCATTTTTTATTATTAAACGTTTTTTATTCATCATAAATTTGTAATAAATTCCTTGTTTAAATCCTTTTGAATCACACGCGTGTAATATTTTAAGTTATCTTAATAGCTACGTGATTTACGGTAAGCAAATGTATATTTAGCACTGTAGAATCAGAATCAGTAAATCAGAATAATATATGCTCCGAAATAGCTTATTAGCATAAGCAACACGTTGATAGCTTGCGCGGATGTTTGTGGGCAAACTCGTTCACTTCCGATGTCATGTTATTAGCGACCAAATAGAAGGCTGAGTGTCACGGCTTCGGTGAACTTTTCTTACACAATTGACTTTACCGTGGACAGCGGCCGGTGAACTGAGCCGCCGCGCCGCGGCCGCTAGAACAAACATGAGACACTCGTGGCTTTACTCAAGACTGTCTGTTGCTCTGTTACTTTGTAAAGAACAAAGTATTGCATTGTGATGACTGGCCTCATAGATCAGTTGGTAGTAACGCTACCTTCTGCGCTGTTGGTCGTGGGTTCGATTCCCACCCAGGATAAACATTTATGTGTCATTTTGTAACATTCATGTTTGTTCTGTGTCAGGGTGTTAATGTGTAGTATATGTTTGTATTTATAAAATAAAATTATATAAGTATATATATCAGTTGTCTGATTCCCATGATACAAGCTATGCTTAGCTTACTTTAGGGCTAGATGGCGCTGTGTGAAATGTCCACCAATATTATTATTATTATTGTACTTATTGCTAAGAATGCATATTGTGCAGTATTTGAATTTTAGATATGTAATTTTGAAACAAAAAATATTGCTTCACTGTTTCTTAATTACAATGAGAATGGGCGAAGCAATATTTTTGTTCTTCCATCATATTTACAACAATTTTGAGTTGATTTTCGCAAGCGGATATTTTTTCATTACATTTTATGTTATAAAGTGATGGGACGAACGAGTATCCACCATAACCCGACACGGGGCATTAAATACCTATGACACAATTCATCAATTTAGTTCCTACAATATAAAAAAATATAAGTAATCTGCATTTCACCCATCACTTTGAGACATTACAACATCTGTCAAACAAGTGTACAGTTAGGTCTCATAGATAGGTACTCTAGTGCTTATGACTATGACTTGAAGATGTAATGTCTCATGTGCCTGTGCCGTACCGTAGCTTCTAATGTTCTTAATGCAGGGATACAGGCCTTCCAAATCAATCAAGGCCAATCCAAATTGTTACACATTATAGACTTCACATGTTTTTGAAATGCTGGTTTCCTCGATGTCTTTCTTCACCATTTTTAGAAAATATTGCAGCAAAAACTCATTGGGGCACGTTTAATCCGTAATTACATGGATTTTATTTTACAACTATAAAATTAAAACTTCAAAATAAAAAGTTGTTCGATTTTGATCCTGATCACAATTTTCCGCGCTTCACGACTATGGAATGCTTATCTTACGTTGACTGCTAGTCCTCGGCTCTAGTTAAATATTTTAGTAGCCGAACGCAAACATAATCCTTTGTTGGGTCAGTCGCGTGTGAAGCATTTCCGTGTGTCTCTGCGCATTCGTTGGCAGAATGGGTAAACATTTTTGTTCTCCCATGATCACGGACCCGTTTAGGGATTGTTTGGGTTACGCTTCTTTAGACAAGTACCTATCGGGGTTTTTAAAGGCATATAATATGTTATTTAATGGGTTTTTTCAAACATATCCTGTTTATCCGTCAACAGTAGGTACATGTAGTACTTAATACAAATACATGAATACAAAAATTGTAATGCAAAATAATATACAGTAAACTTTTCGATAAGATACACTTATTTATTTTTGTGATTTAAATAATCACGAAAAATAAAAATATATTTCGATAAAAAAAGTCACAATTGCTGCGTTTGTGGTTAAAATAGAAAATTTCACGCGAATTCTCTCTCATCACTAATATACCTTACCAATTCAGAAGTGGGATCTTGCTATTTTAGATTAGCCTATATCTAGATTTAGGTACTATTATTTTATCTTCGACGCGAGCAACTTGGGCCCCTAAAAATTAAGTAATTTTTTTTATATGAATGAAAGTAGATAAGTCACACAAACATGGAATAAAAATGTGGATAGTATAATATTGATGATCCAGTCGGTTACACCATTTGAAATGTAAATGAAAAAATATCAATTAACAATGCACTTTTTGGATTAGCTAATATTATATAAGCTTTATTTGTAAAGTAACTTAATTTTGATTTTAAACATTCCCGAAATATTTGTCTTGTTTGCGATCTCTACATAACGCTAGTCCTTTGGTACTCGATACTTCGATACCCCACGGAGATGCCACACAGCATCTCATAGATAAACTGAAGCATTACAAGAACCGATTGCATCTCAATCGTCTCACAGATCAACAAATATGTTGATTGCTTCCTCGGCTACAAATTACGCCTGATACTATCGTCGGAATCTGTACTGAATAGTCTAAAGCATGTGAGTCTTGAGACGACCAAAAATTTTTCTACTATTTACACATATCGAGCGAACGAACAACTATGAAAGCATAGGTATTTTTTTACATTTTATAAGTATCCCGAAATGCGAATAACCCCCTACGTATGCTCATTTTCTATAGCAAAGTAACTGGTATGATTAGAGCAAACCGATGCTGCAAAATATTCGTGTGTGGATTTTTAAATAAGCAGTTATTTTCCTTTAGATAATGTATGTTCGTAATTGTGTTGCTATAAGATTTGTTTATTTGTGGGAAAAATATGGCAGCGATTAACTCGCCACCTAATGAGACACTGCTTACCCCTTAAAATGCAATAAAACATTCAATAACGGTACATGCACGCTTTTTCCCGAAGAAGTACGCAGATCCTCGCAGATCCTCGATGGCTCACATTTAGTTCAATCAAGGGTTACATTACAGACGTGATAAGCGGTGAGCTTATCACCTCCATTGTTTACACAAATAACTCGGCTTTTACTACTGCTACAAGTAGCTGTAGTAGGTATAACACTTTCATCCAATAAATCATACCTAATTAATACGACAGCATGGACAAATATTTATACTAACATAATAACAATTCCAAATGGTGCTTCGATAGAAAATCAAAAAATCTAACAGTAGGTATAAATTATTGATTAAAAACACACACAAGACTATATTATGGTGTGCAAGATCGGTTCGTGCTACGGTCCCAGGTGTATTCGAATGCGGCTTCAAAGCCTCAACCGTCCACATTATCTAAAGAAATTACACCGCTATCTGAAGCTGATCAGAAAAAAAAAATTTAAGTATTCAACATCAATGGTGATTCCTATGCAATTGATTTTATCACATACCTCCAAACGGATTACCAATCAAGCGCTTTTAATGATAAGGCGCGTTAAATATTTTAAGAAACTACAATATCCATTACATTATACATTGTAAGTGTATGGACAAATGTAACTGAGATTAAAACTATTGCAAGAATGAAAGGGGTTATGCAAAACGTGACCCTATGTCACCATTCTAAATCTTTTGAATAAGAAATTGTAAGGTCCAAGTTTGCAACAGTTTTATGCCACGCCGATAGTACACTATCTAAAAGTTATAAAACTGATAATAGCCAGCAATGCAATAAATAAACTTGAACATAAACAGCTTATAAATATACATGAAATTACGTTTCGACAAACTTATTATCGCATTTTGTGTTCTACAAGAAAATCAAGATAAAATGCAAGGAAAATGTAGGGTTTAAGATCAAGAAACTTTGTTTGTTGAAACAATGTTTGTTACTTTTTACATTTATTGAGAAGCATTCAACTAGATATGATATACTTTCTAACTGAATGAAAGGTTAATTTTCGAAATATTATTATATTTTCGGATTACTACAATATTTTACATATACATACTCGTATATATTTATTATTATATTATAGTTATAAATATATATGTAGCATATATATTTATAACTGTAATATATCTAATATCATTAGAACATTATATTTATTAGAGAACATAAAAATAGAGGTGCATTAAATATTAGTACATTATAAACGTAAGTTGCAAATATGTTTGTCGATATTAACAACTTGAAAAGATAAACTAAAGGATAAGAGGTTCTTCTGGAAACGCTGCGTTATCTCAACACCATAAATAATTGATATTTTAATGTCACAAATGATCTGTTTGTAACTATGAACTTTTCATTTCGACTAAGACTAAAAGCTTTTAAATATCTCAAGCTATTACAAACCAAAGATCTTGTGCTATAAATGCTAAAACAGCTTGAACGTTTGTGTGATATAAGACGTTGTCATAATCGAAATTAACGCAAGAACGTGTTTTTCGAGCGAGTGCCGTGCCTAGGCCATAAGTTATCGTGTGTAATAAAATTAAATGTAACACATTTCTCTTTTTCATGTAATCTTCATAATTTATACACATTTTTAGTTTGCGAGGTGTATCGGGGCTCGAGGCTCCTTGTACATATTGATATTCAAACTTACTACCATACTTTACATATTATACATTATTTCCGACTTACTTTAGCCCTCGTGTTTGTCCCCCGTGTTGATAATAACAATACTGAGGCTGATACGAAAAAACTTATTTACTTCACGAATTGTAACCGAATATTCTGTTCTTTATTTGTTAGTATCCTATGAGTACGGAACCTTAAAAACAAAGTTATATATTTAATAACGGTGCAATAGCATTGTTTAATTCATTATAACTGTCAAAGAGCATTGACAATTCAAGCTACTCCTAATCATAACAGTAACCTGTATTATAATTACCGCTTAAACATAATTGATCGTTACTGTACTTGCGTACGCGCAGTCCAATTATTTCTCTTATGTCTGTCTGGCTGCACATCACGTGATACATCGTACTTGCGTCGCGTCGTCTGATTAGCGATGATGGGGAATGCGCATTCAGTAAATGCTAGCTTTAGCATACGGCTTCGTCCACATTAGGTCAGTATCAGATTCTGTATAATGTGTATATGTAGTGGTTATAAAAAAATTGTTGAACCACTCCTATACTTAGCTGAAATTAATAATTTTGTTATTTTGCGCATATTTTGTGTTTTATATATATTTTGTATATAAATATAAAGTAATTTTATACCAGTCTTTCGAATTCCATATCCTGTACAGGATAATTTTGGCATTCATTTATTCGGTGAAATGCCAGCGTTACATGACTGATCGGGATATTTTTTGACGCTCAAAGCTCTATTCCAAGGGCAAAGTCTATTTCCAAATGCCAACAAATGCTTGCCTGTTCAGATAATCTATCAGTTATAAGTCAACTGGGTGTTAATATGTATTATATGTACGTATGTACAAAAAAGTATATATGTATCAGTTGTCTGGTTCCCATAGTACAATCTATGCGTAGTTTGGGGCTAGATGGCGCTGTATAAACTGTGAAAAAACTATATTCATAATTCTTGATTCTTAAGTACCTAAGTAAGTACTTTGGGGTCAGGATATTTGCCTGCGTATGTGTATATTTTTGTAAATATTTTTAGCCAAGTACTTAATTTATTATTTTTATATTGCAGAGATTTAAAAAAATAACACGATTGTGGTCGCTGTTGCGTTATCAGTGATCACGTAGGTCCATCAGCCGAGACTATTACGTGTGTGATTTATGTGGCTATCCGAGTTCCTGAGCCGTGTTCCCGGAGGAGGCGCACTCAAACCAATAGAACCTCCTGCGGCTACTCCTGCTATGCAACCTTCATATGGAATGGACGTCTGTTGAGTATTTGTAGTTGCATTTTTCTTGCTGTGTAATAATAGATAGAGAAGATGTAAAACCAAGCAATGAGTAGACTATTGGAGAGAATGAGAAGTATTTGAGGTATTAGGTCTTCCTCACAAAAGATTACTCTCATTAAAACTGATATCCTAAAAATATTCATTTCCATTTAGATTGTATACGACAGAAGTTTTGACTTTAATAAATATTTTATCTCTATATAAGAAAATTTATTTAGCTTTTACGAAACTACTATTGTATTTTGTTGTCATTTAATTAAGACCAACGGTAATTAATAATTATTTCCATTTAAACTAATAATATGAAGCACCTAAAGCGTTATTTTGAATATCTCTCGCCTTGTCTCAGATGTGAGGACAACCAGGTGGAGTCACGGTAGATGACTAGTAGCGCAATAAATACCCGCTTATCGCAAATCAGCTCCTCACCGGGCGATTTATTCATGAGCTCGCGTTATGCTTAACCCCCACCACATTTATCATCACCTCAGTCAATTAAATTAAACCGGCCGATGATAGCTCGCACCAGATATTCCCATACATATTATTTATAGTCGTGTAATTTGTATTTGTGTTATTGTTACGAGATATTGTAGATTTATCGATATATTTATCTCGATGAACGAAACGATTGAAGATTACTCGGTGCAGTCCTACTAACACATTACATTCCGTAACGAAATCTTGTTTTCAAACAGGTCCTAATATATTTCCAAAAACACATCAAACGGAAAATTTGATGATGACTAAAATCAATTCATGTAGAGCTTTAGAGTGACCATAAAAGGTTCAACGCTTCTAAAATCTGGAAAGACCACCTGTTGACTCATTTCCGTAGACAATTAACACAATATCGCCATAAAATCGGCGAGCGACGCTATCCGGATTGACACATACTTTGTTATCTGCCGAAGAAGGCGCCGACAAGGCTCCGCTTTTAACGCGCTAAACGCTTTACACATTCATCACAACATTATCCTTTCGACACGGTAGCACTAATTGGATAAAACATCGAAACAAAAAAAGTCTAAGAAACAAACACTATAATAACACGGACGTCAGTAATTTCAAGGCGTACGGAATTCCATTTAACATGTGAATTGGATGTGTCGAGCTGGCGGGCGCTGCGCTCGCTGGCGCGGGCTCTGTCATTAGAGGTCGGCGCGAGTGCTGACCGTGTAGGCTCCATCCAGATGATCGGCCGCTGATCGTCCGGTTCAAAACACGGACGGCTTCACGTCAACGCCACTGATTGATGGGCGGGTGAGCCGACACGGATCGAACGATTGTTAGTGTTTAACCAACAGTTAGACCAGATTCAAAACACAATTTGATCTTGATTGATGGACTAATGATATAAAGTAAACACGAGTCGCATCGGTAGGTGTGCGCCTCTGTCGCCGCGAGCTGACTTGTTTCCATCACTCGCAGTTGTTATCGACGCATCATTACAAACTGTTGCTTACATGTCGACAATGATGTGATGAATTCCTATTAGTTTCGGTCGAATTAATAACAACTTCAAAAGGGAGTAAAAATATTCTGTTATTAAAAATCCCTATACCTAGGTATGCCTAAATATTTTTGAAACATTATCCAACAACTTTATTTGCCAACCAGGTGTACCTACAATTGGGTTTTAAAGATAATCGTTGCTTATGACTTAGTAGCTTATTCCACTAGTAATGAGCATTTCAAAGCCTAATTACGTTGCTTTAATGCAACAATAGAATTTTTTATTTATCTTGGTGACACCTACAAATAACAACCTTCTAAACAAAAAACAAAGTATTCGTAATATTATCAAATATAGCTAAATTTTTAGTGACGAAATAATTTCAATATAGCATGGCTATTGAAACCATATCACCAAATACAATATCTAGATTAATATAACTATCGTTTAATAAAAGACATGATGGTGATACAGCACCATGAACAAAATTTAAATTTAAGACAGACAATATTTGCATGGTACGGTCTTAAATCTCTTCGAACCCAATAAAAAAGTTTTAATAATCCCCGACAAAATATATTGAAAACGGGCATCAATTTACTTGGTTGAAAATCTCCGAAATTTGGATGAAAGAATGAAGAAAGAAATAGATAAAATACATTTATTTGTACAAAACAAGATAAGGTTAAATTTTTCTTAAAAACATACTCATCTAGCAGTGCTTTGCAAAGAGTTCAAATAATTATTCCGTATTGCGTTGACCCGAGATCATCAAGGCGATCGTTCTCGTCCATCACGTACATTTAATATTATAAGCTATTAGGCGCCTCGCCCGCGCCGGCCGGCCCTCCATTACTGTGTCTATATCATAATACGGAATTGTCTGAACGCTTAGATATTGTACTTTTTACTTTCATTGAGTGTAAAACAAAAAGGCGGTCCCTCGGTCGGCGCCGGCTATTGTTCTCCGCGGCCATTCGTCGCACTTCATGCTATTCACATTCAAATTAAATGGCTAGTGTACTCAATTAATTTGTCTTTTGTTTTAGCTCGGCCCGCGCCGGACGGAGCCGCTGACATGTCACGCGCAGCGGGAGGCTGGATGCTGGGTGCTGGGCTTGAGTCCACACTATCAACACAACATTTACTACAATTCGCTGTATTTATTTACTTTCGTATAACGACGAAAAATATCGAATCTTTCAGATTTATACCAAATCGCCAGAAGGCAAAAAAGTAAACATGTAAGTAGTGACTGGAAAATTAATTCTCAGTAAACACACAGACAAGTGACTACATCGCGAAGGTATGACACTTCATTATTTTTGTTCATACAACAATGTTGTTGTAAGTAGGGTACCATTGTTGCATATCACATATTCGGAGACTGATGACATCTCAGAATAATTTACTACATATTTTATCGCAGTGTATTTGTACGCGTTGATACATTGTAAATTATCACATGTAAACAATAAAATGTAATTTAATATCGAATTGTCAGAGATTAAAAGCTTTCACTGGCTTAACAAGAATAAGAATGTGACCAGTCAAGAGGAGGAACATAACAATGCATCAGTATGTTTGAGATATAACCGTGGCTAACCCACCCCACCTTAATAATAACAGCTCTTTAGTCACGTGTAATTAAAAACTCAAACATCGACAACTAACAAATAGCCCAACACTATCGCCTAATGAATCACTGACCGTCAATTAAGCTATTATTAAGAAATAAGATAAATCACAGAAAAAAATTGTTCAGAGATTCTTAGAAATTACAATCTCCAGTGAATCACGACTCCACCCTTGACGACTCACTCGCTAAGATTTCAATCTTGATATCTCACCATGAAGCTGGCAAAACAACCATGACTTTCAACGTTTATAATAAACAACATAATGCAAGTGAAGCTCCACGCATAACACTAAACCATCTCTATGATAAACACGCTGCGACACAGCACAGCACAGGCGCGGGCGCAGCGGAGGCGCGAGCGTGATAATCCGTGCCAACAATTCACGGCTCTTAATTATTATTCAGTGACGAGGCGAAATATCACGATGATTTGTAACATTGTACGACTAATTCCGGCCAATTGTTTGAACACTCCAGATATACCCACAGCGATGCAGCTGTTTGTGATGGCTTCTATCTCTATTTTCTCTGTTCCATTTTGAATTATGATCGTTCAGTTTTTCTTGGAAACGGAAACAAGTGTTGCATTGCAATGTTGCTACCTGGAAAGATGTCTCGGTGGGCACGTATCACCATATCTCGCGTGAGTGAGTGGCGAATTCGCGGATAATTAAATTTTGACGCATGCGTGCCGGCGCGGCGGCACGGGCGCGGCCGATACCATCGACGCGTGTAATGTGCCGATGACAGCTTCGATACCCGGACGAATTAATATTCCAGACATGACTCGCGTTATGCGAATAAAATTACTGTGTTTACAACAAATTACCGCCATTAAATCAAGTTTTTAATAATGAAAGTAAAACGGTGTCGTTTCCGAGAAAATCTCTACCATGGACGCAACAAGAAAAAATACTTTCTACTAGTGACACCACGGGATTGTTACATCGTTGAAGAGTTAGTACCTAAGGACATTTCTCGGAATGTCGAGCGAGACGCTAAAGGGCTCGCGTCAACGTTACCCGGCCATCGAACGGCACTTGAAACCTGTCTCGATCAATCCACCTCTTGTTGCTCGTGTTAAATAAAACCTCTCTTAAAATGCCATCCGAATGAGCGCGCTGACACTCGTCATTCCGGTGCTCGATCCTTTATATTTGTCTTTGAAATGTGATGACAGTGGTACAAATTACTCGTACAAATCTGTGCGTCGTTCATAACGCGCTATCTGACGCGTGTGATGGATGCGCGCGCGTCGGATCACGCCCTGTAATTAATACGAGGCCGGTCCATGGGAATCGCTGTCACTCGCTGTCTTTTTCCACCTCGTAAGGTAATACTGAATAGTGTCCCGTCGGCGGGTTATTTGTTAGTCTCTAATCCGGTCCTATTCTAATTTGTGTGACGTCCGCGCCGTGGATGCGGTACGACCGACCTCTATAATTTGATAACGAGTGAATCGTAAAACTTGCAGCGAATAGGTTCGCTAGGCGCGTGCTATTGTGATGCGCGATTTACCGCCGCGCCGCGCCGCCTCAATGGGTGAAATATTTCGTGCAACGGGCATGTCCAATTGCTAACGAGCCGAGTGCGACGCGCAAATGAATAAGCACCTCGTCCATACCGAGATTGTTGTGCATTACTGACGTCCTGGAAATTGTTTGCCGTTTAATACTGGGAAATCTTCATGCGTTTAGATATACCTAGTAGAGATCCGATTGCATATCGAGGCTGGCATCTCTCACCAATTGTTTACGTTTCATTTTTTTATGCTATACATTTGTTGCTGTTGTTAGCATTATGTTTTTTATAAACTTTTCAATACATTGTAGCTGGTAAAGACTAACTGTACTCTTAAAGAAAAAGTTTAGACTACTAGTATTTTGGTATTACATAGTTCAAAAATATAAGAAAGGAAAGCTAACTGATGGAGATAAAAACCATATTTATCACAAAGCCTAGTTTCGTAGGTTATGCCAAAAGTCATCATGGTCTATTGTTGAAGGCCTGTGTAGTGTTGTGCGCTTATAAGTAGGAATTAGCCGCACTTATCCTGTCTAATGGAAGTGCCTGTGTGTGCTTCCCATTGTGAGTAGGTTTCATCTCACGGACGTTATCCTTACGTCTCACAAGAAATATTATTCCAGATTTAAATCTCAGATTGTAATTTTCTTTTTCGTTATCTTAGATAGCATAGGTGTTTCCTCGGGCATCAGTTCCATCTATAACTGAATAATTAAAGAAATAATAAATAAATATTGGTGGACATTTCACATAGCCCTAAAGTAAGCTAAACATAGCTTGTGCCATGGGATCCAGACAACTGCTATGATACTTATATACTTTTTGTAAATACATACATATAATACATACTGACACCCAGACACAGATCAAACATATATATACAAATGTTTGTCCTGAGTGGGAATCGAACCCACGGCCTAGAGGCATAAAAGGCAGTGTTACTACCAATTGAGCTGTGAGGCCAGTCACAGCTCAGTTGTACCCCTGCAGTAAAATTGGTATGATTGACATCAGATTGACCACGTCATGTATGGATTGATAAGACAAATCACAAAATATGTAGATATTTAAATCAAATTGATCATGAATAGACTGATGACATTTTGTACACGAAGAACATCTAATCCTTACAGGTCTCGAATTTGATTTGATTTCTAGTTGTATATTCCGATTCACTCAGAACATAATTTGTATGGAGTTTATGTACATTTCGTTGAAGAACACATGTGAAATAATGAATTTTCAAAAATAATGAACTATATAGAACTGACGACTTCTTAAATTTACCGGTACATACATTATTTATGTTTATTTTGGTATTCCTAGGTTTTAATGGTATATTTTTCTTTATTATTTTCCTAATTGGAATATTGTGCAACATTCATATTTGAAGCATAAGGCAAACGTTTTGATTTCTATTTTATATAACAAGGTAAAACTCAGTGAGAAGGAAAACATAAACGAGCAAGTACCATTGTATTCATCCATTGTAGGAACCTCATTAAAGTTGGTAGGTTCCAAAGGGTCTATTCCCATACTACATACATGCCCCCAGGCAACCAGCCCGTCATTCGTAACGTACGCCTCATAACATACGCTTTGTTTAGCCAACATTAACCCGAGACAATTATCTTCGCGGTCAATCTGTTTCTGTGAACTTTCCTAATCGCACCATCTGTCAGAACTTGTTTTTATTCTTGTATTACTCTGTAGTGTTTGAACAATGCTAATGTCAATGAGATGGCAAATCATGATACCCAGTGATATATAAGTAGACAAACTTCAAGTTCAATTTATTCTCTTCTACGCTGTATGCTCGTAATGCGTATTCGTGTCATTTCTTCGCTGGTTATGATATCCAGCAAATATTTTAGGCATTGGAAATACGAGATTTGGAAATATCAAACTTCTCCCGTACTTGTATTTATCTCACTAATTTAACGAAGTATTTTAAAACAAAAAATCAGAGATATACTTGGTACTCGGTGTACTGCCTTCAAAGTGGTTGAAAGTGGATGTTGAGCCCGAAGATCATTTTTAATAACGCTTGATAGGAGACGCCTTTGTCCAACACTGGACTGCCAAAGGCTGATGATGATGATTACGCAAGCCTCCTCTCAACACTCAAAAATTTAAAAATAGATTCGATTATCCTAGAAATTAACTAGAATTTCAATTTAAACTATGTCAACAGCTAGTTATTCATACAATTATTTCATACATACTAAATAAGGAGCTGTCTGTAGGCAATATCCATTCTCAACTTGTGTCGATCGATTAGGGCGCGGCTACAGATGTTTAGCCGCAAACGACAACGCTGCAATCAATATATTTGATTTGCAACCTTCTTTACGAGGCTGCACTCTCACGACCGTCATTCCAAACTCAGTTACGGGGGGCAGCATTCGAGCAACTTGGTCTAACTCATTTAGCATACTCTAGATGAGTTAGTGGGCACCCTGTTGTTATTGTGACTAAAAGCCGTGAACAGATTAATTCCCGAGAACTAAAAATAAATAACAAAACCAACAATTACCTTTGATGAATGGGACACCGCTTGAATATTAATGCAAAAACAAGGTCATAGCGCCAGGTTTTGCAAGGTTTCTCTATATAATACAATGTATATGTAGGTATAAGTTCCTATAATTATTAGTTTGGAAATAATTTACAGATCGTCACACATAATTCTTCATAACCTACCTATCTCAGTTGGAAATGCTAGATTAATTTAAATATATCCGTATACTCTTTCATTTGTTAAGTAAATAAAGTCATGTAGTAATCGCCCGTTTGCAGTGATATTACAACTTGATAAAAGATAAAGATATTTGCGAAATGCACAACAAAAGCTCGACTTCTAATTCAAGTCGAGATAAAGTCATATAGTTTAAATTTTCTCTTAGAATCTGACGGAAGGCTTTACATATTTGAGCAAAAGGAACTGTGAGACAAATTACTCCATTCGCATCACGGTAGTTATTAATGATTCCTTTATGCAATAATAATTCACATTAGAAATCTAGCATTAGACTTTGTAAGTTTTTGTTTTAATGTGCTGAGCTATTTGCGTACAGCAGACCAGTTGGACTTATGCTGGTATTGCAGTAGATATATTCGGATTAGTAATTTTAATCATAATAAAATTTAAAATTAAAAAAGATACCAATTGAAATTATCGTCAAAAAATCTGTGCATCCTTACGTGTTGATTGTAATTTTTTGATATTAAACGATCGTGATCGTATTCCTCATTGTTTATTTGGGTTCTTGTGAGTTTCTGAGTAATTATAGTTGTTTCACATTATCCCAGTGCTATACTCAATCTTTCGAAACTGTCGAGATTCCATTACACACAGCTTTATTGTCTATAAACTTAAGTATCACAATCGACACTCCATCCAATACCTTATTATGTAACCCGAAGTAAAGTACCCACTTTTACACCGTTCTTGAATGACCATTGAACAACGCCATAATAAATTTGAAACCGAAACTTCAAAATGAACGGTATTTACGACATCACAGCCCATTCATTCACTCAATAGTAAAATAATATAGCACTCGCCGACAAACCATATATTGGTAACAAAGACGTGTAAAATTTCTCAATCATAGGAAATATACAGTAATATTCTACCACCCTACTCTGCTTATGTCTTCATGGCGACCTTACGGCATTCGAAGTCTACATGGACAGGATCTATGATGAGTCTATGAGAGAATCTGCTCGTCTTGAGTTAAGTAATTAATTATTGCTGAATCTTAGAAAAAAAATTAGGAAACAAGAAACTGGGTAATTTAATATTTCTGTTATTAAAATATCGTTGAAAGTCATGTATAAATAAATTATACATGAGACACGAAAAATCCCAGTAGTATTTATAATCATTCATCAAATTCAGAAATTGCGTTACATGTGAATTCAAAATCAAAGTGATTACTTTAGTCTAAAAAATGCACTGAAGGAATTATGGCAAAAATGAGCTACGGTCAAAAATGTCATAGAATCCGGACGTCAGTGACAGTATTTCAGTGTCTGAGTTTACTTTGTGAACACGTGTGTAACCGAATCGTCTACAAAAGATTAAAAGGTGGTAATTTGACGTTGATTTAGGAAGAAGGCTTTCATGGCTCGGGATTGTCTTATCCCGGACAAGAGACGTTTTGTCTAAGGAACGAGTGCCCTTTGAAGGGGGTTTTAAATGATCTAATTTATTGCATGAGACGCTTATAAATTGTGAGGAAGTACTGGTTATTAGTTTATATATTTACTATCGGTGATACTGTGACATTAATCTCATGTTTGTAGTCGTCAGCTTGAGAGATTTGTAGCATGGCGACATCGATTGAAATGATATAAACAAACACAAAAGAAAGTAAAAAATATAAAAAAAAAATACGCAGTGGATAGTGGCATGATTGTGGAAATCATATGCAGAACAATATATTAATGAATACATTTGTTAGTAACTATCATTCTTTTATAATTCAGCTCTAATAATGTTTTAAATGTAGTGCTAGGTGCTAGGTCTTACGAAAGATAGATTTTGATCAAAAAATTCACAGCCGGTACAGAGGTTCCCTATGTATTGTGATGGTGATCCGCTGGCGTCTATGTAAGTAGGTACTACAATGTGTATATTTATTAGTCAACAAACTATTAAACATATCGCTCACGCTCTTCATAGTGGTGCGTATGAATTCTTGCGCCACAGGTTGCATGAATACAAACAACAATTGCACAGAAGAAACATGAAAACATGTAAGACTAGAGGGTTTGTTATTGTTTAATACCCAACTCATCAATTTTTGACCCGGCCTGTAAATGAACCCAAGATTAGGGTCGTTTATATTTGTAATTAATTTTAAAGTAAATGATCAAATATGATGCATATAACGCAATACTACTTAAAGTTTCTTAATTTTACAAATACTCCATATGACATCAATATCTTACATAATAAAAATTATAAAGAATCTTCAACTACACTTTTGTGCTGTGGACAACAGCGGCGGCAGCGGTTGTTAGTGGGCGAAATTTTATTTGCGGAACAGATTATCTACCTTTTGCGTAAAATTTGCGTTCATGAATGAGCTTATAATAATTGTGATAAAGTGGTGGCATGCGCGGTGCAGCTGCGCGGTAGCGGGCGCGGCGCGGCTGAGCTGATGTCATCGGCTCAAATGTTATTTTCCGTCGCGCGCTGCCGCGTGGGTGCGGCCTTAGGGTCGGGTTCCATCAAGAGCACACTTATCTATTATAATTTGACACTAACTTCACCATTGTATTGCGCATGGTGTTTTTTATAAAGTGACGTCACGAGCTCAGGATCTGTGTGGTAACCTCTGCCCATCAAAACAATAGTACAGCCTTGCCCATTGCATTTCACCGTCACCCTGAACTCAGTTTGAATGACGATGCATGTGCCTGTAATTTCACAGGTACCTAACCAAACTTTAGATCAGTGGCAGGAGTTCCTCGGACGAACTCTGCACGTAACTACTTTACATTCTACGGCTATACACAAAAAGTTAAAAATTTCACATATTTGGCATTTGCACAAATTATTCAGTTCAATAATGTTATTTTTACCATTGCCAAGATATTGAAAATGACACAGACACTTACATTGAGTATGTAAGTGTCTTACAGTGGAAACAGTGGCAGGGCTATGCCAATTACGGGCAAACAGAGTTGTTGCCAGTGAAGTGTGAGTAAATTAATACTGTGTAAAACTTTATCTGAATAAAGGCTATTATTAATATATAGCACTAAAATCATCCACTCAACTCCCGTCCAGTATATTATTGAAATGTAACCTAAATTTGCTCTCAGTATGTCCACAACACGCACTAAAGTTATGAATGAAATAACGTTTTGCAAGAGCGGATGTTGCGAGGTTGCTCGCGTCGAATTAGGTTTAGAGCCTTTTGGAGGCTTGATGAATGAACGCCCGCTCCGCTTCCCCGCGTCCGCGACATTAACTTGGTTGATATTAACACCACTTACTGTTATTATCTTACTAATATTATAAACGTGAAAGTTGGTATGGATGTTTGTTACTCTTTCACGCTCAAACAGCGAATGGATTTGGATGATATTTGGTACCAAGATAGCTCACTCATATCCTGGATTAACACGTAGGCTACTTTGATCCAGGAAAAGTGCAGTGTTCCCGTTGGATTACTTATTCAACGCGGGTAACACCGCGGGGCGCAGCTAGTTCCTTCATATAATTAACTGCTTTTATGACTACTTATTTACCAAGCATGATGATAATTAAGGAGTGTAGATGAAGATTTGAAAAGTATCACGTACATAAGCATTTATCGTAGGAAACTGTTAGGATATTAGTAGAATATATAAATTTTAATAGAATAGTTAATAAGGATAGATAATATATATATAGGTATATATGATAATGTTGATTTTCGTGAAATTAGAAACCAATCCATATTGTACTACTTAAAAAGTTCCGATGGGAATCCATAAAGTTGGATTTGCTCTAGAGTTTTAACGAAGGAACGTCGGTCAAGGCAAACGAAGTAACTTTGAAAAACATTTTCATTGAATAATTGTTAAGCTTTGTTAGGTAAGCTTTTACGTAAAGTTTGATGAATGAACGGACTGTTCATTCATTAAACTTTACCATTCATTAAACTTGACCCACCTAGATACAAGTGTAATTCTTCGCCGCCCATTATCTTTAAACAAATTTGTAAACTCGCTTTCGAAGGAGTCTTAAGTTTGTTTTACTTCAACTATTTCTGTATTGACCTTTCCATAAGAATTTCTTTAAACTTATCCTTATATTATTTAGTTAATTCCTTCAGTTCCATTTCGTTACTTGCCAATGATAAAGCAAAGAGAGTTGAAAGTTTGTATGTTTTGAAACTACTCTTATTTAGCGTTTAAATCATGTCTATAAAAACAGCTATCGCATGATGCTTTAGTCAGACTCTATTAAAGCCCGAAAGTAAAACGCGACGTTATGTAGTTTTACGAAAGTTATAGTATATAATTTTAGTCCAATTAAATATTTGATTCATAACAGCGTGCTATATTAATAAATTTTATATAATTCAACATTATAATTAAGTAACAAATTATAATTTGTTCATTATATTTAAAATAATTAGGAACCTCAGTTGGTAGTAACCCTGTCTTCTGCGCTGCTGGTCGTGGGTTCGATTCCCACCACGGACAAATATTTTGTGTGATGAACACAGATGTGTTTGGGTATTAATATGTATTATATCTATGTATTTACAAAAATAGTATACAAGTATTATATCAGTTGTCTGGTTCCCATAATACAAGTTATGCTTAGCTTACTTTCGGGCTAGAGGCGCTGTGTGAAATGTCTATCAATATTGTTATTATTACTATTTGAAAATATCAAGTGTTAGCTAATATATTTATATTCTTATAAGTCTCATAAGTATCTGATATAGACGGCAATACCAATACTTGATGACGTGAAATATTCTATTTCATCATCCATTTCATTCTATTATGAAAATTGCGGTTTCAAAATACCTGGTGATTTTATTAGTACTTAGTTGCTTTAATGTACATCAGGCTATAAATTCGTAAACACTTTACCGTCCTCATCATGAATGAGTTTTCGTAATCCGAGGTCAAATTGTCGCGTAAACTAGCACCTCCGCGAGTGGTTACGGGCTTGTTCAATAAAATTATACTCTCAGCTGCGACAAGGTATTATACTTTGAGAGGTTATTATGGCTGATACTGAGTTACAGTCGATTCGCCAACTTTTACCATTGCCTACGAGAAATTTATCCTGCAAATTTATTGTAAATCTAATCAATTAGCAGTTGCGCCATGCTATTATTATATGGGTCTACATTAATTCAAAACGCAACATCTTATCGATTCTTCTTATTTTTTTATTTATAATATGTTGATATTGAGGGATAAAAATTTCAAATGCTACTTGTAGCGCGAACTGGTTTCCGCAACTAGGCCACAAATGGGCCCTTTTTGCGTGTAGGGTGGAGGCCGCTAGTCCAGCCACCCGATGTCCTCCAGAAAGGCCAGCAGCTCCTTGATACCGGCGCAGGCCTGACTGGGTGTCCTCGGTGTCCCGAGGAAGGTTGCTCTTTGAGACGCCACGCTATCGCACTCTAGGAGCAGATGCGCGGCCGTCTCTTCTGCAGTGAGCCAGCCTCTGCATAGGGGACTGTCTGTAACACACAAAGTAAATAGGTGTTTGTTTAGTGGGCAGTGTCCTGTGACAATGCTGACGATACGCCGGAGTTTGTCACGTTTCAGATTGAGGAGTTTTCGGGAGTATTTCGGATATAAGTCCGGAAATGCCTCCTTCGCCTGCCTACAATCCGGGATACTTGCCCAAAGCTGTCTATGTTCATTGAAAGTATGTTGACGTATATAATGAGTTAACAAACAAGATCTTGTCCGTCTTGCGTGGGTTGTGGGGTGGTACCGATTGAGTTTTTATAAGTTTTAGTTCATAACGAATCCACCTGTGATCGGAACAGGATGCTTCGTCAGATACTCGCCAGTTATAAAATAAAGTTTTTTTTTTGACTTTGACTTTGACTATGAATGTAATGTGAGCAACTTTCCGTTGCCAGAGTTACATCGATGATTGTGCGGGACCGTCTGTTTAGGAAAGTTGGTTCGGTCCCTCTGTTTGCGATGGAGAGTGAAGTTGTAAAGAGAAAATTTACCAGGTCCTCTCCTCTGCTGTTCGACGCGGACATACCCCACAGTGGGTGATGTGCGTTGGTGTCTGCTGAAATTATGAGGTTGGAGTTTCGTAGTTCAATTTGTCTTACCAGATCTGTGATTGCTCCAGATGGGACGTCTTCGTCCGCTGGCATATATGCCGACGCAATCACCACGTCCGTGACCTCCCCGCACGAGGTTCCTTGAAATCTGGCTGTTACCAGATCCCTGAAACAGTACTCTGTGAGGGGGATAGTTGTTAAATCACGTGGTACATATATGCACGCACGTGGGTTGTTACAGGTGTTATCAAAAAGTAACTTACCATTTAAGTTGTTTAGACCACATATGCGCCCTGCTCTGATCCACGGCTCCTGGATTAGGGCTATGGCCTTGTTGGTTGTCTCCAGCACTCTGCGTAGGGCTCTGCATTTCAAATGCTAATTATTTATTAAACGAGAAAGTTTATAGTTTGAAATTGACGTTACTAATTGCATAATAATATAGAAATTCTACCAGTTCTCTGGTACTGGTACCCATAGTACAAGCTCTGCTTAATTTGGGGCTAAGTGGTGCTGTTTGAAATGTCTACCAATATTTATGAATTTATTTATTTATAGTCATTAAAATAGTATATATACCCTACCTCAAGAAAAGGATAATCATTAAAAAAGTCAACCAAGATATTATTATTATTAAAATTATTGCTCCTTAGCTAACTTAAACTGCTTGTAGAGCGAAAAGCCATTTTCGGACTGGAAAGGCAGCTAAGTTATGAGCGTATCGACGACTCTTAGAATAAGCAAGAGCAGAAATTTTAAATCTTATGATATTCATAAATAAACGTTATGTTGATAACTTATAACTTAAAAATTCAAGTTTCAGCATATTCGTCAAAGACTGCAACTGAAGCGGGGACATTACAGGCTGGTACGGATGCATTTATTTATGACATCACTATCGGACAAAAGTATGATTCTGGGGTTTATATCTAAATCCATAAATTTTTAGGATGAGCTCACTTTTTATGCACCGATATTCTCAGATTGAATGGATTTGAAATTCATTAAATACGATCTCTTTGTGTCGTATTCATAAGTTTGTACCCCAAAAGCAAACGTGATTTCGTTAGCAATATGAAAAGTCTTGTCAACCATAAACAAAATTCTAATTCAGCTACCGAATAAATAAGTACTTAATAATCTGATCCAAATAAATTCATGTCATGCAGAAATAAAATATACCTGATATAGGACAATCGATTATTATTATAAGCGTATTCTTTACACGAATAGACTCACGCATTTTCCACAAAGGATTAGATAGACTCTCAACGGACAATTTTTCACCTTGTGTGCTAGGTAAACTATAAACGTAGACAGCCATTGAAGTATATGTTTAATTACGATGATTCTCATCAATAGTTACTATAAGAATCATTTAAAATTAAGAACACGAGTGTATTTCCAACGTTGTTGTATCTCTGTCTATAAGCCTATCCAATGCACTTGTCGAAAGTCAGTATATTTTACTCGGTATATATAAAGTTACAATTTAAACGCACAATTATGATATTTTTGAGCTTATTGCGATATAGTCCCAAAGCGCATCACATGCACACAGTTTGAAATTAAGGTAAATTTTTTAGTTAATAGCCAAAATTGCGCCTTCCAACCCTAACCGTCCAATCTGACCGAACCTCAATAAGATAAATTATAATAAAATAAGGTCTTATTTGGTATTCCCGTGTCAAAATAAGAGCGAATTAATTCTCAAGCTTTTTTTGTCACCTTAGTATAACATAGTAGGACATTTGACATTCTATACGCATTTTTTTTTGACGTGACAACGTCTTATAATTCGATAGAGCCGGCTGCACGCACGAAAAAACATGACTCATGCGGCGTTACCTCGCTCTGAGGCGTTCCATGTAAGGCTTGTGCAAGTGCAAGCGAGAGCGCGGAACGAGCGACAAAGAAGCACAATCGGCCTTTGCGTTCGGCAGCGTTCGACATCCGTCTCTCTCCTACTTGAGTGAGCGATGCGTCTGCGTGGACAGCTGCTAATACTTACATTTACATGTTTTGATCGAGTATCAAGTGCAGTGAAAAGTGAATGTGGTGTCAATTGTTTATAGCAACGATAATTACAGCGATAAAGGTAATGATTCTTTCGATATTAATTATATATTAAGTGATATATTGTAGAATATTCGTGCTTTCATCATTAAAATGAATAGCATCGGGCATCAAAAATGCTACCATTCCATCAGTATTTTCTTAAGACGTTGTCACGTTCAACTATCGTCAGTAAACCGACTTTACAGACAACCATTTTTTAATTATATTATTTCTATTGTTATTTATTATTTGTGACTAGCGCCCCTTTACAGCGTCAAAATTTATAATTTTAATAAATTAAACATAGAATATAAGAAAATAGTAAATACATTGATGACGAGACATATTTGTGCACCTAATTTATTATAATTTAATTTGTTATGTGTTTCATATATGAAAATAAATCTATTCTATTCTATTCTATAGCGAGCTTTTAACTTCATCATGGTTGTGTTTTGTGCTTAGTGTCTAAATTTCAATGGTTACTGCAGATCTCATTATCATCATCATCGACCTGTAGCAATACAAAGACAAACGCTGAGGTTACATAAGTACATAGATAAATCATAAAATAATAAAGATAATATAAAACAAATTACTTACATATAATTTTGCTTGTGCTGTAAGAAGTACATTTTATCATAAACGTGTCGATACATACTACCATCCATTAACTTAAAAGCCAAACCAACTAACACTTTCATCAAAAACAACTGAATAAACTCTGTTGAAAGCTTAAGTTGATTAAAAAAGTCTGAAAGCCTACACTCGAATGTCAGTGTCAAGCTGGCATCAGGGGAAGGATAAAGCGAATTGTCGCGTAGCGAGCGCGGCCTGCGCCCTGCTCGCTCTCCGCCCCAGCTTGTGAGCCTCCTCGCTAAATCACGCGCACATTTGCAAACGTGATTCTTTAAGCATCGGCGTTGCGACTTTTAACCGAATATTCGAATCGAGCGCAACTTTCAGACGCCGGTGTAACGACTTTGTCTTCTGAATCGCATATAGAATCTGTGAAGTCGTTGTCATTGTGTCGTGAATGCGCAATTTCTGCTAATACCAAAACAGTAAAAGTATCGACTGACGATACGAAAAGTATCTAGTGTGCCGAAGCTTAACATAAAACTTCAATTTACATAATGCATACGGAATATGTAAACTTATCTCCGACACGCCCTTGCTAGTGACATGGCTGAGGTGTGCCAGGATAACATTATTCTCGTCGCGATGATATCCAAGTCTAAATAGATCGCATTTGCAAAGCCTCATGTTCAGTGGAGTTTTATTGTCGCGCCAGATGTCGCAACCAGATATTATTTTTATGTGCTATCGGAGAACGAATCAGTTTTATAGACCCATTCTCACTTTATGATTCTTTATACATTTCGCTGCTTTTCCGAAATCAACGGTTTTTCTTTTTATGTTTATAAATGTTAAAAATTGCACAAAAGCTTCTTATTTATTATTTAAAGATAGTAGTAGGTAAATGACAGCACTCTGTTTTTGGTACGAGTTTAAGAACGAAGACTAAAACTTTTTCGTTTCATTTACCGCAATAAGCCAAATATTATCGACGTAAAGGATCGTTAAGAGCGGCCGTCCGTTCCTTATTAGCTTAACACGCGCCACGAGCCCTATTTTGAATGCAAATAAAATTACAAGGCTACCATAAAAAATGCTTATTAAGACTTTATTTGCGTTTTAAAAATTCGTAAAGTCTTATTCAGCGCGAGACTGAGCCCACTCGATCGGGTACCAAAGTTTTAAAATGATAAAATTACTGTCGAACTGAGAACAGATATGAGACACAAATGGGAATGTTTATAAAAGCGAACAACTCGCGACATATCTTCTTTCACGACAGAATCCGATCATTGTTGCATAAAATGCGGGATTAAGGGGTACATGCCCTAGAAGGTGAGGGCACACCGCCCGCGGTTTGCCGCCTTGCTCTGTTCTGCCTGGCTCGGTAATCGATTCGTCTTTTATTGCCGTTTGATAACATCCATACACTCGAAATCCCTACTTGCATACTACAAGTAGCAGGTGCAGTGGCCACGGAGATGCTGAAATGAGACGGATTATTTCAATATAATACAGGGATACTGCTACTGGAATTGTGTGGTGACGCATGACGCCGCAACGGGGGCCAGTAGTTACGAGTGTATACTGACTCGTGATTACATGAAAGTCTGTATTTGCATTGATACTACGAGTAATTTCAATTCTTTATAAAATTTAAGTTTGTTACAGAACCACTTTAGAGTGTAAAATTTACTATCAGATTATTTGACATGCAAAAGACTTACAATTCAATGCATTTTTGTATATTTATTTATTTAAATCAGGCAACAGTGTCCTAACATAAAATTATTATTAATTTTACCTTTACTTATATCTTATGGTAAATACAAATATGCTACTAAAAATTTTATAAGAAATTTTCAATCTAGCTTTCGGAATATTTTGTTCAAACATCTTGACATTTTCAAAGATTAAAAACCTATACATTTGCATTTGATCATGCAGTAAGTACGTCTACAAACTTTTCCGAAGCAGTATACCACTTATCGTATCCAACAGTTTATGTGCAATCATGAACTTGCAAATTACGGCCCATGTAGTGATTATTTTCCGATAACATCATGTACGTAATGTTGATTCATTGAGTGGTTATTAATGTAACATACATCTTTCGTTTTCGTTTGTACTCTATTATATTTTTTATTCAATGCTATCTGCTTAAAACCTACATCTCATAAAGTTTGGCAACTACCATTGATTTAATATGCACTTAGATTTGTAATCTAAAGACACGTGATTATTTATGATTATATACTTGTAGGGAAAAGTTTCATTTGGTTTCTATAAAAAATAAATTTACCGTGGCTAGTTCGAATAGTTAAATATCTTAATTTCATCCATAACGTAAATAACACTGTAACACGGTCCATTCAAACGCACTTCGATGTCAACACTCGAATGTCAACCAGCCAAAATGTTGAACTTTAATCTTAGGGTATCAATTTCTAGCCGTCAAATTGCCATGCAATGTTAAAAAGAAGACATAAACAGCAGAAGTTTACTGTATTTACCATATCGTTGATAAAATCGTGTCTTACACATCGGAATAATTTGTAGAGTCGATTGAAAGGTCAGGTCTAAAAGACATATTCATATCAGTGATGTGAGCGCCCTCTCACTGAGACTTTTCAATTAAGCAATTTAGATACGAGGCAGGTTGTGACGCGACGTTACACGAATGTAAAACAACGGCTATCGGAATGATAATTCAGTGATGTAAATAACAATAAAGTTATCAGGGAAGCAGTGTCGCTATGGGTTTTGACAATAAAAAGCCTCGTGGAGAGTACGACCCGCCGCGCGCGCGCCCGCATTAGGACGAATTTACGACTGCACTTGGACAACACTCTCGGCTCTGTACCGGTATCAGTCAACTCACTGTTCTTTATTCTAATATTACCTACATGTTAACCAGGCATAAGTATAGTTTGTAAATGGCTTGCTGCACGTGTCGGTGCACACTGTTCGTGCAGTAATCATTTGATAATAAATAAATAAATAGTAGATTCTTGAATGATTTTAATAGTTACATTGACGTTAGCAATTTATATGGAATTTTAGTAGAACCTACAAAAATAACTTTGGGTGCAAAACTATGTATGTAAACTAGATAATATGTCAACAGGTTTACGTTGTGGATAGTGTTTCGTGCTTTGAGTTAAAGTCATCCGTCAACTTATCATTTTCTCTATATTGACAGGTTCTTCTTTCATGAAAAATTCTACAATAAAGATGATTATTTGGTTTTTATACTTTGGTACATGGAACCATATCATCGGATCGCATCTTATAAGAAATATTGTAATTACCATTCTTGTGAGGCAGAACTACAAGAGATCTTGATTCGAATGGGGTAGAACGCCATCTTGTTTTGATTGGCGCAAATTCGAAATACGTGACCCATCTATTCTGACCTTACTTCGTCTACTCTATGGTCGGCGCGGGCGGTTGCATCATGCAGTTCTATCTCCGACCTCGTGTCGCCCGTTCTTGCACCTATCTTGTCGAAGATTACTCCGTGGAGTCTATGGTTATTAACTTGTGAAATAATGCGCCCTGTCCGACGTATATTTGATTGGACAAATGAAAACTGAATATATAGCTGTTGAGAGTAAATTGCTTACATGATGCGTTTTGTTGGAAATCATTAACAGTGTGTTGTCTCAATCTCGCGTACTTTTATTTATTTGTGTACCACGGTTACGTTGTGCCTTTAATGGATGCTATCATTCATACAATACTCATTTTTCCTTCTCGAAACTCACTTAAATCCACAAAAACATTCAATCTATTAAATAACTATAACTGCGCAAGTATATACTGTGTAATGGTGTGTCACGGAGCGCCGCCGAAGCAAATCGGTTTCACACTAATTATTTCGTTTGGTTAGAAGTATGTTACTGTGGTGCTGTGTTGTGTCGTTAAATGCAAAGTGTATGAAACTGATATGCTTCTGGCGCGTCACGACACGCCAAATCACAATAATATAACCTAAGCCTTTACTGCTACATCACAGCTACAGCGAGAAGCGCGTTGAACTCTTTTGTATCGTTTTTGACATTTTGCATGACAATGCGCTATTCCAACGGCTCTGTAACTTCAGAGCGAGGGGTATTGGGTTCGAACCTCGATCGTGCAAACACTTGTGTGATGAGTATATGAATGTTTTTTGTATTACGTATTCGTGTATGTTCCTGGACGTACTCTTAACGCCAAGGTATGAGTGTTAGCATTATAATATGAATAATTATCGGAAAAAAACACACATTTGTTGTCATTGTGCGAGATCAGTGACACGAGCCATAACAGAATTAAATAAATAAATATTGGTGGACATTTCACAGAGCGCCATCTAGCCCCAAAGTAAGCAAAATGACTTGTATCATGGGAACCAAACAACTGATATAATATAAACTTATATACTATTTTTTGTAAATACAAACATTTAAAACATATCAACACCCAGACACAGAACATACACCTATGTTCGTCACACAAATATTTATCCTGGGTGGGAATCGAACCCACGACCTACAGCGCAGAAGGCAGGGTTACTACCAACTAAGCTATGACGCCAGTCAATACTTGTAAGCACCAACTATAATTTACTTGCACTCTATTCCAAGGGTTCTACTAACTGTAAGTAGGTTACAAATTATCATTAATCAAGCCTTAAAATATGTATTTTCCAATATTGCGTAATTAAATAAGCATGCCAGAAATAGAATGCATTTCAGTTAAAGTTGTAACGACTATGTCAGTGCAACATTACAACAAACAGCCATATCAATTAAAGCACCTTAGATAAGTTTAATAACACTCGTTAAACGCTGACGCGAATAAATCAATATTGTCGAAATTAACATTCAGTGTTAATTATAGACAATTGTTTATGAACAGAACGATCGACTTAAATCTATTGCCATTTAAATAACAGATGAAACAATAATGGCACAACAAGAAAGCAGAGAACCGGTTCAGAGCACAAACTAGTGCTTGTAAAACATATGGTACCTACATTTAAGAAGGAAATAAAAATACATTAGACGTACTATAAAACATTTAGTAACAGTCATAATTTATATTTGCATAAGTGATTATTGGCTATTTTCTTTCTTTCACATAACATAAGAATAATATACGAATATATAAGTGGAAACAATTTTTTCAAGTATAGAAAAATATTTCGGGCTATGGTAGGTATATAATTTAGTAACTGACCAAGTTTCGTTCAAATATAATTTCTGATTTCTACACCACAATCTTCTGCCGACAGATATTATATTATTTTAAGTGAAAACGTAGCTTTCACCCACTTTTGGGACCACGGAGTGTTCATTTTTACGAAGTCTAATATTATATTAGACATTGTAAAGTAATATAAAATAGTATATTAAGCAAAAAACAATACGATAGTCTTAACTTCCTGCAAAACAATTATAAATTAGAGTAGATGTTTTCTACCACAAATACAATGGGAAATCAAATAAGGTTTAGCTAAAACTTGTTTAATTGTATTCAAGAAAACGCTAATGTGCACAAGACTTTATTCTAAACCTGTTTCTGTTGCTCTAATTAACAATACACAAATCGTAGCTTGTATGCAAATGAGAAGGTAAAGCCACAAGACGCTGCATTCCGGACGATAAGTGGAAAGCCTATTTTTATAGAGGCTTCGATTCTGATTGTCAGTATATGTTTTTTACGATAACTTACAAAATGTTTCTACAGTGGTATTTTTGAAGGTTCCTCTTAGCTTTGACTTAAACATGTTAATTTACAAGCCTGAAGGAAATTAAAGATAATAGATTGTAAATTTTCATCATAAATTTGTATTTAATAAAATTTTATACAACAGAACTTAACCTTTTTTTTAGCTTTATACTTTATTTCTTTATTTTTTTACTTTATTTCCAATTAAATTTATTATTTAATTATAATTCATTTGACTGACCTAGGTAGACTTTTTTAAAACATTTCATTTCTCAACCGAAAAATAATTGAAATGTTCCAAGCAAATCGTGACTTCATCCACAGGTAACGAACAGTAAAACACAATAATCACAAAAGTAACGGATCAAGAGCCACAGGTCGCCGTATAAGCGCTTATCGTAAAATTGAATTAAAAAAGAAAGATAATAAAAGGGATCGTCGTAATTCTGGCGCGCGACAACACAGCACTTTTATTTGGACGCAAGTGGTGCGGGGGGAGGGGAGGGGAGGGGAGGGGGGAGACGCCTAATCGTGCGAGCTTTGGGCTCTTCCACTTGGCACTCGAACGGGAAATGTTTTAATAAAATATTATTCCGTTTCTATCAGGTGGTTTGTAAGTAAGAATAAAAGAAAAAGAAGAATAACATTTGAGGAAAACATTCACAAAACAGATATTAAGGTTTTGTGGCTAGATTGCTACAATATCAGTTAATACATAATACAAGAGTAGTTAGAGTAGAAAGTTTAGAGTAGTTTAGTCAAACGGAAATCAGTAGCAGAACCTGGTGTGTTAAGAATAATATATAAGTTTTATTTTACTTTCATTTAAAAACTACAAACATCCATCTTGTAAATCATCTTGCTCGTATTTTAAATCTCATCGCTTTGTCTAAACCTATTTATCATTAAAATGTATCTTCAAAGCCAAGTAACAATAAATTAATCCTTCAATATAACGTAGGATTTTTATCGAAACAGCAAACTGATAAATAATTTATTTTATTTTCTGCATTTTCAGTGAGTAGGTGTGTTTACTTAACAAAAAAATATGTATTAATATCGTATAATAGCTACCTATACCTATAACTTTGACCATTATCACAATACAAAGTATTTCAAAGTTGCAAACTTTATTTTGCTATGACTTTTTTTACTATACGCGTTAAGTAGTCTAAATAAAAAGTTTGAAATTAAACAGCAATGCATACGCATCGTTTAAACATGCTCAACATTTAAACATGTACTTTACTTTTTGCTAAACGTTTAAACTAACTTAACCTTTGTTTGAGTGTTATGGTGAATGATAAGTACACTTCTAATTATCATATATATATCAGAACTATCTTTTTGTGATTCAGTTTTATGTCTTTTTTTAGTGTATGAGATTTTTGTGGACAAATAAATAAATAAAATAAATGGACCTTTGCCTGTACAAGATCAAAGGATAGAAAATGTCAGGCAAATACCATTGGTGTTGCACTGTCGACGCTTTCTAATTTTAATGAAACAATTTCTACTAAATTTATGTTTGTAATAGCTTCAACAAAATGTAGCCTCAATAGGAACACTCGGCACATTATGGACCGGGGTCCAAAGGGACAATTGTCTTTTATTTATATCCGCCGTGAAACATCTCGCACCTCGCGGTTCGAAGCAGTGTGAGCTCACCTCTCAAAGCTTACTTATTATAAGGTTTCATCACACAAAGTAAAATAACTACTTACTGGATACCTGTGAAAGTTGAACCATCACAGTTAATTGCTAGATAAAAATAAACATTTGATTTCTATATCAATAGAACCTTTTCTATTCAAATCTAGAGAATTGCTTTCTTGGGTCATTGTTTGACCTCACATTTATTTTGTTTACAGGTTTTAGGCATTGTAATTTAAAAAAATACCAATCGCGACAATAGAATGAAATTTGATATAGAAAACAATAAAATTTAATCTCTACAGTAACACCGTTCACCAAGTAAAGTACTATTGCTTATGAATATTAATATCCATTCATGTTTGTATGAAATGATTCCGACTGCTTATTGATTTTTTAATTCAATATTTAAATAATGACATCGAATTGAATTAGTATCGTGTTACATCAAACGCCTGTAGTAATAAACTCATTCTTAGACAAAAATGTAAAATCAATTTTTATTTTTTAATTACAGACGTTATTTTCTCCGATCACCATAAAAACTGTTTTATGACGCTATATAAATTGACTTTACCCAAACAAACTGACAAAGTCAAAATATTTACATTGCATTTGTTATTTTTATGATCGCCCCCAATATGATAAAATTTATTACAAAAGAGATCGCAAATCCCAAATATTATCTCTCTGTTAATAAACACTTATTTCATCAGGTATGCTTAGATCTAAGAAATATTTTACAAAACTATACTGCGTTTTGTATTGATTTTATTAATATTTTAACTTTTTTATTAAACCAGGTAATAGGTAAATATAATATAAGGTAATAATATAAAGTAATTATTATATAATTATCTTGTAGTTATATATAATTATAAATGATAAATAACAATCCTTATCTTTGAAACAATGAAGCTGTTTGACATATTATGATATGCGTATTTTAAATAAATACCTAGTTGTTAAGATACGAATTTTGTAATTGTTACCAGCTTCAAGGATAAAGATATTCAACAACAATACACGTGGAATCCACCAGTTTAAAGTTATTATTTTAAGCGAACCTGCCGCGCCTCAATGCCCCACACGTTGGCCGGCCATTGAACAATATTTTTATTTTCATCGAGCGTAACATTGGAAGCGCATTTTTCCGGGTAGGACAGGTCGCGGACGAGAGGACCGTCCGAGCTGGCTTGTAATTTCAAGTGTTTACCCAGCGCTCGCACAGCGGGGTGGCACACAACAATGCCCATATCCTTTTCACATAAAATATATGAAAAGCACAAGTACCAGCCAGGCACGGATCGACCGCCCGATACAGCCGTATTATACTCGCCAGCAGCCTGCCGAGAACTTTTTATGAGGGATCAAATTGATTGGTTTGTCGATAATATCGCAGTTGCATATTGTGCTCGATGCCGGTGCGGTCCGCCTCGACGGCTTCCGTTGCACTCTACATATATACATGCAGCTCTATTTATCACACCCTATTGATATGGTTTTAAAATTCAGTAAAGTTGCGATGGTTATTTACTGATGCACATTTTATTGTTTTAATACTTTAAGCTACCTCCTTGGAAATTGATGAATAAAAAACTAGAGACCGTTACATCTATTACTGTAGATGCAACTTCTACACCAAAAAAATGAACATGCTTTGTGGTAATGTCTTATTCATCGCAACAATTGCCCAAACCAAAATTGAATCAATTTGAGATACACATGAAATTTATTGGATGGTTGCATCGAATCATCTGCGGGCAGGTCGACGCAGGACGTGCTCGCGATCGAGAAACACAAAACCACGAAGATAAAAATATATTACAAAATGAGACCCACTTTGTGTTTTGAAATTACAATCAAATAAATTACATTTTATTGCTCAATCTTGTTGGGTTTTATTAAGGTATCGGCGCTGAATGAGAGAGAATAAAACATGGCGGTTTTACGCGAGCGACCAGTTAGTGCTCTTGTGGCCGGCCAGATAAACGGAGACGCTTTACATGGCCCTCGAGTTTCGGAGATAAGCCATCACGCGACTCATGTTGACAAGGCGACGGGCGACGGGCTACACGCGACACGTGCCCTGCCCTCACTTTCACCTTGCCCTTGTCAAAGTTTTCCTCAATCGCTTTTAATTCATTATGTCATAAAAGTTAAAAAAGAGCACAAAAATATAAAACAGCTGCCATAAATAAGTCTTAGTCAGGGTGGTATTTTAACATTTACCTTTTGAGTTAGGCAGATCATGATTCCCCATATTTTTATGATAAACAGACGACCGCCATTTGTTAAAATACCCAGGACTATTACGGAATCTTGTTCGACCGTTATTGCTGTACAATGAATTAGTACGCAGTGTTCTTAAACATGTCAATTATTGCAGTTTCACGGAAACTATGACCCGTAAAGATGTCATTTTAAAGGAGTGACGACGCGGCAGCCTAGAGCATTGAATGCAGTGTGCACCAATATTTTCAGCTTGGAAATAAACAAATCGACGCGAGTTGAAGTGTGGAGACAAGGGAGCGTATCATGTTGATGAATGCTGATTGCTAAAGTGAGTCGACGAATGTATAAGTAATGCTGCCCACCAAGACGTTTCCGCCTGGACCGGTCCTAGAACAATATGCCCAAACATTTAGCCTGTTCATTACGTTTGACCTTTATTTATTTGACAGTTCTACAATGTAAAGCCGAATTGAAGAATTGAAATCAAAAATTTGCGAGAGTATATTTACTATAATAATATAAATATTTAAGATAGTGCTTTCTACAAAGGATGTTCAACTCAATTAAATATGTATTAGTTACAATGATGTTACATGGAAAATTTACGTCAAGTATTAATTCTGAATATAGAGAGAACATTGAAAGTGTGTCTCGAACGGGGCTCGCATGTATAATATAAACAGATCGCAGACTTTCCGATATCGAGGAAGCGGAGAGCCCGCACTGAGTGCTCGTGTGTCCCTAGCCCAAGGAAACATATTTATCATCGTCACCTAGACCGGTGACTTGTAATTGTGCGCCATATTGTTGCATTGAGTTATGGTGCACTCGTGCGAATCTCTTCCGCTTATCCATGCCCATACATATTGACCACATCACTTTTAGTAGTTATCTTTACCTCGTTCGGCTCAACTGTGAGTGATAATTATTCTCTTACACAAATCACTGCGCCGTGTTAAAATATGTTATTGTATTCTTACAGGTAATTTCCACCGCAGCGCAGGTGCAAATCTGTGCCTTACTCATGTAAAGGATTTTGAATAGCTTTTTGTTTTGAAAATATTCGATGATGCATCGAGATTTGTTGGGAACTTCGCAATATATTACTGCAAACATACCCCACGCAGTTCCACTAGACAAAAATCGCAACTCCTGCCCATATATTCCCCTTGTCAGTGTCTGCTGGACAATGCGGTAAAGAATTATAGAAAAGTGACCAAGAAGCACAGCACACGCGTACCGAATATCGATTGCAGAATCTGTTTATGTACCTGGGTAGAAAATGTATGCCAAAATTCTAAACCGTTCATATGGCCAGGACTGATTTTTGTGAAGTAGCGACCTGAAAAAAAAAAAAAAAACACTTAATAGACGTGTCAATTGTAGTCGATGGGATCCATTTGGGTTTAATAGGTATGTAGGTATTAAATGTCTCTCTATTACAAAAAAATAAGTGTATATGTATTCTATCAGTTGTCTGGTTCCCATAGTACACGCTATGCTTAGTTTGGGGCTAGATGTAGTTGTGTGAATTGTCCACCAATATTATTATAACATTATTATGATTATTATTATTGAAGCCAAAATATGACTGTTTTGATGAACATCAATCAAATACGATTTTTTCCGACTTTGATGATGAGCTGTACATTGTTGATGAGTTGGTACATTTAGGCTTTTTTCTGAAACATATTTGCCATTTACTATTCTGATACAGCAATATATAAACGTAATATAATATGTTGATAGTTTTAATAATATATATCTCTCAGATTTGCAGTATTCGATTTTTTCTGTTCAAGATTTCGGTTTTCGGGAATCATCGTTAACTCCAAAGCAATAAACCTGAGACAAGAGTTTGGTATAACATATAAATAATGGCTACTAAAATAAATGGCAGCCCTATTGGACGGGCGCGGGTGCGATTACCACGATTTGTCGTTATTTGCGCGCCTCGCGTGGTCCCGTATGACGGGTGTTATCCGCCATCGGGCCCGCCGTCCGCGCCTCTCGACAACCGTCGCGGTACCCTACCTGCCACTGAACATTTCTCACAGAAACAATGAGCGTTTAAGCTTTATTATGACAACAAATCTACACGACGACTCTTCTCTCTAGGGCCTTTTTATGGTCGGTGGTATTTTATTTCACCTCTTATTTGGTGTTTGCTCGATGTCTGCTTAGAATGTGTCGGTGATTAAAAAAGTCTTTAAAGGATACGATTAGTACGTATCCCAAGCTCACCGGCTTGACGGTTAAAAAGCATATAACTCAGTTTGGTTCACGAGCAGGCTTTCTTCTCAAACAATACAAAACAAAAAAACAAGTCATAGTACTAATAAAAGTGCGTTTTTTAAAAGAATAACATGGCGCATCGATCCCGCCCGGAGCGCGGCGCACAGCCTATAATAATGTTATTTCATCGACGGTATCACACCGGAGGATCACCGCCGAAATCAATTTTAAACAAACTGTGGCCACCACCTGCAATTATTGAGGAACAATGCGTGCTCACTAAATATCGGCCCGGTGTTAGAGGTCACCGGCCATAATGCTCGGCTCTTTCCGGATCGCACGAGATACCATCTCGATGATTTGTCGATTGTATTCAACTTAAATATTGATATTAATATTCATTTACGATTTTATCTTTTTTTTTGTAGCGTGCTCTTAAGAATACCCTTCTCCGTATGGTGAGTTACGGATTTTTATGCTTAGGTTGTCGATATGTAATTTGTTTTATGTGATAATATTACGGAATAAGCAGATGGCCCACTTGACCTTAAGCTATTACCAGTTAAACTTAACATTAATTAGTTCTTCTCCTTGAAAATATGTCATCAGGCTTGCTCAACTATATTTTTAGAGTAAGTTAGTTCATCTAGATATGTGACCCTTTTTCTTAAATATACAATATATATTATTACCTACATTTTAGATAAAAAAAATATTATTGGCAATAGAATTGTTAAGGAAATACAAATAATTAGTTACACAATACAATTAATAATGAATTATTCATATTAGCAAAGTAGAAACAAAATGGTGGTAGAATAGAAAAAAGTTGTGTATTGAAAAAGATTTCAAAGTTTTTACTTATGAAGAACATTACACATATTTATTTTAATCCACATATCAGAACCGCACAAAAGCTTCTTTCGTGGATACCGAAACGTACTAAATATTTAGTAAACTACCCCTATAGTTCTTGCAACACGATTGATAAAAAAATATGTAAACCTAATTGATTTATCGATAATAAGTATACAGCAGCTAGGACTTCACATCCACTACACTAAAATTAAATTGATGATCATGTAAACTTTATTAGTGGAAGCATAAAAACGAGGAGTAAATCAAATAGTGGCTTGCGAGGCACTGCCCCGCCATGATCCAGTGTAGGGACACCGTTAACACTTTATTGGCTTTCATACTACTTGCACCATTCCGAGAAAGTAAATTACTCGTCGCGATCGTAAAATTAATGCCTCATACGGTAATACGAGTACTTCGGCATGTCAATGTCAATTTTTATGATGCACTCACTGCGATTCCGAGGCTTAGCCGCCCGAGTCTAGCTACGAGACATCCCACCAATAAAATATCACATTTATTACCCACGGGCACATCATTAAATCGTGTAAATTGATCTAAAATTAAATATATATTCCGCAAATAGATCATCTTACGAAGTACTTTCACGTTTCAATTATTGAACCCACGGTGTCTTAGAAATACTCGAGATAAATCCCAGTCTACTCAGGCTATTCTGAGCATGCAAATATTATTGTTAGCGCAACGAAATAGGTTATTCCAATTAGGGATAAATTTTAATAAAATTGGATATTTATTGCTTTTATCATTCCAGCTAGGCTTTAAATATTGCAATTATTATAAATATTTACCCGTAATTATTATTTGAGTGTCGTCTACAACATGGCGTGTATTCCTAGTAGGTGTATTAGTCTTTTACCTAAGTAGTAGTAAGGATAAAATAAATTGCGATTATCGCTATAGAATTATGTAATTTCACATTTATTTCAATCACTTTACACAAAACTAAGGTTAAGTTATATTTTGTAACAATTATTGACAAGTATTCATTTAGAACTGAGTAAATTGTGAGTTCTCGTTAAAATGATAAGCGTGCTATTAAATTAAATTGCATTTCAACAAAATATTTACGATAGTGGTAATTTTTCACAGCGGACAGGCCCTGGGGCGAGTGGCAAATCCTACTTGAGCAGACTCATTTCGACGCCAACCCTAGCTTTTGCCGACAAACCTTTAATAATTATGTACTTACGTCTGATAATATCTAACAAGGCATACCCGCCTTATCCCCGAGGGACTGGCAGAGTCCCAAAGGGACTCTTATACTTGGATTAGCGGAGAAATAAACCCATTGCCTATATTGTTTATTATAAGAAAATACTACAAAAAACTGGTATAACGCTAGAATTCATTTAAAATATCCTTACCGCACTACGAATACTATAAAGCAATGTAAATAATATTTAGTTATTGACTTTTTCAACGAGGAACTTGAGCATTTTGGATGCTTAACAAACTTAAAAATAATAATGTTTACTCTTGCTTATGGTAAACAACGAATTGCGTTTGCGTGACAGCGTTAACTGTGTACGCACATCGAGCAATGAAATATTTTCCAGTAAGCGTTATATTCCGGCGGCGGTAAAAATACTGTTACTTCTCAAACAAAGACATACACACTTTGAGATAAATTCTCCCGGAAAGTGGGGACGAATTTATTTGTCATAGAAATCAGACATAGAATTGACTGCATAACATTTTTTAAAACTCAAAATATAGTTTTTTTTTTCTACTGTGTTGTCATGACGTACGTTTATATATATATTTATGATATCTATGATAATATTAAAACGTTCGATGAATAATAAGTGTAACATTTTCCACACCTAAGTATTTTAGTAGCTAATCATATTACCCCACTTTTTGCTCTATGGTGTCCATAGCAAATGCAAATTTGTCTAAATATTATACAACCATCATATCTGACTGAAGAAGAAGCTATATAAAAGTACATACATAGAACACTTCGGAAAAACTGGCACTAACTGGGAGTAGGTGGCTAAACAATAACATTAGTATTTCCAGGTAATATCAACATAATTATAACACACCATAATGAGATAAAACGGCCAGGAAACCAAATGAGCAATTTGTTTCACGAAAAACAAACATCGAAATCCAATTAATGTGTATTTTGTGACAGTTATTGCCAGCCATCTCTCAAGTGTAAGTGATACAAGATTACTCCGCGAAAGCTCACGAACGAATCATTCGGCCGACACTTGCGATCAATCGCGCTGTAATTAAGACGGCAAACAAACATGTTTTAATCTACAGATATATTTCAAGCAATAACGAGGGTATGAAACGTATGCAAAATTACTGAGGTTCGATTTTATAGGCTAATGAATGAATGAAAATTCTTTATTGTACACCATTAAAATACAGTACAAACGTTAAAACTACTTAAGATACAGTACAATAGGCGGTCTTATCGCTAAGAAGCGATCTTTTACAGACAACCTTTGGATGGGAGAGAATTTAACAAGTTGTGATTGGTTGGCGGTGCACTAACAACTTTAAAAGTTTTTATACCCAGTATCGATTGTGGTAAAATACAAAATACTTTTTAAGCACAACTTTAAGTAACTGATTAAAACTAAAGCAAATATATTATCTCAGATTTTATTAATTAATTTGGTTTAATATTCCCTTTAGCACTTCATCAGTAAGTTACTTTAACGGTTAAGGTTAATATTATACAAATAAACGCAAGAACGTTATGATATACGAGTGACAATCACAAGTTGCGTTTCAATTTTAGCCACCAACAACATAATATCGGGCTTGTTAGTACGTACTAAATACAAACGAGCTCGCTTGATAAATGTCCCCGACAGAGTATGAACTCAATACCCTTACTACCCTGGGGCCACTACAAAATAATTAAAACTACTTAACATTCAAGATGTACGTACGGTAGCCAGTTTGCGGCTCATTTAGCGAGGAAAGGTGATCGGTGGCTAGGGCTGGTCATTGTAGCAACGTAATCAACTTTATAAAATGTTTTATGATATACAACTACCTAAGTATAGTAAGTAAGTATAGTAATATAGTAAGTAACAAACGGCACCTTTGTGTTTATGACTATCTATAGTATTCTACGAAGACTATCTATACTAAGTTTTTTTGATACAATAAGTGATAACTCTGTAAAAATATATGTAACAAGTGACGTTTGTCGTAAATAAATATTACTTATTATTCGACGGAGTTGGCTATTCATTTTTGACCTGTGTCAAAGGTTTACACAAACCTACTTTAGGCACCAGTCTTTCACAAAGCAGGTTAAATGTTTACATTTTAGATGCACTTTCATGTATATACCTGTTTTTATGAGAGAAAATTAATTTGATTTATTTGATTTGATTTCATGAGACTGCCAATGCTTTGTGATTAGGTAATAAATATTATGCGTAGGGGAGGGGGCTTAAATCAGTATTTTTGACGAAGAAGAGTTCTGTGAAATTTCCATGAACAAAACATCTTAAATATAGCAAATTCCTGGAAACGCCGTCAACGATCGGCCATCAGGCCTTACTTCCTTACTGTTTCCAAATTGACTGCGCAAGAAAATACAATGTTAGCAAGGAATGACACCCACGTGAATTTCCACTGAGAGAATGCCATAAATAGCCATCACAAAGTATGTAACTAACATGAATATGGAACGTAACTTGCAATCAGGAGAAGCGAATCGAAAACCGCGGTGGGCGCTGATCGATATAATTCGGCATGCCTTGTAAATCTACGTTATCAGCTCACATGGGTTTTATTGTTTAGTATTTCGTTTGTTAGGCAAGTCGTCGTGTAACTCGGTGTCGGTTTTGGTTGGAATAAGGAATTTTAACGACCGGCTAACTGCACAAACCACGTTGTATGAAATTAAATATGACGTCTACATACAAATCTACGTCTAGCATACAATTTTTTAAATTACAACAAAAAAATGTTATATGGTGAAGGAAAACAAAAATCACATTAACTTATTGCTACTACTAACTTAACTTAACTTATTGTACTTAAACTTTGAAGTTACAACGCAAATAAACGCGACTTGAGTCTTCTTATACCCAAGGATGTCGAAGACGTTTTATCTTTGTTATGGGCAGAGTTTACCACTTAACATCAGGTGGGCTATCAAGCTTGTTCCGTAACATATTTAAATAATAACAAAAATAAGTTGAAGATTCATCACAGTGTAATCTAAAACTAGTTGAAAAAATACCTTTGTAAATAAGATGGATTTACTTCGTAGGTTTTCTTTCTATGCAGGGTTGGATATGGGTGGAACAAATGCAATACAAATTACAAATTACAAACGCTAAGATTGTAATATTTAATTTATTTAATGAATAAGATGTTACCAAGTCATTTCTTTGAGAATTAAATAGGAATAAAGTTCTGTGGATGCAAGCCCTGTGCAAAACAAGTGACAATCATTACTCCCTCCGTCCAATTGATAGATTCGTCCAGAACATGCGATCTGCGACACGTCATTTTGCTAGCTACTGCTGACACAGAGTATTAACTTTTAGCAAGTTACATCTTAATTATATATGAAAGTGCTTTTAACAATACCGCCACCGTCATACTTAGTAAAAAAAATTAAAAGTTATATATATGTAGTTAAATACAAACATAAGTTTTGAGACTAACGAAAAGGATATAATGACATCTACAAAAAGGTTTTACGGTAGGTTACCGTTGAAATTGCAGGCGCATGAGACGTAACATCCCCGTCTCGGGGTGATGAACGCAACGCAATGTGACTTGAGTCATCTCGTACTTTGGTGGAGAGGACTTGAGTCGTATTGTTGTTGTTGTCTCTCAGAAGGTTCCGCCAACCGAATCACATAAAAAAAAGTTTATTTTCTATGCCAATGTAGCTTTTATATCCATTCATCGAAGTATTAGCATTTAAAGATATACCAAGTTTGCGTTACTGCTTCTGCATATACCGTTGCACTTAGCTGCACAAATACAAACATCCCGTCCTAAACGCAACGCGACTATAAATCGAAACTTCTTTTATTGCGTCACATCTACTCCAATTGAAATTAACTTGTAATTACTTATAAATAAACCGGTCATATTATTACTTTATTAGCTATACGTGCTAATAATTCCATCGCTGTCAGTAGCAATTAAATGGAAGCTATTTCAAATTGATAAGAACATTCTGCAATATTATAAGGATTTATATTCAAGAGTAAAAATAACCAAAAAAGATTATCGAAGAAATAAACGATCGCATGATAATCCGATGCCAGATTAAATTCAAATATTTACATGTGTACAATAGAAGAGATATAAAAGTTTCACCTTTTACAAGCAATTTGAAGTTATTTATCATGTCGGGCGGCGGCGCGGGCGCACGCCGAACGGATTTTGGTGCAGCTTCTTTATACAGAAGCCATTATAAGTATCAATTTCAGATCATAGATCATAAATACATTTATTTTGTTAGAACGATGGAGGCAAGGTTATGGGGGGTCCTGTCGTATGAGTCTCTACATTCATTGTTGACTTTTTATTATCGTACGTACGTCACAATTTTTGGACCTCACCAAACATAAATAATTTCTAATACAGGAATGCTACTTTTAAAATCTATGAGTATACCAATGTAAAGACCGGGAATGTTAGTAAATCACTAAAGTATGGAAGCAATCTAATCTTCATTTTATGAGTATCGTAAATCTCGAATTGATTTTAATAACTTGTTTACTTATCTACTTCCGACATCCAGATGGTGTAATCCGCAATTTAACGAAAAGTCTAAAAACGAATAATTAAAATATTTTGGACACTTGTAAATCAAATACAACTCAGTCAAATATCCATACAAAATTAAAATAATGTACCAACTGATATGATGATTAATTAGGATGCCTATTGTCGAGAAATTTTCAGCCTCAGTGGGAGTGAAGTAAGTGGGAATAATTTAAAATGATAATTTTATAATGCACGATTTTTTTATTTTTTTATTCTCTTATATTTTCAAGGCAAAGTAGAGCTACTCCACGAAAAAATTATTAGTTTACCGTGTAACACATCATTTATATATTATGAAGTCTGCCAAAAATATTTAAAATATTGCTGTAACATTCCCAACGAATACAAGTATATGTGGTAAAAAACTAAGCCTTATCTAGTTTAATACTTTTTTCAGGACGTGTTTATGGTACACCAAACAAACAAACAATAATTAAAACGTCCTAGCATTCTGATTGTTTGGCATTCCATTCCATAGCAGACCGTGTAATAAAATGTTAATAAAGCGCGTAAATCAAGATAACTTCAATAGAGTGTCGGACACAACAAAATAGTCTCAGGCGAGGTGAAGAAATTACACCACGTATGTATCGAACATAATTCTTCGTGGTTCCCTGCCACGACTGGGCACAAAATAAGACAAAACAGTATTGACACTGGGTTGTCAGACAAGATCTACACTTATCACACTTGTATTTTTCTCTTCTAGTACCTTGCTTTGGTACCTTTGTAGTACCTTGATGACTTAATCTCAAGTAATTTTGAATTTAATTATATACTCTATGTATAAACTAGTATGCGTACCTAAAGTCGACTCATGGATAAATCACGACTTCATTGGTACTATAAATAAAATAAAATAATTGGTGGACATTGCACACAGCCCCATTTAGCTCTAAAGTAAGCTAAGTGTAGCTTGTGTCATGAGAACCAGGCAACTGATATAATACTTACATACTTTTTACGTATACATATATTTAACACCCAGGCACAGAAAAAACATCTATGTTCGTCCAACAAATGTTTGTCCTGGGTGGGAATCGAATCGAAATCAAGTTTTCTCCGTCTTTATTATGCTCCACGCAACAAATAACCTATTTGTCATTGGATTCTAGCCACAAATATCAGGAAAATTTCGTAACTGCATAACCAAATAATTTATGCACGGTAACTGTTCAAAATCACATATTTTACTTAAACCGTCATTATTTACACATTACTGTGTACGATGTACCTATATGATGTAATCGATATTATGTATAGAGTGCATGATTTGTGTTTTATGTATAGACATTTCTGCATAAGCAATATACTGTGCACTCAAAAAATGACATGAATTTGAACTCTAAACATTCTAACATGAGGTAAAATCCAAATCACATACGTTACAACCGTGTAAATCAAATAAATACATTTGTACATGCTAACTTAAATTGTACAACGTTAGTGAACCCTTGGCCTGCAGTAACAATACACGAAGAGGTGTGTAACCTATCGTCTGTAATCTTAATGACATGATTCAAAGGCTTGTTTAGCTACGATTCCCGGTTAGTATTGGATGGTTTTCGTATTGATTGCATATTATATTGTGATGTCAAATACTGGTTCTGGTGCCGCAACAGTTTAACAATTTATTGTGTCTGAATTTAATCGGAAGGAATCGAACCCACGACCTACAGCGCAGAAGGCAGCGTTACCAACTGAGCTATGAGGCCAGTCGCCAGATACCACACACGAACAGAAATGAGTGTAATATACGCTACAGTCATGATATTAACATCATCGCCTGGCGCCTATACCCGCCAGTCCAGAGTGCGTCTAATGCAATCCGATGCGGGAATTTACTATCTAACAGTAGTACAATAGCAGTATACAGGGTGTCCGGTAATGAATGGATAACCTTGAAATTGGTCTTAGGAGAACTATTGGGCATTTGGAAAAAAATATCAAATAAAAAAACAAGTAGTATCAAAAAAAAACAAACAAAACAAAACAAATAAGACAAAAAAAAATACACAGATATTATAAAAAAAATACATATTTTTGATACTACTTGGTTTACTAAGACTAATAGTTCTACTAAGACCCATTTCAAGGTTATCCATTCATTACTGGACAACCTGTATATCGCGCCACCATAATAGCTGGATTGTAACTTAACGTTTTTATTGTCATGTAAATAAAAGATACGGCAAATTCGTAGAATACAATATGATACAACAGTCGTTTTTAACATTCGATTCAGAATACCGAAGTCAAAAAATTCAAACATGAGATTGTTGTATATTCAAAAGTAGTTTGCAGATATCAGAGGCAGCTTACCTGCAATATTTTTTACCAACTAGTCAGTTTTTATCGTGTAGAATCTTACGATAATAATGTCCTCCTCCATTTCGTACACTTATGCATAGTTTTACATACAAAAAAAGGTTCGTATAAGTTAGTAGTATAAGTATAGTAAGTGTAAGTTTAACTTACCCCCTTGGAAACGCTTAGTTTTAAATTCAAGTGATGGCCACCAATTAACGTGAAGTTGCACACCTAATCAATCTGGTCAGAATTACCGGACAATGTAGGTAAGCTTCGAATGCTTAATTGCTTATTTAACTTTTTATATATTCATATAGACATGAAGAAATTACTGGTTCACTCACTGACTCATAACGATTCCTGAAAGTACAACGCCTATGACCTACTAAAATTTACTTTTTGTTATTCGGTTAGACAGGTACGTAATTTTAGAAGAATTAATACTATTTTAACTATTTCAAAGTATAATAATTAATTAATTACTATACCCGTCTAACCCTTAACCGATTTGTCCTTTGACAAGTTCTTATTAAAATATGTCAATAATTATAATAAATAATAATACAATAAAACCTTTTTAATTGAAATTATTAATACATCAACAGTATAATTTATGAGGGCACCGCAGACTTCATGTAATGCAAGAGATATATTTTATTAATAATTAATAATAATATTTTATAACGTAGGAAATTATTTCCTACGTTATAAAATACATGCAATGTGAAATTCTACACTTTATGCATTAAAGTCAAAACAATCAAACCCTGAGCATCAATAAAGTTTTGATCTTCGATATAATTTAAGTTAATCTCTTACATTTGAAAACTGTCTTATCTTTTCATTTTATATCCATGTACATTAAATCACTCATGAATTTAAAGCATTTTATTGTCATTTCGGAGTGAAAACAATATAAATGTATTTTATGTCACAGCTGATTTATGTTTAAAGGCGAGATGTGATTTATTGTCGGCTGATTTAATACAATCTTGAGGCTCATATCTAAAGGATTCCTCCTTCTCTACAAACTAATATATTGCCGCTGTCATTTAAGGGTTCCGTACTCAAAATACGAGATTACACTACTAAGCCTACGTTGTCTGTCTGTCCAACATTTAAAGGGTATTTTGGACCGCTATGCTATACGTATAACTGGTTAAAATTCACCTTACACAGATATTCGTCATTAAAAGTAAATTCTGTGAATTGTAATTTAAATCGAATAATGAATTCCAGAAAAATATAAATAAATTAATTGGTTATCGATAAAAGACATGTGAAAAGGTAATTTGATTGTAGATTGTAGTGTGATTATAGTTCAAACTCTATAGCAACAATTAATAAAAAACCGTCTTAGTGTGAATTGGGGCCCGACCAAGATATTTTTTAATTTTCTATGTGAAATATGTAAAAATGAACGATTTTCGTATTACTTTTTAGGAACTTAATATTTTTACCAAATGCGTATTTCTTATTAATTTCAACTTTATATTAACGCGTTCTTGAGAAAAAGGTTGACAATTAGACAGACATTCTATTTTTCTTTTTCAGGTACGGAACTCTAAAATCACAAAATATTGGTATGGAATCCTCGGTGCATAAGTCCAACTCGCACTTGACCAATTGATTTCCACTTTTTTTTAATTGATACATGACCGTTTTTTATTTGACCTATGTAAACTCAGTACTTAAAAGTATAAACTAAGATAATCTCAAATACTTAAAATTTACAAATTTCACTCAGGTTTTTGTTATTTTGCTGGCCAATATTAAATATGCAAATAATTTCACACGATCATAGACTTCAATGGAAACATGATATTCTTTGGTAGTATTCTCCAATTCTATAACATTTATTTACATATCAATTTTATAAAATTTCTACTGTTATTGTATCAAGTTCACACAGCTGGCTCGAATAGCCGGCTTAAACATAATACAAGTCGTAACTCTCAACAAAAATAAACATGAAGTCCATTCATAACATTTACCAACTACGGAACACAATACATCAAGCTGTATTATACACATATTTATTTATATTCAAATTTACCACCTATTATCATCGATGGCAATCAAATTATACATGAGCGAAGTTGTATGAAAGCTTAGTACTTCCGTCGCGAACATTAGATATAAATTACGTATCTAGTTTGAATCAAACCATATAAATGAGATTACTGATGTTACGCCGGCATTCCAATTTATGTGGTGTCGGAGCGTCGGCGTCGGGGCTCGTTCACCGGACTGGCGTTTCAATTATTTGACGTATATGCGAATTACTCCTTATCAGATGTAATAAAATGCGCGTGTGTGTGCCAGGCGGGGCGATGCACCACGCCGGTGGCCGCTACTTGTCTTACGATAAACTTATCTTTACAATCGATCCCCCCGATAAAAATAAAAACACCGATGCATTTAGATGTCGAATTCTTGACGCGCTGCGAAGTAATAACATTTCGAATTTTATCTAAGTAGCTATCCGCATTTGCATCTCTGTAAATTCAATTTACATTCTGTGACTTTAATATTAGCATTCCAACGCCACTTGCTTATTATTCGATAGGTACTTTTTGAAATATAATATCTGCGGAATCGCAGAGCGTAAACAGTGGATGATTAAAGTTTCCGGACGTACTGGCTACACAAAACGCTATCTTTATAGTAACAGCGTAATAAATTATGTTTAGAAACCGTACAGCGAGCGGTTGCATTGTTCGTGTAATCTGGTGCCTCTGTGCACTCGATGTCGTTATATCAAAGCGAAATTTCAATGTCGTGATTGAGGCGTAAGGCTTGCGTCGGTTATAATGGCGCATTGTGTGGATGGGCAAATGTGGTGTCGGTCGCCCGCGCCGGTCGCCGTGTCCCACTTGTGAGGTGGAGTGAGGCTGAGCCGGCGCGGGTCAATGGTTGCGCGCACGCATCACAAATGTCAAGGATCGAATGGCGGTGTAATGAAATCATTTTCATATTTGTTCATTGTATATTGTTAGAATTATATGTATGTCAGAAGCCAGAATGGTTCGTATGATCTGCTGATATTGTGATTATATTAAAAATGAAACATACGTTCTCGCCGTCCCGACTTCGCGCAGATTATTTATATTATTTTATTGTCATGTCGTCTAATTCGTTCTGTTTTCTTTTTACCTTACTACTTTTAATCTATAACTAACCTTTAATTAGCCTTCAGCTTAAAATGCATGGGTCTTGCCATGTATTTTTATATACTTTAATTTATTTTCATGCTATAAGATTTCCTATAGTTATTAAATAAAAGAAGTCTATATTTGGAAGAATTTCATTTATTGATAAAATAAACCTCCGTCGTAATATAGTGTTGGATATGTGATTGTGAAAACAGCATTAAAATCCCTACAGTAGTTTCTAAATTAGCCTGTACAGCCAGACAGGAGATATTATAATATGCTAAGACTTCTGAACTTAACTGGGTATTAAAGACTTGCATCTGGATCAGTAAGCATTATAAAAGGCAAAAATAACCCGTTATTATATCACACCCCGTATTTGTTTTAGATTTTCCATGTTGCTATTTTCAAACGTCACATTTTCTAGATACACGTTAAAGAGTCAATATGTAATTAATATATAATAATTTGGACAGTGAGTCTCGAACTAAAAAGGTCGGGAACTGAATATTATTCTGAATAAAATTATTTGTATCTGAAGTGGTTTTACTTCAGTTTCTGGGAGTGGTCTTATTACATTCGTACCTAATATATTTGTGTACTAGCGTTGCGCAAAACATTATACAAAATGCTTTAATTTTATTTATATTTAGATTGAATCAAATTGGTAAATATTGTATCTCGGAAATAATATCCTAGTTCTAGGAAATGAAATGCCAATAGCAGCGAAGTCGAAGCGAATAGTAGTGTTTTTAGCAATTTCCGGCGTGTCCGTTCAGCTGGGTTGGTCAATGGCACGCTCGAGAATGAATGAAGCAATCTCGGCGACAGTAAACATAAATTACACAGCTTCTCTTCCATAAACGAGTCGCGCACAGAGTGGGTCGTTTAGGCGCAGCTTCTGTTCAACAATTAGGCAGACCGTGTCGAGCACGAATCACAATGTCCTTATCGTGGCCGGTAGTTACAATCGGCGCACAATCTCACGAAATCGCCATTCCGAACTGCACCTGTAATAAACGCAAGTTCAACGGCCCCCAAGTTTCAATTAGACAAAACGGCGTATTTCAACAATAGAGATAAGTAAACAAACGTGATCCTCGGGCTATTTGGTTATGGCGGACTCTCATCAATAATTGTACGGAGGCGATAATATCGCGGACGCGTGTCTCGCGTAGAAGAACCTCCAACACCGTTATTAACCTGGCGATAGTTATCGGGACCGAGAGATCATTTAGTGATACGCTTTATATTAAATTACTCGGTCGTGCGTTGATAAAATATTCCACGTATTCTATTACCGAAAGCGAGATAAACGCGGCCGGAGGTATTAACAGGGAATTATAAAAATTTCGTTGGAATATGTGAAAAACTCAATGCACTTACATAGATAGAGAAGTGGCAATAAAACGAGTAGATTTACTCGGGCGGGTACTGTCGGTAAGTGCACGCGTGTGCGTTCAAATTGTTTATGTAAATGGGTGCATTAAGAAGGACGCAATACGTCAAGTGGCGTGTCGATATGGGATCGAGTCGCATGTCGGCGATGCGACGCGACGCGACGCTTCGATCAGACACTTGGGCCAGTTAATCCTGAATAATTTACGCTTCACTTTTTGCTGCAATGCGCAAACGTACCTAATTTATAATAACTATATTATATATATTATATATATTTATAAATAATTATAAAACGTATATAATTTTAACCCGTCTTGCTGTTTGGTGTCAAATCAGACCTTAAACCTTGCTTCATGAAATAATAATAACAATAATAATATTGGTGGACAATTAACACAGCGCCATCTAGCCCCAAACTAAGCATAGCTTGTTTTTCCCTCAATTTTGTAAATGTATACATATTATAATACCTACACATTAATACCCAAATGAATTGTCGTTGTCAGTATGGACTTTATTTTATTACTACGTCTTACCTGCCTGACACATGGTTAAATCTAAATATGTCTGATAGTTACACGCGTGCATTTGAGATTATATATATTACATAAAATCGATCGTTTTTGACAAAAAGGAAGGCGTTACTATGACTGACGTCTTGTCACTGAGGGTTACATGTCTAAATTTATGTATAACGACAAACGCACACTGACACTGGCTCTGACTTATAATAGATACGAATTTTGGTTTAAGTCGTACCAGAATTTCACAATAAAAATTCGCAATACTACAACTGACTGACAACTGTAGCCACATATCTTTCTATACCAGTGCAGTGTGCAGTCCGTACTTCCGTGCAGAAATATAGACCTTACCCACCTTTCTCTTCGGTAATTTCTCGCTTCATTGGGCATTTCGATAATGTTTGTTTCACTAACTGGATTTATTTTTCACGCAAATGAACAGTTTATCTGCTAATACGAGCATTAAAACGGCAGAATGCGGCCGACTGCCGGCCGCCGGCCGTCCGCTGGGCACGCCATTTAGTAATTTAAACACTGCTGTAATGTAACTAATGCTTTCTACTCTATCTTTACTGTCCCATAAATGCCTAGTAGTCAGTACAGGGTTGTCCTATAGTTGGAGAATTTCACAAAAGGCTTGTCACTACACGTCAAAGAGGGAACGTTCTGCAGTGATTTAAAAAACTGATCATTATGTATGGTCGTCATTTACCAGAATCAGTTCATAAGTTTCATCTTCCATTCGTAAGTCTTTAAAGAAGGCTGTAACTACACTTAAAAAATGAAAATAAAATCATTTCTTGTGAATGTATAGAACCTTCGGATATATATTAGGGCACAGTCTGTGTATAAACCACTTTCTCGCCTCCAAATTGTTTATATTATGACAAGGCCCGACACTGAAATAAAAAATCTGATGTCTCTATCGACGTATAAATTTACGCCGACGTTAACTATGATACATTGATACATTGTAAAAGTTACAGCTATGTATTTCTATGAATAATGAATACAAAGTCAATTTGTAGAGCGGCATCTTCAATATAAATGGAGCATTAAATCACATACAGTAACTGACGTTTATTGCGTTTGCGCATTAAAATTCATGTAATCACTCCCGAGACATAAAAATTAAACGGCATTAAAATTACTTCCATTAAGGTCTCATTAATATCCTAATCCCCGCTCTGGGGCAAGTACCATCGTGCTTGATTTACCGAGTAACAGGAGTAGGAGAGCACACCACCAAACTACTCATAAATTACCGACTGACAATATTTTTAATTGAGATAACTTCTGAACTGTCAGACTTCACAGACAATGCATAAAACTAGAGTGTTTATAACTCAGGTATCCAAAAAGTAAATTGTCACACGGCCGTATTATTTTAATCATAAATAAATAAATTAAACATTTAGGTATACACCTTACATACTTTATAAATAAATAAAAAATGTGTATGTAAGAATATATAGTATGCATCAGTAAAAATCTTACTAATTGTAATCAACAACTTGAACATTCTAGAATTATTTCATTTCATTTATTTATTGTTGTTTATGAACCTGACGTATATAACTATAATGATGCTTTAAATAAGATCACTAGAGCTGCTAATATTTGGAATGAGTATGGTAGAATATTTCAGGGTAGTCTTATGAAATTTACCTGCTCAACGAGTGTTCACAAGGAAGGGAACTGATCTTCATAGTGTGTAATACACAAAAATAAATTACTCTTAAACCAATATTGAGATTTCCAGTACCTCAATCGCAATGGACACATATATAAGACAACGTTCAAGTGCCGAATAGACTTTATGCTCATCACAGAAACGATTAGCCTGGCTGAAGACGGAAAGCCTTTCTCTAAATAATCATTTGATTCCTCGCGTAACCTGCCTACATAAATTTTAAGTAAGTCTATCTCTATCTATAGTGTCTTGGCGTTAGTGAAACAGGTTCACTTACCATTATTATTGCAAGGCGCTAACTCACCATTCAAATAAATACTGTCTCTACTTCCTATACTTGTAATAGAAGATAAGTAGGAAGTTAGAAGTCAGAATTCAAGGAAAAACTTAACATCTATTCTGTCCCACTCATTACTTGACGGCTCGCTAAGCACTCGAATAGACCCTTGGTGATACCTTCTAGAGCAAGTACTATGAATTCTCTTGTCATCTTATGAACAGGACTGTTAATAAATAGAATTATTATGAAGTTTTATAATGTATTTATTAATAAAATAATGTTCATTCTTCTTTTGCTATTTTAAATAGGTTTTTTTTGTCGGTAAATTCCCGCACACAGGTTTGCGTTCTTTTGTTATGATATTCATGCTGAAAAATTCGTTGTATGATAATAATTTCAACTACAAAACAAATATCAATTATGAATAAAATATAGAATTTCTAGAGAATTAAGGACGTTGTTTTGACTTTCAATTAAAATGGTTTTGGTAATTTTAACAATATGCGGTTGTTCTATCAGTAACAGAAACATCTTAGAAAGACTTACAAGTGTACATTTAAAAAAAAATAAGTTCAAAACAAACTTTTCGCTACTTTATTTGGATGTAACTTGTGGAAATAATCCAAGACCATTTCCAAGTTGTAAAATTTGACACGAATACTTTGGTATGCGGCTGGTTAGTTTCCCCGTTTAGTAACCCCGGTTGCACTGGTTGTAAGGAACCATACAACTATGAAATGCATTTAATAAGATATAATTATGTCTATGTTTCTACGCCAATACTAAAGGAGCAAAAAATAAGACTTATCAGACGCTAGATTTAATTATTGCGAAGTAAACTTCATTATAATTCAAGATCAGAGGCAACATTGCCCATTAAAATATGGTATATCAGATATAAATCGCACAACTATCAATCTAGAAACTGCATAACTAGTAAAATATCGTAAATTCACTTCAATACAAAGGTTTCATTCAATCAAGCTCAACGATAAAACTACCTTTTTATTTTTTATCTCAGTTTGTAATCGTATAAATAACCACAATAAAGGAATCCACAATGATTTTGTTCTTATATAGCATCCGATAAAGACATTACTCTCGGAGTCACATTAAACATACAATTCCTTACCTACATTATCCTTATAAGATACGTAGTGCACTTCTTATTGACAGATTTAATCAGTCCCGTTTGCCAGTCATCGTCATGACTGCCCCTAAGAAGCAAAAAAATCATTATATTTTCATGTATTCTCCTGTATGATAATGAGGCACAATGACAGACGAAATTAACTAGTTGTGCCAGGACGTGCATTCCTTTGGCTGTCAACAGAATCAATAGAGTACAATAAAATCGCTGGTTTCAATGCAGCGTTAGTTAGGTCTAAATGAGGTTTGAGTAATGTGTTGTCCACACGAAAGCCTTGCGTGCGCCTCACCTACATACCCACAGAGTCCTGGAGCTGAACGCAAACACTGCGCCAAATTAACTAAAATACTAGCTCACCATCGGTATGTTTTGTGAAAAATATTATAGTCAGTGCTGCGGTTTGTTTCAACTTATATTAATTAATTACAAATCGATGTTATTCATCTTACAAAGTATTTGACAGTAAGCTTTATGTAGACACAGATTATGGCAATAATTAATTTTAAAGTATAAATCGTGTACCCATCCGATACAAAAGGCCGACAAAGGGCAATGCAACGACCGCTGCGTCAATTTATAATGCGATTACCAGAAAGAATGGCGCCCCGACTGATTGCACGGATCCATAAGGATCTCACCAAAATCCTTGACGGAATAATGACGATCGCTTCCTTAATCGTCAAAGGATTATTACTCGCTCTTATTATTTATTGAAATCCATTTGTTTCATGGAATCGGTTACTTGACGGTAGTTGAAAACGTCTCTATTAATGTTTAGCCTGAAGACAGAATGTAATGAGAAAGCGTAAGCCGAGTGAGTGCGCGGAAGGTGATTAATATGATGAAGTGGACTCATCGATCGGCGGCCGCTAGCAGACCACACCAGCGTCTATTCAGGCTCGCTGGACCGCGCCTGTCGGCCGCCGATTCAATAACATTAATTGCTTAGAACCTTTTCACGAGAATTAACATGAGAAGGGATTAACGCTTGCTTGTTTGGTTAATCCGGCACTGAACTCGGTGGGAAACTTCGATCACTACGATCGACTTCTCGTATCCCGTGAGAAACGTCCGAAACTGTATTATATAATACATTTTATACCCATGCTAAGAGCACAACTTGTTTAATCATAAGCGCTCTGATGGTTCACATATATCGGATACTGAAACAAGTTTTCAACAATCGTCCAGTTGCCTACATTTAACAAGATAACATACTCATATGAATATCCAATATCGATTTACACAGGCGCAATAATAATTATCTATTTATGTTGGTACTTCGACGACGCGCGAGTTCATACGCGGCAATAAACCGAAATATCGTTACCATAACTAAGTGTGAGAAGTGAGGTGTCGACTCAAAATTGTATGAGCTTTGTCAAAATTAGGATGTAATAACGGAGCACCGACTCTCCTCATAAGGCACGGCGACTGAATAAACACTACAATAAGCGACTGCAGTCAAGCCCTCGAAAAAAGATATTATCAGACGATTTACAACCCGATCGGGAACGGTTACGAGCGTAAGCTTTTCTCACTTCACTAATTTAGACGTTACTAAAGTAGCCCCGCGTTAACTGGTAGATGAACGGTTACCGAGTAAATACGGTCAAAATACGCTCGGTTTATATGGCCGGTCAACAGCGCGACGTGAACTGTACACAAGGTGATTTTTTTATTTGTATAGTTACCAGTTCAGACTCAAATACCCGTGAGAAGTCACCTCCCAAGCGGCCGAGTTCACGCCACCATAATCTTGAATGACACCACACTGTAGAGGTATGTACTTACAGAGTATAGCAATCTGCACAGCGCGCTGCTTTCTATCTAATTACTTGCCAGACCAACTGTGTTGTGACTGTACCGAGATTGCGTGACATATTGATTAACCTACACTGGATTAGAATTACTTATCGAGATCGAGAGATACGTGCATTGGAAGGCTCTATTGAATATGTTATACTTATCAGATTAAGTTTTGTTTACATTGACATTATAACAGGTGAAAGAGCGCCCTACGGCCATCACGTTTCGTATGCTCGAACCGAAACGTTTTGATTTGACTTTTGTCCAGTCGTTGACACCATTAATTCGAGATTACCTGAAAATCCGACGAGTGAGAAATTTCCTCAAGCCGTAAGCGAATGTCATTTGAATATAAATTGTATCAGGCGAGCCAGGCCTCGTGCGCCTCTCATTGTGCGTATAACAAGATCAGTATCGACTTAATGACAATATATTGGTAATAAAATTAGATAGTCCATACCGTCATCTGAGCGAACATCACGGCCGCGCTGAGGTCTCCCGACTCTCATATTTATTGCAAACTAACTAGAAACATTATTGAATGACGGCGACAGTCCGCTTTGGATGTTCATGAACATCTTGAAATAACATTGTAACCGACTTTAAACCATATTTCCTAGAAGTAAGTTTCATTTTCAATCTTTCAGGTCAATATCTAGAAAGCACGCTTAACTTTATGGCAGTGGGTCATAAGAAAGCTAAATTATGGTATAAATATTATGACACTTTTATCTGTTATGCGGTTCAAAAGTAAATATAGGCGGTTTAAAGAGGCTCTAAAGAGAAAAGATTGAAATTTGCGCGGATAACAATTGCATTTACTACCGCATAGGTATAGGGTTTTATATTCCTATCAGTGTCATGTTCCTGCAAATCGTAATGATAAAAGAGCTTTCGTTTGGGAATAAAATCACTATGACAATTAAAATGGAGGTAGAATACCACTTTTAAGGATAAATAAGCGGGTAAGTTAGGGCTTATTTTAAGCCTTTAAAACGATCTTTTTCAAGTCACCGTACCGTACGAAGGACTGTAGGAAAATTGGTAATATTACGCGCAAAATTTAATTATTCAAAATTTTTTATGAAACTAATAGATTGTTTGAAACATAGAATATGATAAACAAAGGTTATCGATTTAATTGCACAGCGATCATTATCTCTTTGAGGGGCTATCGATAATCGATGTCGGAGCGTTCTGAGCTCGCGATAATACCAACAACAGGGGTAGCCACCATATGAACTTGCCAACGATCAAGAGTAACACTGGCTGTAGTCATTATTTACCGTGTCGGTGCGGGTCGTTGCGTTGACGCTGCGTTTCCGTCGCGGATGCGCACGCGATCGTCTCGATAGCGATCTGAGAGATTAACGAGCGTACGTGTGACAACGCCTTAATTACTCACACAATAAACTTTATCGATCGATTATCTTTTGCAACTTTACTGCCCATATTTTTCAGATATTTTATTGGCTTACCCTAACAGTTTCAATGGACTGGACAATAACAGCGAAGCAGCGTACGAAGTGAAAATAAGAAACAGAAGCCTTGGCCCTGCAGTAGGAACTTATAGGCTGAAGAAAAAGTTTCAACTTCACTTTTATTTACTTGACCTGCTTTCGTTTTCTGTAAGATATGTCTAAAAATAGTATTTAATTCGATTTTGAACAGCTAACAAAATATAAGCCAACCCTCGTATTAATGTTTATTTTCGGAAAATTTATCTACATTCTAAAGATTATTAAAAGATGATATTTCGTACTTCAAATAAAATTATTGTTTTGTAAACATATAGCGATCATAAAGTTTTCAATGATCAAGTTGTAATAGTTTAGCCCGGCTTTGAACTAATGACCTTGGGATATTAGGATAAAGTTCCAATCGGGTATAATGTTCTCTTTAAAGATACTTATGCTTACTGATTAGACTTTCGATGGTCTTAACATACTATTAGAACTTGGTAGCCAACCCAGACTATTTTCCATAGTCGCTGGTTGATTATAGCCGTGCTCCGATGAGTTTATCACTTTGAAAATACGTGCACAATACCGTTACGATAGTAAGTTACACGTGATAATATCGTGAGAAATTTATCGAACCAAAACTTTGAATGCATTTTATATCTATCAAATTGAATTTGGCTTCCGTGATAGTTTCTGTCAGTGTCACTAATTGAGTGTAGGCAGGAACATTAGAAGCTGGTAGGGTACAGTACACTACACTGTATGCAAAAGGTCTTCCTGTGTTCCTTAAATGCGGCCTTAATAAAATAAATTGAACATCTGTATTATCAATTAAAAGTTACAGTTGTTGTGTAAAATGTAATTTTTCAATTGAAACAATTAAGGTTAGTCGAACGGTTATCGAGTGCATGAGAAACTCCGCTCTCTGTGAACATCGTTGAATGAAATTCCCGTCTGACTGATGACGGAAAATTATGGATGACTTATTAAAGGAATTTTCAATGATTAGTACTGAAACTCAGTTTGTTTATGATAGTTTATCATCGTAGCCCAACAAGCGACGACGCTAATAAATATAAATAGATAAAATATCGGTGGACATTTCACACAGCGTCATCTAGCCCCAAAGTAAGCTAAGCATAGCTTGTATCATGGGAACCAGATATTTGATTAAATACTTATATACTTTTCTTTTGTAAATACATACATATAATACATATTAACACCCAGACACAGAACGAACATCAATGTTACAAATGTCACATAAATGTTTGTCAGGGGTGGGAATCGAACCCACGACCTACAGCGCAGAAGACATGGTTACTACCAACTGCGCTGTGAGCCAGTAATCTTTTTGTTATGATTACTGAAGGAACGAGCGGATGGCTGACCTGATATTAAGCGGTATCTTCTGCCCAACAATAGCAAAACGAGTTAGGTCCTCCCCTTCTCATAGGTACGGGAAGACCCTAGTTAAATCATCTCCCCGTTACTCTGAGACTTGAGGGTTGAATGTGCCTCCAATTTTTGTATCCACACCTTTCAAATCAAACCGCAGTAATACGAGTGCATTAATGCTTGTTGAAGGAACAAAAAAGATTTAGTGGCAGTACGTCTCGACCAAAACTTGGCGCTCCTTAAACTTTATATAATTTATGAAATATAAATTATATATCACATATATTATGCCCTTTAAATAATAATATTCGTATTTAACAAAAAAATAAATTACAGAAGTACCCATCGAGTATGAATGGGCTATAGTCTACCAGAATAAAGAAACTAATAATTAAAACAAATAACCACCTAGAATAATAAAATTGCTGTGCCCTAACAGGGTTTATGTTTGTATCAATCCTATAAATATATTAAGATCTTTGTAACAACATAGTGCAATAAATGCTTTGAATTTTGATTTCAATTTGAAGCCCAATCTCTCTGCTATTCGTTAAGTGAGAAAAAGCCTTCATCACTGCAATCAAGTACAATAAGCAGTATATCAACACCATGGATGTTCTTAGTTTAGCTTATCTAGTCTGACAGTTGAGCATCCGCCATTATACAAGTTCTTTCGGTTTAAATTAGCCGCCCGGAAATTAGTGGGTATCGCTGCGCAATACATTAAGCCCAAGTTAGCCCGCGAGTAGTTTAATCTCGCAACCTTTGGTTCAAATGGTGGGGTCTGCTTCCATTACTTTAGCTATTAAACGCGTCTGTGAATAGATAATAAATCCAAATTGAGATGTTATGATGTAATTTTAAACATTGACTGATAACTTTCGATAAGTTAATTAACATGTTTTTAAGTATTGTTAAGTTTTATACAGTTCTATGTTATGTGATGTTTGGTACGCGATATTTCTATCCTTTAAGTGAGAAATTAAGTACCATAATATTTTCTGATATTAAACCTGGGTCATTAACAAATAATTTAGTATGTATCTGTATTTTATTTTTTTAGATTTACGATTTCCGATATTTTTCTTATTTATTATATATATTTATTCGTATTTTATTAACGAAGCAGAGCATATTTCTGACTCTGATTGAAGTATTTCTGCTATAAGAACCCCGATAGAACACGAGATAACATTCCGAATGGAATCTCACTCCACATATCCCGTATATCATGAACAGGTTCTAACAAGATCATCTAAAGCTTTTGATAAATTGCAGTACACGCGTGAATAGATAAAGAAGATGCAAATGAAGGTCATAAGTATTGCTTACAAAATCAGATCTTTCATTAAAGATCTAGCCGTGAACAAATGAGTAGTCGTGTAAGGCTGTGTCGCAATATAAATAATACTGGTTTGTCAAACTCATTAACCACCCAGAGACAACCTCGGGCTCCAATGGTGATTCTACTAAAGACGATCAATTTCAGCTAAAACTCTTCAACCATTTATTCTAATTACGGTGACCGTATCATAGGTCGATCGACCGTTATCTAAAACATTCAAAATCGAATTTATTTAATTCATTAATTATTGTGTCAATGCCCAGCGATTACAAACTGTTGATGGTCAAAGTTTAATCAAGAAAACTTCAACGCCAAAATTGCTCCGAAATTGAGAAATGGCTTTCAATAATCTTGATTGGCCTTAAAATTTAGACAAATGGAAAATTACCTATCGAAACGTGGTGACCAACTAGGCGAATACTTAGCTCACGAAAGAAAAGTGTAGATCATTCCCTCGCAAATCTTGTTCGCTCATCACATCCTCACTAGAAGCGGACATCTGCCCTCGTATTTAGTTTTATCTGGTTCATTAATCAGGTAGCGAGCGCGTGCTGATGTAGATTAATGGGGTGGCGACGTCGGAGATACCATCGAGGTGTTCCGGGACAGATGGGATCTGTAGGTGCACGCGACCTCGCTCCTCAATTTGTAACCGAAACTATAGTGTTCATTGAAATAATAAACTGATGTTTACGTCCGAAGTTGGGAGTTCATGAGCTTCATGTCATACAAACTCGCGATTATAGTCTTTCTGTACAAGCTTTTAATGAACTTATATTTTTAGAATGTCATTCCATCTGTACGCTTATTTTTATAGCATTTTTTGGCACACAATGGCATCCGATACAGTTGAATTTTGGTACAGCTATGCTAACTTCGGGGACAATGCTTGATATAGAAACAATTAATCTTTGTGATGAAGTGATGAATTTGACATTCAACAACAAGGTTTTTGGGCTCGTTGAAATTGTTTTGACAATTTCTGTATCCCTAAATGATATACGGGTTGATAGAGCCTCAAGGTGAGTATAGGAACAAGATTTGGATTCAAAACATTTTACTTTATTTAACTTTCAACAAAAAAATTATTATAAATAAATTATAAAAAAACAATTGTTGCTAAAACTAAAATAGAAATCGTAACAAAAAGTCAATTGAAAAATCTCATAGACATGTATATGTCAGGATTTGAATCAGTGACCTCCGGATATAAACGGCACTTCGGAATAGCACAATTTGAAGCCGAAATTGGTCACAATTAGTCAGTTTAACCAATATAGATTGTATTAGATTGCATTAAGTTTACTATCGCAATTAAACTTGTGCTCGGAAGTTACGGACGAGACATTAGTGTGACGGGTGGAAACATATGATGCAATAAAAGTAATCCAGATGTAATTTATGTAAGTTTTCAGGATGAGTTAACGCTTCTCGTATCCTTATCGAGTGGAGACATAATAACGCGCCGCGCCACGCCGCCCGCGGCCGCTCATCTAAACCAGAACCACATGAACAAGAATCCAACATATTTATGAAACTACCATTAATTATCCAAATAATCGATCGCAGTCGTTAGGTGATTTATCTAGCGTCGATAAGATTTTAATGAAGTACTTTGATTGGGCGCACACGGACAGCGCGGAGACGCGCTTATCGGTGAATGATAGCGCGCGCGCCATTGACTTTTCTATACCTATCGATGTATTAAGTTATTAAATAAAAAAATGACTTTGTGAAAAATACTAACCATTTTAAACCTACAGTGTATGCAATACGGTGCTTTTCAATTTGAGGGAACTAATTAACAAGGTGAATCATTGAGATTAGAAATTGGTAGATATCGGCACGTCGTTCATTGTGAAAACTACTCACGATACTAGCGGACGATAAGATAAATTGACTCGGGAACTTTTTATTGATATTGTCAAGACGGGTGGCGTGTGCGAGCTTTTATACTATTTTTATTTTATTTCATCCACAGATACAAAACTATAAAGACTCAAAAGGATATATTTTCAATTACAATTTAAAATAGCTCATCAAAAGTTTTTCAAGCGATTTTATCGAGTATCACTTACCTAGCGGTACTGGTGCATATCTCATTTTTTCTAATTGGATAAATTTTGTGTGGAAGGTGATAGGACGAAACTGCGACGCTAAGAAGCTTCTTTCGTGCACTTGACAAGTCCTCGAATTATTGGTTCTAGGACATGCCAGTTTCCTCACGATGTTTTCCTTCATCGTTTTAAGAATGTGCATTGCACATATTAAGTTTTTAAGTGCGTTTGCGCCTAGCATTTGGTGTCATGATTCGAACCAGTAACCTCCGGATTGTAACTCTGAATGTGTAACACTGGGCCACCACGCACTCTGATTTTCCGTGACATATAGTTATAACTGTATCCAAATTTCATATTCCAACAACAGTCAAAATTATAACTGTCGATTTTCGACTCACATTGAAAAAATTATGAGAGAGATATGAGAACATTATTAATTTATATTTTAAAAAAAAATTGTCATTATTGTGTGATTTGGGGAGTTACTCGTTACTCTACAGAATTTAATTACGTTTTAAATAATAATGAAAAGTGAATAAAATATATAGGCGGCCATAACACTTCAAAAGAATGAATGAATAAAAGAATAAATGACATATACATGTGACGACTAAAGAGGCGTAAAACGTAAAACAAAGTGTGACTTGGAATAAAACTGGACAAACAAAAACGAGATTCTTTGCGCAAATTGCTCTAAAATATTATTTGTTTTGCCTCTACAGCTCCGTGTCCAAACAGGACCTACAAAGTGAGTTTATGGCCATCTTTACTGCACACTTAAATCCCAATGAACCTAATATTTGAATTTCTCTTCACAATTTCAAAGATCTCTTGAGAAATGTGAACCGATGCTACAAAGTAAACGTAGTGTTAGAATTAGGACTGGGTTTTAATTAAAAGTAACGCTGGAATAACGTGTTGGTGCGGACTAATGATCGAGAATAGGTTCATTTGCATGAAACAGACGACGCTGGTCTTAATTACGGGGAAAATTACAAATTAACAAGTAAACAGAGAATGATGACATTTGTAGAAAACATTCCATATAATGAATGAAAATGAAGTGATACTTGCGTTTTATTAAAAATCATTTGTATTTTTTTGCTAATCTTATAATTATAATGGTCAAAGAAATATTTTCGGAAATTACTTATATAATGTAATTGAGAGCAGGACTGAAGTGACTCACGATTTAATCTTTCAATTGTAATGTTAGTAATTATATTACGCGTATATCGCTAACGTAAAAGAAGAGATTATATAGATAGAAAAGGAAAATATTTACTCTCTATGTTATAAAGGAATACAAGATGAAACTGACATGAACTATAAAATTGGAAATATGGATGGCATGCCGCATTTATATCCTATGCGGATGGAGCTTCCGTGGTAAATTTTGCAATTCATTCTTGCTTGCCATAGGCGATCCCTTGCAGTAGAAATATTAGACTCATTCGAGATATAAACATGTCATAAGACATTGATCACAGCTTTATAAAAAAAACAATCATACCAAACATTGCGAACCGTATAAATCATGTTATCTTCACATTACATCAGATCTTTGCTCTGTCCTGGAATATTATTCTATGACTATAAATTAATCATGTAGGCTGTCGCTAAAATATAGCTTTTCCATGGCACTAGGTGTGGTGGCGAGGCGAGCTCGGCGCTATAACATGCGCACGCGCTGCGCCGGCGCCGCCGCCCGCCGCCGCCGCTACAATAAAACCACCTCGCCATCGCTCGCCATCATTTCCTGGCGACAAAATCTAAAGATACCATCAAACCTTCATGTCCTTTGCAACGCCAGATATAAATCAAGCGAGCGCGCAACCTTCGCAGCCCTTTAAGCTTCATTTAAATAAGCTTTCAACGCACCGGCCACGTTTCAAACCGAAACTCCAATAAAGCACAACAAAATAATAATAGCACACAACAAAAAGCACTTTACCGATACATCTCATTTGAATAAAGTAAATTACCAACCTCCGTTTCAATACTAAAAAAGTTGACTACAATTAATTTAACGAGCATTTCTTAATTATCTATTCGAATAATAGTGGGGTTTAATTGGGGACTTATACGGACACGCAAAATAATTAAGTGATCAATTAACAGTACACGGAGATGTTTGAACAGCAGCTCGCAGCTCGCTTATCGTAACATCTACAGTATTGTCCAAAGGCTGGCCGTTGTCTTCAAGAAACCGTCTCACGAATGACGATTGAGTTGCGTCCTCCAAAATATATGTTCTATATAAATATACTAGAAAAATGTATGTGGAAAATATGTTTCAAGTTGATTAACTCTAAAACGGTTTGATAATTGCCATGGAAATAGCATAAATGTCTTTTCATGAACATTTTTTTTTCTATACGTCGTTAGGGTGGTACTAAAACTAAAAGCAAGCTAAAACAAGAATTATATTTAAGAACAGGTCTCAAAAAAGGTTTGCTTCATTATAAAATTGCTGGAATTTCATTGTAATGCGCACCTGGCTATTATAGATGTATTTTTTGTGGTTTCACATAATGTCTTGCACATTCGACAATTTAGCGTTTTTGATTTATGTTGTAAATCGAATAATTTAAAAAGTAGCAAATATAATCTGGTATGATAACTATTTAACCTGTGAAGCCTAATCGTGCCTCTCGGTCTCGGATTACGAAGACACGTGTAAAGTCCAAATTAACAACATCAAAAGGAGTCATTCAGAGAAGATAATTAAAAAAAAAGAGATTTCAAACAAGATATCCACATTTACATAGATATTTGAGCTAAACAATACTTCTAAAAAGTCAGGAGCCTTTGGATTCAGTTAGCTTACTCTATGACCATCGGTAAATTTCTCTGGCGCAGATGTTGCGTGTGCATCGAATATAAATTCTTCATGATTGATGATTCAATCCATCCACTAACTTCCACACCCTGCAGCTTCAATTAACACTTAATTTAATTAATAAATATTTGATGAGCCTCCAAATTAAGCTACTTTTAATTAGCTTTATACTGGTCATAACATTTATATAGTCGTTTACAATCAAAACGATCACTTAATCAAATCGATGAACATAAAATGCGCCTCATGCACTACGACAGGATAGAGTCATCAACAGATAAACTGCCACCCAGGGTTCCTATTAAAAATCGCTGAAATTATACGGTGTGTACACATCAGGTAAATAATGATCACTATTAATTTAATTGTTGACGGTAAGGAGCCCTCCGTGGCCTGTCCGCTGATAGACTCGCTTGTAGCTATTTAGGAATATCGCTTTCCACTATTGTCATTAATAAATCGTGTGTATGTACGAGGCCTAAGGTCAACCGCTTCGTTAAGCTTCAACACAAACACTCTGAAAAATTGATACGATTTATAAATAGAGTTATCGGTAAGCGTCTCATTATCTTCAAGATTTCGATTACTGATATTAATATAATAAGAGGTGGGTGTAAATATGGATAACACCTTATCTTCTGATAATTATATCGTTCTTCTCAGACGGTAAATATTGTATTAACGATCAACTTATTCGTAATGCCGTTTATGTTCATCGCCTCTATGCTATCAAAGGCACCGACGATTTACTACCGTGTAAATTACTAACAAAGTGAACACAAAATTACAATCTCGATCATACAAACATAACAAAATTGATGGCCAATAATACAAGTCGAGCAATCTTTATTATGTCAATAGTTGCTTATAATTCCAATTACCTACATTGAGCGATAATTGCTCAAAATATTTTCCCATGATGCCTCTTTTAAACCTACTTATTACTTGCTATTTATTTAAAATTGCTTATAGCTTTACTGCCCGCTTTATTATTTTAAACGGTATTTGATTAGATATTAGAGAGTACTTACTCGGCAGTTTCTTTTAAATTGTTGGGCATTGAAAACATATACAAGTTTCTAGCAATGTCACTTACATTACTAGAAATTGGACCGTTTTATTTGCCTTACAGTACCTGAAACTGGTCACAAAAAAAAGTGATTCCTATATTTGCAATGAAACCCACACTTAATTAAAACTAGTTTCAGTTTTACAAAAGTCATTTATATGTGGCGCCCAATATTTCTAACATACACCTAAAAGTTTGGAGAATGTTCCAGACGGATACGGAGATAGATAGATACGTAGATAGATGATACTTTATCGACCACCATACATGGATATTTCGTAGACTATGGAGATGGATACCACTGCAAGAGTTAACGGAAGTTCCGAAACGACAGCGAGTGATGTGATAAAATGATATAAAGAAATAAGACGAAGGGGAATCATTAGCAGCATATGATATTGAAACTGGAGACGAAAGCTGGGATTACTGTTACGAACTTGAATGAAACAGTCAATCATCAAAGTGGGTATTTTCTTTAAAGAATTTACAGATTCAAGAAGTCAAAGTCGAAAACTTTATTTCTATAGAATTCATAAAGAAATGGCTTGGAAACGTCTATAATATTCAAAACATAAGGTCACGCGTACTTCTCGCTAAGTTTGACGCCTGTTGAAACCCTATCCGAACCTCCATAGGGAACAACAAGAAATTCCATAAAACACTTGAACTGTTCCTAAAGTTGGCAATCCCAGTTCCATTTATTTAAAAAATCACTAAGACTCGTCTAAGCATCTATACGGAAACCTCGGACCTTAAGCCTTGCTTCAACTTGCCCAAGCTTTAGATGTCAAATCGACTTTGAGTTGATTTGAAATTTTGTGACAGCTCGAGCACCCTGAGTGATATGTGTTTTGGTAATACTTACTCTGCTGTAGTAAACATACTGGTACTTTCAAAGGAGGCGAGCGCAGGACCACCGACCGACAGCGCCCACCGCCTGTCTACCGTCGACACTAAATGCGTAATAAACGTTGTATCCACACAGAATCAATGGCGATTTGATTTTGCAACCTTCATTAGGGACCCGGTTCTTCATTTCAATAAGGTCCCGAGCCTTAATGACTGCGGTAACAACGCTTTTATGCTGTTTATGTATAATGCCGTATTTAGGAAGCGGGCCTTTTGAATTTGCGACTTTAGCTGTTTAAGTCGTGCCACTTTTATTTCGCTCCCTTTCATTAGTGACACATAAATAATGTACTGTTTGCAATATGATTTTATTTATGGGTGTATACAAAATCAGGAATGAGTTACGGTATCCCATCGCGAGATGTTGTACGCATAAGTAAGGTATCGGTGGCTGGCGTGCGCGGCTGCCTATACCGGGAGATAGCGCCTATCCAGCCAATTAATATGCCTAATGCTAACATCATTATTACTAGGCAGGGCGCACTTAACATACTATATCCATTTACATTTTGATTTGTGTAGAGCCGACCTGCGATTAATCGGCGAGTAGCGAGCAGATAGAGAATCAGCTGCATCAATCAATACCTGCACGAGAACCAGTTCAAGGCGAAATAATCTTATACAAGCTGTTTTATAAAGTATACTTAACCATCGCGAACTAATCAAATTATTAATAAAACTTCATTTCCCCATACTAATTTACAAATTTTTATATAAAAATAAACTTATGATAAAAGTAAACTCAGGCAGCATCAATTTCACGATTTTAAACGACCATGTCATTTAGCTTCGAATTATAATTTATTGGATTGAATGAAACTTACGCTTATTATTATTATTATTATTATCTATCATCTAGTATAATTTTAGAATATTTGTAAAATAGCTAGCTCTAAGCAGCTTGCTTATCACTCAAGTATAGACTGAGCTAGCTGTTACCTTCACGATCATCAGCTGTAGTACTGATTTATGGAGAGCGCGCGCCACGGAGCGCGCACGGCGCGGCATGCGCCGTACCAACAGTGTGCTCGCATCTCCAGCAAAACAAAATGTTGCTCTTATTATCCAAGTACATGTAACTTCAACCTGAAGGTCGCTGGTTCTGTACATTTGTGATTTCTACTTCAACAAGTTATATTCAGATCGGCGTAGATAAGCGTCGAATCGAAGTCGTACGAGACTTCGTTTGTGTCAGTTTGACAGTACCTCAGTAAAGAAACTATTTGCAATCTGGAAGTTGTTTTCTATGAACCACAAAAAATTAATACCGCACGATATTATTTAAAAATTAAGTTAAAAAAGGGACTGCACATTCGAAGCTGAAGGGACGAAAATAGGTTTTCTGAAATATATTTTTGGAAGCAAAATACAGACTTTAAGTATTTTGATGTCGTTAAAATCTCCTGATCCTTGCTACGGGACACTTCATTGTGCTGGCTGGTTATAAAACTGCACACTCCTCACACATCTTTCTTTCTTTCTTTGTTAACATTTATGTTGTATTATATTTTTATGTATTGATTTCTGTGTTCTTTTGCGTCAAATAAGAAAACAGTTCATACTAAAATACTTCGGATCATGTATACTTTACTACTAACAAATCAATTTGAACGTGACTGATGTCAAAAGAGCTTAGTTTTACAATTAACTTGGTCAAATCTTGTTTTCATAATAAGATCCAAAATACAAATACACAGTTTTACGACACAACTTCTAAAAAAGTCGTCTAATAAGTCCGTGTAAATCGTAAAAAGCTGTTATGGCTCGTAAAACGCTGCCGTGAGTTTTACTAAAGTGCTAAATCTTGCTTATTAAGTTATATGTAGGTAAGTAAAAAGCCCCTATATCTGTAAACGTTGATTGACTCACGGCGGCGTCGAGAACGATTTTCTCTACAAGAATGTCAAATCAGGCAGCGGTTTTGTGTAAGCTAAGCGTTGAGCAGCGATGTTGAAATATGAAACTTAGTTTAACCAGGCTGCGATTTGTGACTGATTTGGCGAAGTAAATTTGCTTAGTTCTTCTATGAAATCAGTCTGAATTGAGTAAAACGTAAGATCTTAGAGTTAGCTATATTATAGGTTCGAAATCTTCTGTCTGTAACCCTAGCTCCCATCTCAAAATAATCAATGCATCGAAATTATTCTCAAATATTGTTTGATAATCTTCCGATCAACCAAATTCCAAAACCGAAAACATGGATTCCAGATTTATTTTCTCAATATTTCCAGCCCTTCCTCGCGGAGTCCATACCGATATCTCATGTAATTCTATACTTGTTAGATAAGTGCACCTTAATTATACCACGTGTTTGCTTTTACTCGAGTAATTGGACGTAATGTGGGGATTTGAACTTGCAATTACGCAAATAAGACAATCATTTGTGCTGTTCTTCTCTTTCAGTTAAGTACGACATGTATTATTATTAATATGGGACCATTCGCGTGTTTTCATAAGCTTATTTTTTACTCACCTGTGTGTATAATTTTAGAACTAATTACAGATCTAGTTCTGAGGACAACATGATAATTTAAAATCACTGAGCTTGTTTAGTTATTTAGATAAATATTTTGCTTAATATCCTCTGAGTGCGAAATGCATAGGGTTTATTAAATCTTTCCACATACGGGCTCAGTGTGAAGCTTTCTTGGAGAGATCTATGCCCAACAGAGTACTAAGAAATGCTGATGATGTTGATGATGATATAGATAGGACATTTACTACCTAATACTATAAAGTTGTTTACATTTCTCGGAAGATTTGCGACCTCAATAATTCACCGAGCAGCAAATGCGTTTGGTGTCCCCATTGCATCTAAATATTTTCATACCAAACACATAACTCAATCTGAGGGCGTTTTTGATTTATAGCTACAGTTGAATGGTTCGTATTTCGATGGATATATAACTGGCAACAGACGTAATGGCGCACTAATGGTGCCCTGTAAAACAGTTTATAGTTCATGTAATTGGAGGGTACCTAGGATTCTAATTGAACAACCGTTCAGGGCTTTATGTGCCTAAGATTCTATGAATTATTGTAATTTTAACGCTTTTTTGTTAGTTTTAAGAACTTTAAATATTATAGTGAACTGAGGTAGAATAGTTTTAACTGTTAATACAAATAAGAAAGGTGTTAAGGTCAAACACGGTGGGTTAGTTCTACAGGCGCAGGGAAGAGTATTGATTCACAGGAATAATTCATAACAACAACTGTTCTTTTAGGTACCCACGACCTATCTTTACCCCTAACCCATTATAGTCATTTTTGATCGTTTATCTAATTTGATCGTCTGTTCCAGCCCTAGCGAGGAGCGTTCGACCAATAAAGCAGTCCCTTCATATCTCAAACGCTGACGTAATACAATTCCGTGATATCCATTCGGTTTAGCGCTCGCTGGAAGCAACATTAAATCAAATATCAGATGATCAGAGGCAGGTAAACGGTAGCAGTTATTTAGCGGGAACAGCGCAGCGCCCGCCGCCGCCGCCGGGAGCCGGCGACGCCCACCCGCGTGATTTACTCGCTGTCAGCCAGCCGGGATTTAGAGCCCTGCTGAAATATCAGCGGATCCGTGACGAAATGCGCCACTTCTGTCATACTGTGCTCAAGTAGTTCTGTCGCGTAAATATCCAATCGCTAGATGTGGTGAAACGAGAAGCCGGTTATTTGCAACAGCAGGGTTTGTGCGACGACTTCTCGAAAAAATGACTGTACCCGACTAAGTCTAACTGTAATTTCTCGATATTATTACTATTTGGACATATTCATAAATATTTAATAAATAATTAAATAACGCTTACACATTCATTCGGCTGCAGTATGATTATCTGTGTCGCAGGTGCCATGCAAAAACACATACACAACACGAACGTCAAAACATGGGGTCAAACTTTACTATAGGTAGTACGCAGATATAATAGGAATTCTTCCGTAAATTTCTGGGACGCTCAGACATGTGATTACGACTAAAATAGCAAGATACCACGAATCCCGATTACTGAGGGTTCTGCTTTCCCTACAAAGACCTTATTTTCAAATACTTTTTATAGATGTTTTATAGAAAAAAAAAGACGTGTGGCACTCGGAGACTGCCGCGGTAAAGCTATTGCGCGTGATATTTCAAAAAGTCATTAAAAGTTCTGGTATTTATCGATAGATGGAAAAACTAAAAAGTATCACCGCTGTGCCAGTCGGAGTGGGGGGTGTTAGGTTTTTTCGTTACGGAATTTCTGGATTCGGTCTCCACGCTCACGGCCCGCGATAGAAGCTATGCAATAGCTTAAAAAAATGGGCCATCAACTTGTTAAAGTGAATATGAACCAGTTATGTTAACCAAAAGTTATAATATGGTTGAAACTCATGTCACAGCTAAAATGACTCTGATTCTACATTAAGTAGAATTTCCAAGAACGTCAAGATTTGATTTCTCGTGAATAATTATGGCCTTTTGTGATGATAATTAAACGTCTGAGTGACCTGGTTTTTTTTTTCGATTTCGATGATCACATCATACACGTTTATCTGAATAATAATAAACTAGCTCGCGATTTGGGTGTTTACAGAAGAATATTTGACGCAAGTTTCAAGACTACGTTTAAGGAATTGGCTTTTTCATGCATGCCTATTAACTATTTTTACTCCTAATGGGGTGAACAGGTTGGTGGTTAACGTGAGTATCGAAAGAAAGAAAATCTTTTCTATACACTTTCTCTTCGACCAGCGGGAAGGCTGTGCGTTGTATATATTAATCGATGGTCAGGTATGTTTTGAAAGATGCATTAGACACAACATTATTTGTGCAGAAGTTTAATACGATGTATTGAATATTGAAAAAACAACAACCATCAAATATCTCGGTGTTATGATTGACAATACTATGACCTGGAAGCCTCAAATAAATTCAACTGTATCGCGGGTTAGAAAGTTGATTTTTGTTTTCAAAAAATTGCGCGATGTCCTGGACTCCGATTCTTTGAAAACGATTTACTTTGCTTTAGCTCAATCTATTATGTCTTATTGTATAATATCATGGGGATGCGCAGGCAAAACCTTAATGATAAGACTGGAAAGAGCTCAGAGAGCAGTTCTTAAAGTTATTAATAACAAACCGATTTTCTTTCCCACTTCTGAACTCTATTCCTTATGCCAAGTTCCCTCAGTCCGAAATTTTTTTATTCTTCAAGTTATCCTTCGTAAACACTCACAAGTATACTACGATTTAGACATGGAGAAATCCAAGAGATCTGGTAAGGTTTGTTTATTAGAAAAACATAGAACAGCTTTTGCCAGTCGTCGTTTTTACTACCTTAGTCCATCACTGTACAACAGAATAAATAAAAGCTTAAATATTTATTCCTTAACCAATTATAAATGTAAATCTAAATGTTTAAACTGGCTCTTAACCTTAAATTATGAAGAAACTGAAATACTTTTAAAATTTGCTGAATAAAACTTTACACGCTAAAACACACGCATACACACACACACACACACACACACACACACACGCGCACACACACACACGCGCACGCACGCACTCACGCACGCGCACGCACTCACGCACGCACACGCACCTGCACACACACACGCACACACACACACGCATGCACACACACACGCACACACACACGCACACACGCACACACATACACACACACACACACACTCACACATGCAATAATCTTTTTAATTTGGATTTTAGATATATAACTTTAGAAACTTTTAAAAATTTTATATTGTTCCTGTGGAATTGTATAACTGTATTCGGAGGTGGGGCGTTGATGCTTGCGACACAGTTCTATACTCCTGCAAGCATCATCGTGTCTGTATCTAAAGTGTACATTGTTATTATTCCAAATAAATAAAGTTTATTATTATTATTATTATTTTTTCAATACGTTTAAAAAATTTAGTGAAAGAGAAGAGAATTTAAGAGCAGTAGAATTTCGTCTGTGGAAGTACTGCCACTATAGCCATTTCTGCCGCCAAGCAGTAAAGAATTCGCACGACTGTGTTCCGGTTTGAAAGGTGAAAAGGTGTGTTGCCGGTGAAATTACGAGCACGCGAGACATTCCACCTTCACGTCTCATAATTATGGGCGCATGCAATGTGACTTGGGTCTTGTCGTAAGGGAGGACCCAAGTCGTTTTTGTTATGGGCAGAGATTACCCCCTTAACACAAGGTGGGCCATCTGCTCGTTCCATATCACATCATAAACTTTTACCGGTTGTAAACCTATACCTGGTCACAGCCTAGAACAACCTAAACTCAATTTATTAGCAATCCGCCTGCCAATGCTTCCATAAATTCACGAATTTGAAAGTTGAGAAAGCTAACGATTAATCAACCTACGCTATTATTCTGTTGGTTAAAGTGAGCTTCGCAAATATAACATTATTACATGTTACCAGCTTCCCGGAAATCAGTGACGTTACCAAAATAATGAGACATCACAGCGAAAATTTGTTTCAATATTTTGATGTTTATTACTCCTTCACGATAATATTACTGAACCAATTTGGTTGAATATTTGTTGAGGTATGAGGTACAAAAAATAGATGATATTTAAAGCATCTAAGAATTTTTCGCATTCTTTTCAAACTCATCATGAATCAAGCTATTTCCATAAAACCATATAAACCCAATCAATCGGAGATCATGTAGAAATTTAAGAATTGTGGAGCAATAACTTCATCATGCTCGTACTGAGCGTCAGCTAGAAGAGAATACATGTTGTTTCGAATGCAACAGAAATCGCTCAAAGTGATGTAAACTCTGAAACAGTAATGACACTGACAGGAAAAATCTCATTCATCTATGAACTGAGCTGTTTATCTTAGAGCAGTGTCAGCGAGAGACTCGGCGTCTTCGAGGGTATCAAATTCAAGAGGCTAAACGGACTCAATGATCAGCTATTGCTTGAACAATACAGGTGAGCAGGAAACGGATTTCATTATATCATTACTAATGGAACATCCCGCTACTTTTTCATAATCAAATTTAGTTTATCTATTTATGAAATCTACCACGAATAACAATCGTCCAATTGGGACTCCTTAGAAATTCAGACGCATATTAATTGTAGTTGCAGAGATGATATTTTGAGACGGCGTATTAATTAGTCCTTTTCTCTTTTATAAGCATTATATTGCATAGGCGGATAGTCTATCTGCATATAATCATAATGTCATTATACGCAGCTGGACTACTTTGCGTTGCATTTGACCGCTAGGGTTACTTTTATTGGAAGCCTAATTTGTATCAATGAGCTGGTGTATCCAGGCTCAGTTCAGTTCTCTAGTGTCCTTACTGATTATAAGCACATCTTACTTTGCCTTTGAATTACCATACCTGTCGCTTTATGAACCCTTGTAGTGTTTAGGCACCCACTCGACTACCGACCGACCAATTGAATTTATCATTCGCGTGGATTATAGCTTATTGGAACAACAACTGTCTCAGATATGCAATGATAAAACTGGTATCTTATGTGCAGTGACTAAGGATAAAAATATAGACGCGTATAAATAAGCAGCGTCTATCGCGTTACGCCTTTGGTTTTTGATTAGTAAGTACGTCACTGATTAGCAATTTAAAATCAAGCCCTACTGATGTTTCTTAGGTAGCGTGTGAATTCTCGTATTTAGCTTATCGTGTGAATTTCTTGCTCTATTGCACCACTACTACTGGATCAAGCAAACCAAGTTTAATATTGTTGTTGCAATCTAGCAATATACACGTTTTTAATTAAATCAGTAATCTTAAAGTTCACCCTCATTTCCTCAGTGTTATGATGCTCACTCCTTTAAACCAATTTTTTATCGAATCATCATCAACATATTTAACAACACTAAACACGATATAAATCTCGATTAAGCTACATAACATCTAAACCATTATGTTTCAATAGCATTGCTCGGTCAAAGCTCATAAAAGCGAAAGCCCGTTCACTACATATAAAAAAAATTATGTAACTTCGGTATCGGGCTATTCATTCTCCTACTCATTATGTTCAGTCAAATGATTAATCAAAAATAATCAGAGATAATTTAAAAATTATCTTATATCTACAGCTTAGTCATAACTTGATAACACCAAAAATAACTATATGAAATATAAATAGAGTTACTTTTTTGTTGTCGTTTATAAAATACGTTTCAAACTTTGACTTTTACGATATCTCAGTACTCAGTCATTTGAACGAATCACTTGTTACTACACTTGGTAAGTCACAATTTGGTAACTTTATTACAATAATGATTTAGATTTTGACGTAGTCAAAAAGCAATCCTATAAGAATACAAAAATACAAAAATATTACTTATTACTACAAATAACTGTGGAAGCTCTGCCTCCTGTTTTAGTTTACTGAAACTGTGTTACAGGAAGCAGCTTCACAAATATAGGAATATATATAATCACAAAAAAACAAATATAGTTTTTTTACCGACTCCAGTTTGTTAGCTGTTCAGGATTCCCTAGTTGCGCGCCCGACTTTATCTAGCAATTAAATCGTCATTCAAAAGTCGAATGCAGCTTCCATTCTGTGCCACCAGCACCGCCATACGCCACAATGACTCGGATGAATGACAAATAACATTTTGATTGGACACTCACCTCAAATATAAGCGGTAACAGGGTCATCATTCTCGGCCCAATATCCCGTTACACATTATTTGATTACTGCAAAACTACAATATTTCTTGTTATAAAACGGTAATGGCTAATAGTCATAATAATAATGGTGGACATTTCACACAGCGCCATCTAGCCCCAAAGTAAGCTAAGCAGAGCTTGTATTATGGAAACCAGACAACTGATATGATACTTATATACTTTCTTTGTAAATACATTCACATAATAAATACTAACACCTAGACACAAAATAAACATCTATGTTCGTCACATAAATGTTTATCATAGGTGGGAATCGAACCCACGACCTACAGCGCAGTAGGCAGCATTACTACTAACTGAGCTATGAGGCCAGTCAAATGGAAAAAGGTAAGGCATAAGGTATATATAATTTTCTTTGGCTTAGGATTTCACTAATATTTAGACGGTCAAGCAAGTGCAGCGAGAAAGAGTGCATTATACTTCGTTTGAGGTTAGACGAGTAACTTCAATAAGTCACAAATGTGACAACAGACAGATAACTGGATTCACTAGATTCTACTGAAAAATAAATATAATAATCCGTGAAATATAAGGGTATCAATCAATCAATATTGATCAGCTAGCAACAGAGGCAATTATAAATACAATTATAACGTCAACTAAGAAAAGAAAATATCGCTTTTATTCTATGTAAGAGCTTATTATCGGCTTCTAAGAAATTTTTCATCTCTCCCTCTTCTTACTAAAACGGTACACAAAAATAGGTAAAATTAATTTAATAGGATTATATATATTTGCAATAACAAATAAGAGAAATGAATATTGATGAAAATACCAAACAATACCATTAATCAGATAACCGTACCAGAACTGAAATAGGTTTGATTCCCACCTAGGAAAAAAACATGAGAGAAGAATACATAGATACAAACAGAAATAATATTAAAGAGCTCTCTGATTATAACAACAATTGTGGTACCCTTATTATCTTTTCCATACAGTCCATACGTCATAATAATTTCTAAACTTCGTTTTTAACTACTTATAAAATAGCAATTGACTACATACCAACTGATAATACCAAGTAGCAGACGGTAGAACCACGCAACGCCTGGTTTACTTGGCGGCAGGTTTTCAATTTGAGGGCGATAGCTAGCCAGCCGGCTATTTGATTTGTTTTTCTTCATTGGCAGCTTCATTGGAGCTCATTTTAGGATCCAAACACTCGGAGATCTTAAACTGACGTCACTAGGATCTGAGTCCCAGCGCATGCAACCAACTGAGCTTAAAAATTGCGATCAATATCTCTGTGCGGTTTTGACACCCACTATACCTTTGAGACTTAATTATACTGGCGAGTTTTTGATCCTTTGGCTTTTAATTGTATCAGTGTTATGGTAGTTCGATTCTACGATCTTCAAGGAATGATTGAGCACCACCTACCTCTTTCACGCTCTCCACGGCAGCAGTAGTTTGGATCATGCACGGCACAGCACGACACGTCACAGAGAGTTCAGGAAGAATTCGGGAGTCCAGAAAACACAGCACAGCAGTAGATAACAACCACAATACAGGGGGCTAGAACGTCTAGCTAATGGGTTTAAAATCAGGCTTCCATTTTTTGCTGTCATGTAACATAAAAAATATTTATCAGTACTCTGTGTCTAGCTATAAATAATCCTGCCAGACGTTCCCTCATCAATATTTGGGTATAAATCAAAAGTCTAGTACTAAAATTTCTTTAAAGCTGTATAATCCCGTATGAGAATGGAGAACCTTCTGACATAATGATAAAGTCATCTGCATCGTGATTGCGTACCGTAATGAACACGATGTGATGAACTTTCATATCGAGTCGCCGGACCCTGACATATTGAACCGATGGATTTAACTCATCGAATATACATACATTAATGTTCTATCCAGTAAAATTGATTTTAATGCACTCAATGTTACTCAACTAATCTGAAGAAGTAATCACATAAGCCTACGGAACGAGCGAGAATATAATATAAAAAGTGATGAGCGCGTTCCATTTAATTTGTATTCCAGATTGTTTCGTATTTTCCATAATAGTTTATCTGAGCTGCGGCCGGTATGCCCGCATCCGACGGGCGACGGGCGACGGGGCGTGTTCCTTCCCGGCGCTGGTAAATATTCATGACGTTACTTGGCGACAAAATGCTTTTCATCGGCCACCCGAAGCGCAACTTATGGGCTCGAGATCCGCCGGTGACGCGCGTTCATACATCCTTCTTATCACCCATTACCGACCGTGCACCGAGCTCTGACGCTCTGTTACGCAACGCACCCATGACGAAACCGAACGGCTTCATTCCGAGACAACCAATTTTTGTTCAATCTTTCGCGTAATAATTTAAAGAGTCGTGCTGAGCGGATCACGATTATTATGCGACCGTCCATTGAAACAATATTCATAAATGAGTGTTTAGTTGAGTTGTAGACCGGGGCACAACTTTAATGGCCGCTTGTAAAGTTTCGAATAATTGGTTATTTTTATTATTTTAACCTAAATTAGCAATGGTATAATCGGCTTTAAATCTACATGTTAAACGTGGTTTTATGGAGAAGCTCGTAGTTATGATAAGATGTTATTTAGTGTAGTACCTATTTCCTGTTGGATGCGTCTGTGGGTCGGTGCGGCGGTGACCCTGCGTGGTCAGCAGGCGGAAAGCTAGCCGCGGTCGCCTCGGGCGTCCAATTTCGCCGTTCCCACAACAAATCTTAAAGTCAAAGTTCACCGCCTAATTGCGCGGCGTTATCGACAGATCCAAGCGCTCCGGGAGAGAATATTTATCAATAACATGTAATTAAAAATATTTAGTCTTTGCCGCGGCCGGCTCGTGTCCCCGAGGCGAATTATTACACATTCACCGCAAGAGGTCCGCGCCCGTCATTAGCCGGGACATTTTTATTCCCCTCTCTCTTTAATTTCCGTCAGTGGACATAAATGATGGCGCTAGTACCGCTGCAGTGCCGCGGGACACGCACAGTGTACTAGTAATATGGCACCTAAACTTTAATAAACGCAAGCAAACACAACATTACATTTTTAAATATCTCTAACGGTTGTTGTCAGAAAGCATGCATTTTCAAGTTGCTCACGAACTGACTCCATTTCAGAGAATTTTTAATAGACAACTGTATTCCATTTCAGATAATTTTTTATTGTGGCTTAACATTAATTTCATTACAGAGCAACTGTTTCGCTAACTTTGCCTTTTGCGCTGCAGGTCGTGGGTTCGATTCCCACCCAGGACACACATTCGTGTGACGAATATAGATGTTTGTTCTGTGTCTGGTGTGTGTATGTATTTACAAAAAAGTATATATGTATTCTATCAGTTGTCTGGTTCCCATGATAGAAGCATACAAGCTATGCTTAGTTTGGGGCTAGATGGCGCTGTGTGGATTATCCACCGATATTATCCAACTACTGATAAACTTGCACTGTGACATTTTTGGACACGGGTCAACTGTGTGTTTTATTAATAACGTTGTAGAGCTCTGCGCTTTGTGACGGCGCACACCGCTCTTAAATACCCACCGGGGAAAATAATTCATTTGGTAAAAAGAAAAATGATTGGTTCTCATGAAGCTTCTCAACATTCAGCTTCATATCCAAATGGAATAATCTTTGATAATTAATTGCAATATGAGAATAATTTCAATGGAAATAATAGGTAAACTATAAGACTTAAAAAGCAATTTGGGAATTTCTATCACGCGGGAGTGAAACTTAAAGAATTTCTGAAGGTAATTTGAATTTATGTAGGCAAATATCGAGACTGTTTTGAATAATTTGAGCCAATGAATGACTATAATTATGGCATGGTATGCCACCGGCCACTATCAAGATGCCTCGATAACTATACTGGAGTAACATTAACCAATCTGAGATAAGTTCGGGGCCGTGCGGGCGGATATGCCAGGTTTTCCTACAACAAGTAATACAATAGGTACGTACGAAGTACTAACTAATCATTTAGCTTTAGCATATAGAGCACTAATCGAAATTTGAACATGAATTTGATTTCTATTCTACCAGTTTCAATAACTAGATTTTTTTAATCTTTAATTAGGTATTTACAGCCAGAAAACTTGGATTTTTGGGTTATTTTACAAACGTAATGCAGAATATCTTCGTTTTATTTTTGTAGAATTTCTCTAAAGCTGCATTATATATTTATTATATTATATTATTGCCGTCAGATCGTTCCATCACCTATACCTATGACATAAAAAAAATTATGTATGTCGTTTCAGTGATTTATAAACATTTTGCTACAAACCCGAGATGAAACGCTACTGCCGCATACATCATATCGGCACGAATAGATAAACGGTCCCAAAAAGCTCACACAATAGAGAAATGCATTACTGATGTCAGGTATCCGGTACTCGGCTATCTGATACGCGCTAAGTGGCCCCTCGGAATACCTCACTTGATGAATTATACAAACACCAATCAGTTAATTATTTTATTCACGTCGGTCAATCTCTTATCTCGCTTTGTGTTCGACATAATTGATATGTTAAGTTGAAGAACAATCGTGCCGTCTAGGATTTTGTGACGCGCGTCTTTAACCACAATGGCCCGCTTCAAACTACTTACACTCCTAAGCCACAAAATAAATATTCTAAATAGACACAAAGAGGGTTTAACATAATGCGATCGGTTCTTTATTTTTACTGGTCCATCGTGATATTGTCGATCATCTTAGACTTTTGGTTTGTATAACAAGGCGATTTGACGAAATCGACTTGACTATAGGTTTTGTTTTCATTCCCGACTAGTTGATTTTACAGCACGACAGTTTTTTCCCTAAATTTAAATTAAATAAACGTAAATCGCTTCAAATAAAAAAGAATTTACCAAATCATTTTAATATGACGAAGATCTGACGTACAAAGAACAAACATAAAAAAATACAACTGAATTGTGAACCTCCTCCTTTTTCTGAAGTTGATTAAAAAAGTCGGATCGACTGTTTTTTTCCAATTATACAAATGAATATTATAATTAGTAAATCAAGTCGCACCAACTTGCTTGAAAATTCACACCACGTGAGCAAGGAAAAATCTTTATCTAGTTTGAATCATTCAAATTATGATATGCGCAAGAAAGTTATTGATATGAACTAGATTTGAATCAATATAATGTTTATCATGGTGTGCTCATTTCACCATTAAGCCTGCCGTGCCGGTCAAAGTAGCAGAACAATAACAATAAAACAATACCTGCGTATCGACGCGAACCGGCTCCCATAGACATCGGCAATTAATAAATATCAAGTGCTCGTGCCCAACAAAACATTCCGATGTAGTTGTTTGGAAGGAAAATGAACTGTAGCGTAACAAGAGAGTCAAGTATACTCTTATGTTGGTGGAACTTGAAGTTACTTTGCTGTCTATTCACTTCACGAATTAAAAACTATCCACTCGAAATTAAAAGTAGTACAAAAGAGTATGCAATTCAACTCAACGATATTAATAAAAAAACGCTTACAAACTTTTACAATAAAATTAAATCAAGAACTGTTGTTATTAATTATTTTTCGCGGCAAAACGGAATAAACGACTGCGTCGCCAATGAACGAGAATGATTCCTTGTTACTTGGATGACATTTTGTCTATATCCAGCTATTTTGATTTAAAAAACCAAACTACTGAACCGATTTTGATGAAATTTTTATGGGAACAGTCGGAGAATATTACATGTACACGTAGAAAAAGCTTTTTTTTTTCAAATCGGTTCATAAATTACTTAGTTGTGAGGTAACATATAAAACCGAATTAGAACCTCCTCCTTTTTTTAAGTCGGTTAAAAAACAAAGAAATGCGATTACATTACATTTACATATTTTTAATGTCATCGACTTTTCAGAAATATCTTCGTCAGGACGACGACAATTGAATGTTATTAGGAATTAAGGTGTATGTTTACTTCCTCGTTATTGAAATATGTTACTGAAAAGAAGTCACAACACAAGTATGTAACCGATAGTTATTTGATTATAATAGATATTTCAAAACAAGAAATAGTGGGCACAATTTGACCAGCGTGCATTTAGAAACAGGTAGACCTTTCACTTGAGGTAAACCTGAAAAGTACAATATAAAAATATACCACCGAGCTGAAATAATTGATAGAAACAAAAGATGCTGTGTCGGAACCTCTCAATGATATTTAAACCTACTGAATGTCAGTTACTGAGCATACATGAGCTTTCAGCTTTAATTTTTTTTAATGCTGTCAATCCATTTGTTTATATATTTTTTTTTGTAATTATACTTAAAATTATAACTCTTGTTGGTTTTTTAATCTCATACTAGTGAAAGGTAAATATTGAAATCAGTAGACTGAAGTAACTGGCGCCAAATGGAACGCACGTTTATAGAAGACTGTATAGACATGAGATACTGTGTTATCAATATTTTAATACAGTAGCCTCTTATTCAAATATAATGTACGCGTGACTGAGTTCATTACAGAAATATTTTCAAGCAGCAGATAGGAGAGCACGGATTAGTATACCGCGTGATACGCTAACTCAATCCATCCATTATACTCGTATTAAAAGCTTTCACTTAAATGAGAAGATATGTTTTTATTTCTTTATACCTTCTTTTAAAATGTTTAGGTGTGGTGGTAGTACTACCCCAGATGAACGTGGCATAAGTTCAACTGATACAAAGTAAAGAGGACGATCGTATAGAGAAAACCCAACTTGTATTGCTGCAGTGATAAGCAGAGGATGCCGCTTAATATCAGGCGACTTCACCTCTTTACTTTCGTACATAAAAAAATAGTTTGTTTTTGATGTATATAATAATATAACATTTATTTCTAACTACAGAGGGTGACTGAGCATTTTGAAATGATTATTTGTGCATAATCGTTTACTTACTGAATATATAAATGGAAAATACCTATTTCATTTATCAATAGTAAAAATAGCGAATGTACGGTACCAGGTACGGATACTCTTTTTTGGATCAACATCAACAGATATTTTTCAGCTGAATATATTTTTCTGAATATGTTTATTCATATAAAAAAGTTTAACTACTAATGGTTTTATGCTACTCAACATTTTAATGTAACTCTGTCACAGCCCTATCTTACGGAATGCACGTGGAACGTCGACGCTGGATAAGTGTTGGATTAATAATTTGTAAAAATTAAATATTCATGAGCCAGAGCACGGGTCAAACATTCGGCTTGTAAGAACCGAAGAACTGTGGACGCACTCATATTTATTAAGGAGATGCAGCTAATTATCATAACCGACTTAACGGATCTGCTCTCGGCCTACCAGAGGACACAAAACTCAATGGAGATCGAATTTATTAGTAAAAATTATCAAAAGTAAATTGGAACGTATTTACAGATATTACTACACACGTAAGCTGATTACTATGATCTATTAATATAATTTATTATAATTGAATTGTGCTCTAAGAACTGATGACGATATTTAAAATTGTTTCTATTATATGTTGAGGGAATCAAATTCAGGGACATCAAGTGAGTGAGCTATTTTTTCACAATGCATTTTTTTTATTATTGACTACTATTTCATGTAACTAACTACGTCTTTTTCATCATATCAAATGCAATATTTTACAAAGAGTTTGCTGTTTCTATTAGTTTAAAATTTTTAACTTACGTAAAAAATTATATTTTGTATTTACTACTCCATTGAAAACATAAACAAAATGCAAACCGTTGTTATAAAATAAATGCAATTACAGTCGCCAATGAAAGTTACAACATATTAAAATAAGACAAAACGAAACTCATTCGATGTTTATTTCATTACAATCTGACATGTATGATATTTTAAACGTTTTAATGTTTTTAATATGTAACGTAATAGGTATTTAGTAACAAAAAAAATTTTGTTGGGTTTCACCACGTCATAAAGTTTGATATAACTTATTATGGGAAACCATTATACCTTCGTATTGAACTCATTAAAATGCAATAAAAATTCGAAACCGCTGACATTTAATGAAATAAATGATTTGAAAAATGATAAACAATAAAGCGAAGATTGTTGCAGTCCACAAGCTACAAAAGTGTAATAGATATGTATCGGTCAAAGTATCCGACAGAACAAGATATGAATTTCAAATCTATTTCCTATTGAATGTTATTTATGCTCACATAAAATACGATGCTAATTGGTACTTTAAGATTAGATAAAAAGCTGATATTCTACCGACCTACCTACAGGTGAATATGTTTAAAAATTAAAAGGATACACTCGCTGACTCATTAAGAGATCTTTACGAGGCTTATTAGTCTGAAATTTTGCATGGAGGTTCCATTCAGCACGTCGTCACTCGCTATGATGGAAAATATGAAAATAATATGGTTTTGGGAAAATTCCAACCCTAGAGGGTTAGTAAACGTCCACGCAGACGAATTTCATGTGGGTCCAATTAACTTATATGTTTTTCTAAAACCGTTGTATGACAAAAAAGACGACTGTTCAGCGTCTGAGTTTAATACGTATGATATTTATATTTATTTTCTATAATATATACATTCGATCAGTTATCTTTCATTTCAGTCACTCAGTCAGTTCTTATGTAACATCTCGAAATATAACAATGAAATTGAATGTAACTGAATTAATTAAAATGTATGTTATCGACCCCTTGGTTCCCATAATACAATCTACGCTGGGTTAGATAGATAGATAGATAACTCTTTATTGTACAACACAAGATATACATTAACAATGTTACAAGAAATAATAATTTAATGTGAAGTACAATGGGCGGCCTTATTGCTTGAAGCAATCTCTTCCAGGGTTAGGGACTATATATTGTTTTATTTTTATTTTATGCTGTTACGGAACGAGCAGATGGCATCTGGTGCATCTGATAAGTGGCAACCTCTGCACATAACAAGCAATACGACTTGGGTTCTCCCCTACGTAGGTACGACAAGGCCCATAATTTGCATGCTCTAGGACGTGAAGATGGAATGTCTCACTCGCCATAAATATGTACTTTCATAATCACCGAGCCTTAAAATCTAAAGATTCTCCTATTCTCCTCCTATTGTGAATTATAAATACGTAAGATAAAAAAAAATAACCCTTGTATCATTGAGTCACATTGAGTTCTGTCCTTCAAAAGAAGTGGGTATCGGATTATTAATTTCCAACAATACTATTTTTGACAATATGTTCAGAAAAATACTCAATCTGAAACAAAGAGGTGCTAAATAAAGCGTTTGTTCTATATGTAAGTTATTGAAGAGCGCAAGTGGGCGGGCGGCGGCGCGTGCCGTCAGACGCCGCCACCGCGCCGCGCCGCCGCCCGGCGGTGTGGGCTGTTCGGTAGCGATACAGTAGCGTTCCCATTTATACCACAAATTAAACACACACATTTGAGTTCAACTTATAAAAACAATCCCACGATCTTCACTTTACCTTTCGTACACCTATGTTATAAATTTAAAACGACGATTACTAATCCATTACAAGTCCTAATTTGACAATATTCGGTTGTTTTATCTCTTTTAAATAGTCACTGTTGAGTATTGAAAGAAACAGGAGATTTCATCAGCCCCTTTTAATTGTTTCGATGTAAATTGTAAATTATTTTGGTCTTAAGTTCCTTATTACCTATCCAATGATAACTTATTTCCAAAAAAACCTTAGTTTTCATATAATACGCTGATTTATTCGTAGGAAAACAATGGAGTATAGCTCACCAGCTGTTACGTTTACTTTTCCACGACAGTGTAACCCACATGTTGAAAAGTCGCCTATTAAGTCTGAGTCCTATGTATCATCTCACATGCTCTACATTTAAATTACAGCAGAGAGTACGATTTTAAAGTTTCTTGGATAACTATCAGTAGCAAACATAATAGATTCTTTTCTGGGCTCCAAAATCGATAAAAAATAGTAATAGTAATAGCAAAGTAGTAATAGCTAAGTTTCTTATTAGCATAATTGGAAGTTAAAGAGGAGCCCGTCGGAACAATTACTTAATTCAATGTATTCTCAAATAATAGACAAAGGAGAAAGTAATATTTCCATAGGAATAACATCTGAATTTTGTGTAGACAGCGTAAAAGGCGGAAACAGCCATAAAAATATGAAATCCAAGCAATAACAAGGTTCTAGTCGCTAGACGAAGGCATCACAGTGATATACGGTTGAGCAAACTTTGTAAACACTATACAGTATTTCATCTTCATCGCAGAATATACTCTCACAAACTCACATAAATATCCAAATATCCATACATGACAAGTACTCGCTCAAGTCAAGATTTTATTAGATTCAGTGAATCTTACCCGCCCAACAAGTTTCCATAAGAACTGTCGCATTCAGTCCTCTATAGTTTACTTGTAAACATAATTGTCTTGACATAATAAGAGTCAGAGACGGCCATGGCCTCATAATGATCCATCTCCTCTTTCGTGTCAAGATTTTTTTGTTAAACAAGTGCCATAAGGAACTCTGCTTTCTGCGTTGTAGGTCGTGGGTTCGATTCCCAGCCAGGACAAACATTTGTGTAACGAACATAGATGCTTGTTCTGTGTCTGGGTGTTGATATGTATTTACAAAAAAAAGTATACAAGTATTATATCAGTTGTCTGTTTCCCATGATACAAGCTACGCTTACTTTGGAGCTAGATAGCGTTTTGTGAAATGTCCACGAATATTTATTTATTTTATTATTATACATTTTTGGGACGGAAGTTTAAAATGGAAAGAAAGAGATCCATCGTCAGAAGTGTATTGTGATGGTACTTCAGCTGGACGCTGGCGGTCGGCGCCGCCGCGGCGCCCGCGCCCGCGCCAACCGGCACTCGCCGCGTTTCGTTGACTTATGACCGTGTACTAACGCAATACCTTTATCACTCATGAATATTTATTTTGAAAATATGTATTTCGACGCATGTCGTCGAAACCCCAAATATGAACGTGTTTCAAAGCAATAAATTTATCAATATGAACATTACGTTTGGACACGACACGCGTAATTATTTTAGTTTCTTAAATAAAATGTGGCGGGCGGTCTAATAAGCGCATTAGGGATGCTGGTAAAGTTTTAAGATGTTTCAAAGTAATGTTGATTCTCTGCGGGCGGGGAGTGTAAGTTGCATTATTTATTGTTTTTGTAATAATGGAGAACGGCGCTTTCACACCGCATAAAGACTATGAAGTAAAATAACTCATCCCTTCCTCTATCAGACGCGATAACTAAACTAATAACAATAAAACGCAGCTATAAATATCAAGTAACATACTATTAACTATTTGAACAACATTACTATTAAAACAAAAGTAGTTTAATACCATTTTATAATCAGTATACGTAGTTTATTTTGTTTTGATATGTTTTCACTTACATGTAAAGTAATAAGTTTACGACCGAACACACCAATAAAATTAATGAAAAATAGCACCAAACATTAACTTGCATCAAATTATGCTAAAATACCCTATTCCAATCTCCGTCGGCCTCATTAGTAACCAAAGTTACAAGACGTTCATATTGGTGACTCATAATCTGAGCCTTGTTTGTGTTTAATTAATTTAAATATCAAATAAAAACTGCCTAAATGCTATAAAAGAAAACGTATTGTGTAGTTTTTCTAATCTGTATCAAGTGAAGGTGAAGTGAGCGCTGGCTTCCCGTGCCCAATAAAATGCAGGGTAGCCATTAAAAGTATATTTTATCGCGTTTTAAATATTTAGATATTCATCTGGTGAAAGTAATCTTAAATTTGGTTCATTACAACGTGTAAGTCGTGAAACTAAATCCGTTGCGCGACATCCAACTTGCTTCGATAACGCACGGTTACGGCCGTGTCGCATTAATGGCCTTGCCTAATGAAAATTAAATGTTAATAAACAACAGTGCATGCGGCAACACCATTACCACCGGCACCAGCAGCTGAGGCCCATTTGGAAACAATAACAGTCTCATTTAGGAATTTGACGACGGATTCCAACTCTAATCAATGTTTTTCGTTCCAGGCTTCTCCGCTGTGAGATTCAGTCTCATAATCAAATATGCAACAGAAACTTAAAACTTAAACTTCTTAAAACGTAGCTAAACTTCTACACGTGTAGACGTTTAACTGTTTAATGAAACTGTTACTCATGAGTTTATTTAAAATTCAATGCATCTAAATTTCAAAAGACACGAGCCTCACGTGGAGCGAAATAAAATATTTGAATCGCCGTCTGTCGATTAAGAAGCCGTGTCTTGCGTTCTAATGAGGTCGATACGCCTTCCTGTGCGTTATGAGATCAAGTCGGGTCAAGTCTACCGGTACAAGCATACTCAATTAAATACAATTAGATCCTTAAGCTGCTTAAGCTATTACGAAATGCTTCATTACGGAATGTGGAGATAAGAGAATTATCATAAGTTCATTGAGTATTAACATGGGCACTTATGTGCTTAATAACATGCATTTTACGGTCACATCGTGCCGATAAAGATTGTTATTAGAAATTTTGCTTTAAGCTCTGATTCAAATGACCAGATTTGATTAAATTCTTCAATAAGACTGGACTTAGCGAGGCACGTGTACATTATCTCATCAATACTGTATTCTGTACTTTGTAACAGATGGTTAAAATGACAGTGCCGTTATTTACAAACCCACCTTTTTAACTAAAGGGGTAATCAGTACCTCACTTAGTAACTTTTCACCTTGTAGGTTAAACTATCAAGACTACTATAGACTACTTCTCACATCTACGTTAGATGTGAGAAGTGACGAGCTCATAGCTACCATATTATCGCACAAGTAACTCGGCTTAAGCTTTCTTCCGGTAATTCATTCCATAATCATCCTACAGCAAGGACTTATCTAACGAAATTACCAAATAGCCGGGCTATATTCGATCTCTTATTGCGGGTTATTCATAATTAATTAAAATAAAAACGATTGGTAAAACATTAAAAAAATATTGGGTATATCGAATTGAATATGAAGTTTGATTGAATATGAATGGAATATCGAATATGAAGTATATCTGTTCTGTTTGAGTTTGTATCTGGACACCGTTCGGCTAGGCAGGTATGTACATAGTACTAATTGCGGATAAGATGATGTACGTATAAGTATAATCGGTTTTGAGTCGCTCATTTGTACCGCGGCCGCGGCGGACGGTTGTCATGTAGCTGCATTAATATCGATGAATGAAAAATACGTTATGGATGGGCTACAAGCCTGCCCATTACTGCACCACGCCGCCGATGCTCGATGGCTACCATTCGACCTGTCTTCTCGTTTTATCATCGAATATTTTGTGTTATTCGTTAAGATCATTAATTTCAGGTCCACGGTATGTTTTCATAAGTTACTCGCATAAGGAAAATATTTTTTGTCGTTTAATATTTGACAAAACGATCACGGATGAGCCATTGGACCGTTTGGTCAAATTAATTAAATTCTAATAATATAGGTAAAATAAGATAAAATATAATAAAAATAATAGATATAATAGAGAACAAATATAATAGATAAGGTACTATAGGATAAAATAGATACTTATAAATAAAATTAAAAATACGTTGCTTACTATACGCTTAGCGGAAACCATAGATATAGACTTTTTACATTGCGAATCCAACATAAACTATATAGCTATACTACGTGTTCAGATATAACGTTTGTTCTATTGGAAAATAAATTATAAATCGTGTTGTTGTGTATCACCACGATAATCTTTAAACAATGAAGCGTAATGAAGCACCAGCCTCATTACGTTTCTCGGTATTGAATGTAGTACGACGAATACTGCGGTGGAACACGACATTTCAAAGGCGGCGCGGTATGGTCGCTGTTGTCGACTATGCCAATGTTAGAACGTGCCAATAATGTCTATGTCGAGCACAAAAATATAAATTAATGTGCAGGATTCAAATGAATGGTATGGAATCAAAGTCGAATCATGTACATGTTATACGTATTACCAATAATTTTGAAAACAATTACTGTGGAAATGCATTATTATGGCACAATAGTTATGATGACATTAAATCCCTAAATGAACTTGGAATACGTTTAATAATCAGTTCGTATTTAGATTTCTTTTTGATTAAAATGAGTTGTTTTTTTTAATCATATTAAAGAGCCCTGTAATTAAAGTTCACAGATATAAAAATTGAAAACAAAACAAAAATTGCAAATAGTATGAGCGGCAAATATAGAGTCCAGCAGAGCAGATCATGTTCAGAAGGAGCGCCGCGCGGGGGGCCCACGAACTCGCATCCATCACGACCGCCGAAACTATACAATTATTATTCGATAATCGATGAGCATTAAGTGAAATTAATTTACTGGAGTAATGGGACGGGTCGTGCGCGTGCGCAAACGAGCCGTATTAGTAGCGGCAGTCGTGACCGCCGCACATTGCGGCTAAGTAATGCTCCCAATAATAACGCAATTACTTTTAATATTGTCCGTATCGGATAAGACAGTGTTGTTTCAATTTTACAAGCTCGAGTACAAGTGGTTGGCGGCTGTCTTGATGTTCCCGCTACTAGGACACAGGACTATTCATGGTGAAAATACGGTGCGAACTAATGACCAGATAAATTGCCAACAATAAACTTAAACTTGGCAGCGGCTGAATGTATGTTTTTAAGCTGAGTTTAGCGCCATCTTGTGCATCGCCCTCGTCATCGTCCAAATAAGCTTTTTAGCTCGCCCTTCAGTAGAGTCCAAGACCATATGATATTTCATGAAGCCTTCCTATAGGTGGGAGTAATAGTAAGCGTAGGTACTTATAAGACGAATGTTACAAACCCTGTCAAACGTGTTCGAAATCTGGAGAAATTCAGCAAGTGCCTTTATGTATGTTAAGCGAATACTCAATCTGCGTCTCTGAGAAAAACAAAAAATAATGTTTTGAAGTCAGGAAGTGGCAGAGGACTGCGATGACACTGGAGGCCTCATCAATATATCTCTTACAGGGGCACACTTTCAGTATAACGGAATGCAGCTGCTGAATAAATTTCTTCGTTTTTGTAACTTTGGCCATGTGACTGAAGCGGGGAGGGGAGACGGAAGTGAAACGAGGCGTCGTCACCTGTTACTGTCTCCTAATAGTGTTGATACCCTACGAATGTGGATGACTCAACCCTAAAAATATATGATTAAGGCTTATCATAAAACCAATTCAATATTATTCACTAGCCTTCTTACCTTACTCCTGTAAACATAGCCCACGTGACCTAGAAATGACAACCTTAAGACGTGATCATCAATAAAGCCGCTAGAACAGAGTAAAGCTGTTTTATCGCACAACTACACGTTATAAATCGATTGCTACATGTTTGTCCTTTTGTCTTCTGAATAGAAATAATAGCTCGTAAAGCGAAGGATCATTAATTAACGTCCTTTATATAGGTTTCCTAGTGTTATTGTTGTCAAACTGGTGTCGAGTCCACTTTACTCCTCTAGGCTTACGTCATTTTTCAATAACGCCAGTACAGTCCCCGTTTTAAGTTACCCACAACTAGTTCAGTTATCTATAGTTATTTAAGGCAAAACTTGTACCACGGACTGTAGTCACTTAACTGCGATAATGGTATGACCATATTGAAAGGCGATTGACCTAGATCACCTAACTATTACAAGAGTACCGTCACTCTAACGCACCCAATGGGTCACTAATAACGGAAAAATCACTTTATTGCAAGGTTAAAAATGTAGTTTTGGTCACGATCAGTTTGAAATCTCGGGAACGTATCATCAAATTTTTCTACGTACATTAAACCGTAGTGCTCGGACTTTCGAATCAATATGTTTTGCGAAAGTTACACAGATTCGTACATAGTACAACCGAAGTAAATCTACTGTTCAGTACTAGTGTATTCTGCGCTATAACCTTAATGTCTAGGTCTATGGGCTTGGCGGGCACGAAATCACTTTTAACCATAGAACTATGTGGCCTGAACCCTGTATTGCACATAGAACAAAACTCATTCAACAAAATGTGATACTAATTTTTCGTTGCGCATATTAAGCTTACTCTCTAAAAACTTTTAAGGCTTGTGTCAAGGTCATCCGTAGAAGTACTACCACCATACCTATTTCTGAAACCAAAGAGTAATTCGCACTACTGGTTTGCACGGTGTGGTTGCCGGTGGAAAGACACATTCTACCTTCACGTCTCAGAGTTACTGGTGCAATACTTCATCGTAACTGATGGTCTTGAAGCTACCGGTATAATTTCAAGACATTTGATATTCCGAGAAGCATTCAATTAATCATATCCACACATTAAAACTCGTGTGAGTAAAGTAACCGGTGATTACGTTTGAGACATGATTAGTAGGACAATAATATATTTCTCAAAGCGCTTATATATTTTACTACACATATAAAATTGAAGAGTTAAGAAGAGTCCTCTCCATAACAGAAAGTCTACTTCATAGTAAATTGTAGATTTTACTCAGTTTAATTTATGGAATTCTGAATTGTATGCATCTCATGGGTTCACACATTCACTCAATTCCAAATTTGAGTATGTAAGTCTTATCGGATAAAACAATAATAAGAACAATGAAACGCTGGCCGTTACGGTGATTTTGTAGCCAGTAACTGATCATTTTATAATCTTATTTACAACATACGACATTTATGACACAAACGCCAAGACGAAAAATGAGAATAACTCAAGTAAATTGTCAGATACATCAGTGGTACAGTGACTATAATGTTCATGTTTTCAGAATTTTGTCTATGCTATTATATAGAAAGCATAGACAAAAACATATAGAAAGCAAAAAATCATCTAAAATTTTGTCAAATAAATGTTACCGGTTGAGATTAATATAAATATCTTTAATATAGAATAGAATATATCACATACACACACATATATTACATGAACTAAAATAAAAAGACAATTATATAAAATGACAATAACACGAAAATGATGGGAAGATGATATGTCTTAAATTGCCCTTAAATTTATACTTGTCTTATTATTAATTTTAAGAATCAACAGTATAAACATAAGACAGATCAAATTATGAGAAATCGTATCGTGTAAACAGAATGATATCGAGATGACACGAGTCTTAAAGCGAGTAGTCGGGCGAGCGCGCGTGTGGCCACCGTTAGAGCCCCGGCTACAATGCACCACTGATATAAAGAAAATATTATTTATTTATGCTCCACAATAAAAACGCAGCTGTCGCTATGTGCCGCCATTGTTATGTAGCCTGCTATATAGACAACACATTTATTTATTTACACTTAAGTAATTTATGACCCTTGACATCGTGCGGTGGAGAAAATTTTATTTTGAACTAAGAATTTCCAATAAAAAGATAAGCGGATAGACTTGTCCCACAATACAAAATAAAACTGCAATAAAATACATTTTAGAGACGTTTAGATTATTGTATCATGGAGGACTATAGAAATAGAAATAACCATGGACAGTATTAATAAAAATCATGTGAATGTTAATTTTATAAGTACTCGTATATCCAAGTTAATACAGTAAGTTTCACAGCATTAGCTTCTAACACAAATTACTGGGTGTGTCTCAAAGAAGAAAAAATACAATTTTCTTAATCATCTTAAAATATTTAAAAAAAAATAAGAAAAAAAAAATTGCCTGAAACAGCAGTCTGAGATTTTTTTATTCGTTTTTTGTGTCAGTAACGTTATTTATAGTAATGAAAAGCACTATAAACCAAATAATGTTATTCCGTTCCTTTATGTCCGCGAGTGAAACATATAATACATATAATATACATTTTCATGAAAGGACTGACCCGTGACGTTCCTTCCTTTCTGAATGTGGATTTGTACATCAATTACACGCGTAAAGTTGCGCAAGGGTCAACAAATATAGTTCATGAATAGAATAACGTTGATATTGTTCTATCGAAGTAAAACTGAACGCCATTACTCAATTAAACTTTAACAATGACAAACCGTCAGACCACACCACCACACCAACCGACAAACTTCAGATAAGTTTGTTGTGACACGTGTATCAATATTCAATTCAATACGCAGGAACACCTAATAATTTTCCGCAAGAACACGATTCTGGGCATTATGTGCCAGTAAACAATTTACAGCATGAAGTTCAAGGTCATAAACTTTATTTCCATAGAATTCATAAAGAAATGGAAATTATACATATGTAACCTTTCGGTGATCATTGTTTTAAATGCATTTTGGAACGCGAGCAACGCAACGTAATGTCATAATGATGTTTAGTGTCGTCAACATTTACGAAAGAAGTGAGTAAAGTCATAATAAAGTTCTGAATCTATAAATAAAAGTTCAGGTAAAGAAATAACCTTAACACATAAAATAAAAACATGTGTTAATGAGTGTTAGAACAAGTTTTATTCGGTATAGCTAATATTTCCATCTCAAAAAACAATTTGAGAAATTGTATTATGTCATTTAAAAATACTGGAAAATGCGGAACTAAATTAATTAAATGCTTTAATATCTGTTACTAATGAATGGTTTATGAATGTCCTAATTTATCATTATCTTGACGGTTTCTTGCAGTATTTTTTTACTTCACCGTTGGTACCAGGCGCAGGAGGTGACTGAGCCATCTGGTTTACCTTTAAAATTTAATAATAATAATAATAATATTGGTGGACAATTCATACAACGCCATCTAGCCCCAAACTAAGCTAAGTATAGCTTGTATCACGGAAACCAGAAAACTGATATATTAATCATATTTTTTTTTGTAAATACGTACGAGTATTAACACCCAGAACCAGAACATACATTTATATTCGTCACACAAATGTTGTCCTGAGAGGGAATCGAACCCATGACCTATAGCGCAGAAGGCAGGATTACTACCGACTGAACTGTGAAGCCAGTTAGGAGATGAATAACAAACGCATAATCAACGCTTTTGATTGCGAATGATAAATAGTGCATTTGATCACCTGAACTCGATCCTGCTTCCATAGTGCAGCATAATTATATGCTATCGGACAAACAACATCCGTTTCAAGCGTAAAACGAAATTGATAATATTAGTAATTAAAAATTAATCTCCTAAGTAAAGGGGTTGTTTATTGATCATAAATAAAGCAATATTTCAACATCATCATTTTGCTACTGTTTGATATCAAACCGTATCTCGATCTTTTGAGTAACATTCAAGTTGATGGCGTGGTGGTCGAGACGTAAAAACTCCGACTTCAATCAGAAAGTTGCTGGTTCAAATCAAATCAAATAAAGATAATATACCGATAGATAAATAACACTTATTGATCATAAATGAACATAACATGTAAATTTTGTAACGACAAATCATTGAACAACGGGCGGCCTTATCACTAATAGCAATTGCTTTAACTTCATCCAAAATATCGTCAGGAAACCAGCATTTCATTCAAGTAAAAAATAGAAGATATGTGATTTTCCGAAATGGGTTGTGCTCCCGTGGTGGAAAAGCCCAAGCCCACTATTTATTTATTTATTTTATTTATTTTTATTTAGTTATTTGAGCCCATGCACTATTGCATGTTCAAAATCATTGGAAACTTAAGAGGCTTATACGGATTTACTAGTTAATGATAGTGAGGCGAGGTTGTTAATCACAGTTTTTATTGCAAAAACTAACTAAATTTAAACTTGTATGAGAAAGAAGCAAAAATCAGGTTCTTATTTTTTTTAACTACATCTTACTAGGGTAGTACTTGTGCAGCATAAACGCCTAAAGGACGCCTGTCCCTTTGGAATATTTCACCCTTCCGATTGTTTTATGTTAATTAAGTGAAAGAGAGATTCTGTGAAAGGCATGTCAAGATCATAAATAAATTAATTCAACTGTTATTAAACCACTGTGCTAAACTGGATCTTTGTTTTAGTTCAGGTTGATGTACCCCTCCAAGCTGTGAACTATCACTTACGTTACATAAACACAGCGATTAAGAATATCAGAAAACCACTTTATTACCATTAAAGATCAGTGTTGCGGCCATCCTTTACATTTAATATCAAGACCAATTTAAAATTTCAATAACCGGTTATGCTGAGTGATGCATTATCACTGATCAATCCACTTTTGACATGTTGTGTAATTATCGTCTCTTAGTTTCTTCATAAACTGCGTATGGGTACAGTCAACCCGGTG